>CM056490.1:33009389-33609389 GCA_029783415.1 Anisodus acutangulus
AGAATGAGTAAATGATATAAATAATACTAATTTGCAATATCCACCATACATGACAAAACACCTACAAGTCAAGTAACGACTTGCACAATATTACCCATAGTATGACACTCGTCTATGGAGCTTCTATGAAAAATAATCTAAATCAGGACACAACCTAAAACTAATAAGAAATAATAAATTACTCAATGAAAACTTATGAATAAGTGTGTGAGCTCACCAACAATCTGGAAAGCAACAACTACTCATAGTCCATGCGATATGCCTGTACCTGCTCTTCTTTGTCACCTAACATACCATCAAAAACAACAATGGTATGCATGAGTACTAGGTACTCAGTGAGTGTCTAAGGGGCAATAGTTAAAATAACAAAATAATACAATTCATAAGTATAATTGAAAATAATGTTATGGAACAATGTAGATTAACTAGTTCGAAACTAGTGATAAAGTACATCATAAAAATTCAGTGTAAATCAATAGTGAATAAATAGTCAATTTCAATTCATTATGTCGTTTATCATGTTTAGTCTTTCCTCTACAAAAATAAAGATCATCAATATGCCAACTCATAGGCAACCAAAGAATATCACATGCCAACTCATGGGCGAACAACCAATAGATGTACTAGGGCTATCAACCCACGTATATCAATCATCCTCTGGACTGACTCAACAAACTGGGAAAGCCACTTTAGGATCCCATTTCTCATAGATGCACCAGGTTGTCAACCCTCGGAGGTCAATCGATCTTTAGCACATCTGCTCTAAAGCGATATGTTAGGATCCATAATAGTTAATCATCCTCTGGACTAGCATAAATTGTCCATATAGGTCCCAACACAAATAATTACAAGTCATGACATATTAGCCGAATCATCAATCATGGCTTATTAGCCAAAATCATTTCTCAAATCATCTTCTCATTAATAGAGGTATTTTAAAGTCATAAATTGATTTAAAATCATGTTCAAATCATTTATTACTTTTCAAGTTCAACAAACTTGTTGATAGGGAAAAGCACATCTTAAAGATCAAAGCTTTAGAAAACAAGTTCAATCATCCCATAATAGGGAAAAATCACGTTTAAAATTATCACTTTTAGAAATTAATTCGATCATCCCATAGTAGAGGCAAACTAGCTTGAAGATCATCACTTTCTAATCAAGTTAAATCATCCCATTATAGGGGAACAACCCCAAATATGTATATATAATATAATATGTAATACATATGAAGGTTCGATGTGGGCTTGACCCCACACACATTAATCCTTATTCAAAAATCATCCTTAGAGTTCAAAAGTATGTTCAAAAGGGACATACCTCAAATCGAGGTAAAAATGACCTAAATGTATCTCACAACGTTCAATGATAACTCTAAAATCAATTTTAATGATAAAGATTAGAACTTTAAGAAAATTCTATGAATTTCCACTCTTTTGGAAAACTAGGGCTTTTATGCCCAATAATTAAGTTCTTGGTAATTCAAGAATCACCCATGGGTTACAACGCTTCTCAATAAGCTACCTGAACCCAATTTAATCCTCTAAACATATGAAAATAAAGGACTTACCGCACGAAGGTTCCTCACAAATTATTCTCTTCAATCAATGTCGAATTGAATTCTCACAATCTATAGATTGGTTGATGATTTGGTGTTAATTCATGTTAATGAAATGGAATAATACATGCGGTTTGAGCAGGAACTCACCTTATGAGGTTCAGAGAAGTTCTAAGGTCTTTCTCTCCTCAAAAAGTCGGCCAAAATGAAGTAATATTAAAAATTTCCAAAAATTTTATGAGTTGGACATTTAAAGACGGATCTGTTATGCTAAACGATTTGTGTCGCATATTGCAAAATGCTGCAGCAAATCATAACAGAAATTTAGGATTAAAATGCGGTTGCATATTGCATTTTGCGGGTATATTGGTCTAGCGGACTACTCTGTGACCTTACAGTAAAATGATCATAAAATTTTGCTCACAACTCCGTTTGAGCCGATCTTTATATTTTTGGAAAGGTAAAATGGTTAAAACCATCATCACATTGGTTGGAACCTAAAGGTTCTTCCGGTGGGATTTTGGTCTATTTTATAATCAAAGCATGTGCCTATCCTTAGCAATGTGTTGTGCCCCAGTTGTCATCTTTTTCTGTGTGTTCAACTCATGTTTTCACTCTATTTTCATTACGAGGATGTATCATCGTGAGAGTTAGTGCACATGTTGGTAAGGAATCACTATGGGTCTTCTTTTTTGCAACCATCAGAGCTAATTGACAATCGTCTAGTCTGTGCTTCTCACTCGAAGAAAACTCTTTTAGAGCATTACATGCTTTCTTACCCAGTACATTTAATTGCTTCCATAGACCTACAAAAAAGTATTTGTTCGAGAAACCCGCCTTAACGTAATGGGAAAGACTGCAATGCTAGGGATAAAGCCTTTCTATCATAACCAAATGAAATTGTCTAAGGTGAGGATCCAAGACTGATGGGTACAGAATCTGGTGGTACATTTCCTTACTTCTTTCTAATTCATTCACTTCAAGACTGTTCTAAACGCCGCGTGTCAAAGAGCTACAACTTTCATCCTTTGAGTTTTCTTAGATTCTGAACAGACCTTCGAGTTATACTTGCAGCTTGCTTGAAGTCGGGCCTAGCGTAAACTTAATTGATACTTTTGATTTCAATGCATTTCACTATTCGTTTTGATCTTAAGACCACATTTACCAGAATTACTTCGATAAGACTTCATACAACTAAAATGACACATTATTATTCTCTTAATGGATTCAAACCTAACCCGAATTTGCGGAGTGTTACAGTAAGAATCCATTTTATAGGTATAGAATTTCTTCAATGGAGTAAATAAAATGGTAGTGGGGTAATGAGTTATGAGAACATGGGAAATCATGGTTCTGTGACTAATTATTTGGCCTTTAATGGCTTAATGATATGGTAGAACATGAGATACCGATTATAAAGAATTATGACCATTTTCTACATAATGAGATAGTGGATTAGTAGGAATTTTGGTTACTTCCTCCGCTTAATAGTCATAGCAAAAATATAATATGATTTTAATATTAAAATATAATATTATCCAAATCGAATAGAAACCGGTCTCGTTAGTCTAAAATGTACTTGCTTAGGCCTAAGTCATAAATATTGGATTTGGATCCAAAAGTTTGAGTTATAAATACTCCTCATATAAAAGGTAGCAACCCCCACCTTAAAAAATCCAAAAGAAGCAAAACCTGCTTCGAAGTTAGCAGTGAGATCAGTTGTATGGTGATGGTGGTGGTGTTGATGATCATCCTAAAACTACCTTATTTCTCACATCAATCTCTCTCTCTCCTTCATTTCTTTCACTATAAATATATCTGTCCCCATATGTATCCTATATATCATTAATTATATATTTCTTGTCTTCTTACCACCATCACATTAAAGCTCCGTCAGGTTTTCATTGATCGATGGGGGATAATAATGTGAACCTACCACCTGGTTTTAGGTTCTGCCCATCAGATGAAGAGCTCATAGTTCATTTTCTCCATCGCAAGGCATCTCTCTTACCTTGCCATCCTGATGTCATTCCTGATCTTCATCTTCATCTCTATGATCCCTGGGATTTGGATGGTACATCAAATCTTAAACTTCTGTTTAATTTTTCTTAATTGGATTTAATTTTTTAACACTAGCAATGCGTTTTAAACATCGAGTTAGTAATCATGACGGCTGATTAATTGTAATTTATCATTTAGGTGACTTGATGATGTAATAATATTTTTACACGTTAGATTATACAAGTTATAAACTCTTTAAGTTTATTTTTCATGCATGATGGTGTTGGCAGGAAAAGCAATGGCAGGAGGAAACAAATGGTATTTCTATAGCAGGAGAACACATGAAACCAGAATCACAAGCAATGGATACTGGCAACCTTTGGGAGTTGATGAAACAATCTTGTCAAATACCAACTGAAAGAAATAATCCCCTTGATTATTTTCATTGATTGAATAGATATATATACAAGTTACAAACCTTCTCCTACCATAATTCTAACTCTACAATATGGTAAGTGTATATCCTAATTATGGTAAGTGTATAACCTAATCTAGGTAACAAATATACTACAATATACAAACAATATACTTTCCTTAATACTAAAGATTTGCCAACTGTTTTGGCTACCAAAGAATCGGACGTCTTTGGGCTTTGGGGTTCTTGTCTTTGGCTCGCCGAGAGGCCCGATTAGACTGCTTCTTTGCTGGACGACATTTAACACACCCTTGATCATAGCGGGCGGTCTTCGAACGCTGAGACTGTCCCTAAAATCTTCAAAGAGAACCGCCGGTAGACCCTTTGTAAAAATGTCAGCAATTTGATAACGAGACGGGACATGGCATACGCGAACTTGACCCTTTGCAACCTTTTCACGGACAAAGTGAATGTCCATTTCGATATGCTTGGTGCGCTGGTGTTGAACTGGGTTACCTGAAAGGTAGATGGCACTAATGTTATCGCAATATACCAAGGTTGCCTTCTGAATGGGACAATGAAGCTCCAAAAGCAAATTACGTAGCCAACATGATTCTGAGACCACATTCGCTACCCCTCGATATTCTGCCTCTGCACTTGAGCGTGATAGAGTTGCCTGACGCTTTGCCGACCATGAGACCAAGTTGTTGCCGAGGAACATACAATAGCCAGAAGTCGACCGTCTGGTGTCGGGACAACCACCCCAATCAGCATCTGTGTAAGAGACAAGTGTGGATGTAGAGGAAGGATACAAGTGCAACCCATAGTCTAGTGTCCCCTGAATATACCGAATGATGCGTTTGATTGCATTCATGTGCTCAACTCTGGGATCATGCATGAATAAACACACCTGCTGAACCGCATATGTAATATCCGGTCTGGTAAAGGTAAGATACTGGAGGGCCCCTGCAAGACTGCGATAGCGGGTCGAGTCCTCGTATGGTGCACCTGCTGCGGCGCTTAGCTTTGGGTTTGCATCAACTAGCGTGGAAGTGGGCTTACAGGATGACATTCCAGCCCTCTCGATGATCTCAGCCGCATACTTCCGTTGAGACAGAAACAAACCACCTGAATGACGTTTGACGGCAATCCCCAAAAAATAACTCAACGGCCCTAAGTCCTTCATAGCAAATTCAGAACTGAGCATGGCCATGATAGACTGACGCAAAGCATCGGAGGAGGCAGTCAAAATGATATCATCCACATATAACAGAATATAGGCCAATGACGAACCACGGCGGTAGATGAACAAAGAATTGTCTGACCTGCTGTGTGTGAACCCAATAGTCGAAACAAAATCAGCAAATCGTGTATACCAGGCACGTGGCGATCGCTAAGCCCATATAATGACTTCTTCAACAAGCAGGACATGATGAGGGCGGTTGGGATCCCTGAAGCCCAACGGCTGATGCATATAAACTGTTTCCTTGAGATCACCATGTAGAAATGCATTCTTGACATCCAACTGATGGATTGGCCAAGTCTTTGAAAGAGCCAAGCTAAGCACAGTGCGAATGGTAGCCGGTTTGACCACCGGACTAAACGTCTCACCACAATCAATTCCAACCTGCTGAGTCTTACCATCACCAACAAGTCGCGCCTTATGTCGAGCAAATGACCCATCTGAATTCTCCTTATGAGCAAAAATCCACATAGACCTGATAATATTAATACCATATGGACGGGGCACCAACTCCCACGTCTTATTATCAATAAGAGCATTATATTCATCAGTCATAACAATTTTCCAATTAGGGTCATTTAATGCGGACACAGGATTGCGGGGCAAGGGGGATTTAGAGACATCAGAATGTAAATTAAAATGTCTTTTAGGTGTAAAAATACCCCGCTGACTACGAGTGACCGGTCTATGACTCGAGGAAGAAGTGATGGAATTTTGGGAATTTTCTGGGCTTAGGGACGGATCGCGGCACGATGGGCTCTTGGCCCAAATCGGTACAAGTGGAAGGCGATCGGCACCTTTGCCGGGTGGTGGGTTTCTGGACCAGTTCCAGGATTGGGCTGGACCGCCCAATATTGGAACTGTTCGATGTTTGGAACAACAGGCGGCGATCTTGTGGGACCAATGGGCGATGGGCTACTGGAGGATTTTGGGCACGGGAGTTGTTCGAAAAATTCCGAATAATATACTGGGATATTTGGTCATCCAAAAAATTATACGACTTAGGCTCGGGAGTATGAACTTTCGTAAAAGGGAATTGGGTTTCATCAAAGATGACATGTCGATTTATAATGATTTTCTTGGAGGATAAATCAAAACACTTATAACCCCGATGATTTGACGGATAACCCAAAAATACACACGGAGTAGACCGAGCCTGAAGTTTGTTAATTGTGGTGGATGGGAATAACGGATAACACAAGCACCCAAAAACCCAAAGATGAGAATAAGACGGGTTCTTATTATATAAGATTTTGAGAGGGGAAGAATATGTCAGACCTTTAGACGGAATTATGTTAAGAAGGTAAGTGGCCATTTGTAGAGCATGATGCCAAAAATACGGAGGTATGGAGGCATGGATTAGGAGAGTTCGGACAATGTTATTTATGGAACGAATTTTGCGTTCGACTTTCCCATTTTGTGAAGATGTATGAGGACATGAAAATCGAAAATTTATCCCATGAGTAGCACAAAATTCTCGAAACTCCCTATTGTCATACTCCTTCCCATTATCACATTGAATATTTTTTATTTCTCTTTCGAATTGAGTCTGAATCTAACGCTCTAAATTTTATGAAGACGAAAAACACTTGTGATTTATTCGCAATTGGAAACGTCCACAAAAATCTAGAATAATCATCTAAGAAGAGAACATAATATCGATGACCCATTGAACTAAGAACAGGAGATGTCCATAAGTCGCTATGAATAATGTCAAATGGCATAGAAGTATGAGAATTGGAGTCTACAAATGGCAACTTAACAATTTTTCCTAATGAACAAGACTGACAAATTGGAGTACGACTCGTACCCTTACAAGAAATAAAGCTATTTTTATCTAAAACTGATAAAATAGAAGATCTCGGATGACCCAAACGAGCATGCTACATAGAAGGAGAGATGGCTGCAAACGCTGATGGCAAGGCTGGACTCGAAGGACTGGAACCGGGCATGATAGGATATAGATCCCCCCTACTATCACACCTCATGAGATGACTCCCCGTCTTGAAATCCTTCACAGAGAAACCGAAAGGATCAAATTCAGCAAATGTAATTGTCATTTGTGAACTTTCGGACAGACACTAAATTTTTAATCAATTTAGGAGCATGTAAAGTATTTTTCAAGAGAAGTGGTGGATTGGGAGGAGACAACGTTTTCTGACCATACCCTAGAATTGGAATTGAACTGCCATTACCAACAATTATTCCCCGAGGGGTGCTCAAATTGTAATAAGATGAGAGAGTACCTGATTCGGAAGTCATGTGAGTAGTGGCCCCGGTGTCCATGTACCAATTTGGGTCCGGTTGAGTTAATCCCAACGTGTGCATCGCGGCCTCGATATCGGTCTGAGTAGGGCCTGCTGCATGATGGGCTTGCGGAGGTCGGGGCCCAAGAACTCCTGGCCGTGCTGGACCAGGCCCGTAACTGCTACCATTCTTCTTTGTTGGGCCGGCGATGGGCCGCCTTCGGGCATTGGGCCTGGATTGTTGGCCACCGCCGTGGTATTTCTGCTTTTTCTTTGGTATGGGTCAGCCCACGGTCCATCGCCCTTTGCTCCATCGCCATGGGCCCATTTCTTTGGGCCCATGGGGGTGGTGGGCCTTGTTCATTGGATGGGACCCACCGACGCTTTGCCGACTACAGGAACCTCCACCATTACCACCGCGTTTGCCGCGGTTTTGTTATTATTCTTGCGATTATTCTTGCCGCCACCATTATTATGGTTTTGGCCGAATTATTAACAAAAGCGACGGATTAGGAGAGGACGTCATCATGACTACTGGACTTGCTCCGGTAGCCGCCTTTTTAGCCAAACCGGCTTCTTCCAACGTAAGCATGGAGCGGGCTTGATGGAAGTCGGGAAGAGGGTTGCTTTGGCGAAGGAGAGTGCCAACACCATTATAGGCCTCCGAAAGACCGGCAACCAATTGTAGAACTAGACGATTATTTGTTACTGGTGCGCCAACGTTACGGAGTTGATCCGCCAATTCCTTTAGTTTCTTGCAATATGCAGAAACGTTCGAAAATACGTCCATTCGAACGAGAGAGAATTCCTGCTCGAGTGTGACGATACGGGAATGTTGGTTGTCTTGGAATATGTCACGCAATCTATTCCATGCAGCCATCGCCGTGGTATCGGGCTCCATAATCGTCTGTAGAAGGTCCACTGAAATAGTGGCGTATATCCACCGAAGAACGGTAGCATCAAGTGTAATCCATACCTCATTATCCTCCGCAGGAAGGGGTCTAGCGGGAGGAATTATGTGATGAAGAACTTGGTAAGAGATAGCGTGAATTTTAAACAACTCCGCCTGATGCATATTGAACGTTTTCCATCTCAAGGACAATTGGGACACTGAGCTTGATATTGGAAACCGTGAGGGCAGGGTGAAAATTGTTCTTAGACATATTTGAAAGAACAACGAAGGAGGATAAATTTAAGAGAGGTTTTTGAGAGCGGAAGACGAGATATTTGGAGAGAAAAACCCGAGGGAGGGGAGGGGGGTTCTCGGCCAAAGAGGAGGTAAAAGTTTGAGAGAAGAAAACTTTTGTTTAGACCTAGTCTCTTGATACCATGAAAGAAATAATCCCCTTGATTATTTTCATTGATTGAATAGATATATATATAAGTTACAAACCTTCTCCTACCATAATTCTAACTCTACAATATGGTAAGTGTATATCCTAATTATGGTAAATGTATAACCTAATCTATGTAACAAATATACTACAATATACAAACAATATACTTTCCTTAATACTAAAGATTTGCCAACTGTTTTGGCTACCACAAGCCCGGACGTCTTTGAGCTCTTTGGGGTTCTTTTCTTTGGGCTGCCGAGAGGCCCAGTTGGGCCTGCTGCTGCTGGACGCTGTTTAACACCAACCACAACGTTGGAATGAAGAACTACTATGCATTTTGCATGGGTGAGCCACCACAAGGCCATAAAACCAATTGGCTAATGCAAGAATACAGGCAGATCTCTGATTCTTCAGCATCATCCTCTAGAAGAAGAAAATCAAAAATTGTATGTCCACTTCTACATAGTAATTAACAATGTGACTCAAGATTATTATTATTATACGTAGTAGTTCTATTTTTTTAGTTTAATTTCTAGATACAAATAGTACATAAGAATTTTTGTACTATATATTGCCAGACACTGTTCATAAATAGGTGGAACTAGTTATCTGAAAAATAAAACAGACAACCTAATATAACAAATTAAATTCTTATTCTTGGTATAGTCGTCTTCTTACTATTTTTGTGTTTGTTGGTCTTGTTCAGGACTATAGTAAATGGGTAATTTGTTGTGTATAGGAAAGCAACGGTGACAGTGAGGACAATGATGGCGCGGAGCTTTCATGCTTGGATGAAGTGTTCCTTTCACTAGATGATCTTGATGATGATGAGATTAGTTTGCCACATTAGTTTAATAACAGTCAATTAATTAATTAGATCAAGAAAACTTAGATCTAAATAAACTCAGACTTAATTAGCTTTCTTCCCTCTTTCTTTCTTTCTTTTTTTGGTTTCTCACCCGGTGTTCGATACCCGCATTGGAGCCCGACTATATCCGGATTCGTGTCTTGTAGGGCCCATTTGATTCTTTCTTTACAACAACAACATACCCAGTGAACTCCCACAATATGGGTTCTGGAGAGGGTAGAGTGTACGCAGACCTTACATCTACCTTGGTAGGTAGAGCGACTGTTTTCAAGAGACCCTCGGCTCAAGACAAAGCACAAGCCTAAGTAAAGTAAGACAAAAAAAAGTAAGTCATAATAGCGAATTCTAAAGAAAAAAAGAAGCAAAAAGAAGCAATAAATAATATAAATAAATAAGACAAACAAAATATCATTTGATTCTTTTTTTCTTTTCCATTAATTGTAGAATTTTTCAAGTTTATTTGCTAATTTCCGCGGTGAATGAAAACGATGTAACAAATTAAGATCAATGCAATGTCACTATATATGTGGCATTTTTTTTCTCTAACGCATGGTAATTCTTGTGTTTAATTTGTTATTCAGAATAAATATTTTGTTAAGGAATTACCTTCATGTTTTATATAATTGATCGTAGAATATTACTTTTTATTGCGTCCACACTAGAAATACAGAAATTCTAGGCATGGCCGATCACATTGCATAGTAACTACCGAGATAAATATCAACAATGAATGTGGTTGATTGATAGGATCCCTTCATCCTTAATCACTAATTTTGGATTCGAGTAATTTTATATATAAAAGATATTCTATTAAGGAACACTTCCTTCTTAAATAAATTTTATGTTACACAAATTTAGATTAATCGAGTGCTCAATACGATTACTCACACCGGTTGAAAAAAAAATACTAACATAAATGAATCAAAATCATGCAACTCTGTACGCAAAGGCAGTACTTGTGACCCCACTGTTTCTTCCAAACTCCTTACATTTGATAGTTGCCTCCGTCTTGCATATTTTAATCTTCATTTTTAATCCTTAAACATTTGGAGCCGTCTGAATCTTATTTGAAATCATGATATGAAATCAATGATTTGAAATTATGATAATTTAAAGTTAAAGTTTAATTTAGATATATAATACAGATTTCTTAATTTGTATTTTTTTTATAGACATAAAAATCTTACAAATTGTGAAAACCTTCAAAACTTTCTAAATTCTTATAGAATCTTACCAAATGAGCAAATCATAGTTATAACAAAATTAATACGCTATTAGAAGACCTTTCTGAAAAATACAATATCAATTGATCGAGCTTTAACTCAATAAAAAAGAAAATTGAACATGAGTTGTAGTGTAATTATTCTTTAATATAATCCTAACATGGTATGGACAATCTCTTAATATACTACCAACTTGTAGATCTTTTAATATTTGATATAACTGGTTTGTAAATATATCTACTAAGTTATGAATTTTCCTTTACAAAATATAAACTTAAGGTTAAGTTTCATATTTAAAAAAAAATTGAAATCATGATTTGGAATTCCAAATAACATCTTTTTGGATGATTTGGGATTTCAAATCATGATATGAAGATGAAATTAAAATTTTATCCAAATTACATACACAAACATAATTTAAAATCAAATTATGAAATCACATAACCAAACGCCTACTTGGTGACTCCATTAATTTGGATTCAAGCTTTTCCATTACATAAGTTCACTAAAACTCAACATTTTCTTATGGGTTTGCCTTTGAGTACTTCCATGATTGCCTAATGGCTAGTGCTCTTCTTTGTCTTTTCGCCGCTTTATTCTTCAATCTTTCACGTTCTTTGTGATTTCAAACAAAATTTGCCAAATTTCAAGCATTCTTGCGTTCATTATTTAAATTATTCTGAAAATTTTAAATAAAGAAACTTTTATTTCTCATTTTTTGACGTAGTATTCAAAATGAAACTTTAATAGAGTTCTTATATAATACGTAGTAGGTTGTTGCGATAAGTATTCATAATATTAAATTTTAAATTATGATTTCATGGCAACAAATTAAAGTCGTCTCTGGAGACCAATAAAGAAATCTTCATTTGAAAAAAATATATTGACAAAAGCCTCAAATATCACTAAATTACATAATTTCTTCGGGATAATTGGGATGGATAGAGAGGTTTCACTTACAGGTTTATTGAATGGGGAGCAAAGATGACATTGGGGTCGTTTGATTTGCAAATAAATTACATTGAGATTATAATATAAAAATTAAATAATAATAAACTTATTTAATCAATATATTATTTTAAGTATATGTTTAGTTCACTTAATCAAAGATGAATATCTGAGGTATAATATAAATGTATGTTATAAATTCACTAGATAAACTTGAATAAATTCCTATTTTCAATTTTAACTTCTTTTTAATGGACTTTGAGAGAAAAGTTTTGGAGAAAATATCTTATCTTTTAAATATTTTATTTTGAAATTTTTATCCCATATAAAATGTGAATAAAAATAATCAATATATAAATGATAAATTACTTTGTAACAGAATACACGAGAATAAAATAACACTGTGGCATGACAGGATGTGGAGCCCACTATGCCCTGTTGTTTTTCTTATAAGTAGGCTTGTTTGTAGCAGCAGCATGTCAAAAGAAAGAACTATAAAAGAATGTTATGATGGACTATAGAAATATACTCCAAAGTCCAAACTTAAGTAGACTTTGTAGCTTTTGTTTTTTTTTTTTTTTTTTTTTGATAATCCAGATTTCCAGGCTTGCGCCTGACTACTTCACTGGTATTACCCAGACGTTCTGGAGGTAATAGCACCGGTCCTTCAACAACTATCACCAGGTAAATCGCGGGATGTGCTCCGGTGACCGATTTCTGAGCGTACAAGCGATCAATGAGACAAGGTCAAATTCCCCAACATGCAGAATTTATTCGTGCTTTGCGAGAATCGAACTCATATTGTCCACATGCTGAGGCGCTTATAAGCGCCAGTGCTTTGCTGGACTATGCCCCGGAGGACGTAGCTTTTGTTTGCTATGATATGTATTTGGTAGTTTCCTTGTGTCACCAAGCTAAGGAACATTTTGTATTTTCTTTTTTGGAACTTTTGTCTTGGATTTTACTGGTGGCTGCTTGTGTAAGCATTCCATCACTTGTGAATTGTGATCTAAGCACACCCATCTATCTCATTTGACATCCATTTTGGTTCTTCCTACCAAATTCACCAATCCTCAACATTCAAGCCTTTGACAATATAGCCCTCCCTGGTTCAAATACTATTTTTATTCTACTTTGCTCACCGTCCCTCAGGCTTAAAAGCCATTCGATTCGAATGAGTGCCCTCGCTTCCTTTCCTTACTACGATATGCCCAAAAAAAGAAAAGAAAAAGAAAGTAACCAAACAGATAAACAACAAACACATGCATTATGATCAACTCGAGAATTCTTCGTATTAAAATTTCTATATTTTTGGAAGGTATCAAGACAAAATTTCTAGTATCCAAATTGGTCATGAAAATATAGATTTTGAACTTGGGTGATTTTAGTTACTAGTAAAATTTAGCAACCCAAAAGTGATTAAGCGAAAAAAATAATTGAAAAATATGGAAATGACAGAGGGGCATGTTGGTTTCTTTATTCTTTATCGAGAAACTAAATCCAATTATGGCATAATTACTAGTAGGGATGGCAACGGATCGGATCTGGACAGGATCCTACTAGATTCAGATCCAGATTTATTTTTCATACCTGAATTCAGATCCGGATCCAGATTCATCGGGTCCATAAAAATCATATCCAAATTCGTATCCATCGGATCCACCAGGTCCACAGATCGGATCTGGATCTACATGTAATTTTCTTTGGCTTGAATAATATTCCCACTTGTTGAAACTTTTATGACAAAATGAAACACAATCTGATTGAAAAAAATGATTGAATGAATTCAATCAACCTACACAAACATGACACAATTCTTCCAAAATACTGAACAAAGTTTTAGCATCACAAGAAAATAAAGATGATTGACTTCATTAGTGATGCTGAACAGGTTGCAACTTTGAGCTAATTTTTTAGGCTTGTAGTTCTACTGATTGACTTCATTAAACAACATATGTCAGTCATATATCAAAAGTCCCATTTTTTTTTATGATCAAACAAATGAGAGAAAGATACTTAAAGCTTACGGCTAGCAGATTCAAGAAAGAGAAATTTAAAGAAGATTGATAATTTTTTCTTTTTATAGAAATGAAAATATGGAAAACTGCAGAGAGTAGGTAAAAGAAATGAAACTTCAAAGACAAATTACATGGCTGTGTTACTTGTGCCTTATCCTGGTTCAACCCTTTACCCAATACATAAATTATGAAAAAAATTAAGAAAATACTTATAAAATTACATTCAAGGTTATAAATATATTTAATAAAAAATGAATCCACGGATCGGATCTGGACCGGATACGGATCTCAAATACAAGATCCAGATCCAAATTCGATCCGTCAGAAATGGATACGGATCCGATCCGGATCCGTCGGGTCCAAATTTTAAAGATCCATATTCTATAAAACGGATCTGGATCCACCGGATCCGGACCGGGTCCAAGATCCATTGCCATCTCTAATTACTAGTCTTGTCTTTCACGTGTAGCAACTTTTGGTTGTTCATAAATCAATCCTGCAACCATATATATTCCAAGTTGTTTAGGTAAAATGGAAAAGGCCTATGCCATTTGGGTATATAATAATAAGATCATTTCATTGCTTACAAAGCTCGTAAGCCCCAAACATTGCTAATCATCTCATCCATACATTACAAGACTGCATTTACAAACAACTGCACATGTTGACATGTATAAATTATGCATATATATAAGAAAGAGAAAGAAGTAAGGCTAAATACATACCATCTAACTTGCCTCCAATTTTCATTTTGACACTTCATCTCAACCTTGTTCCATTTTAACCCTTCAATGTCATTTTTTATGTATCATTTAATAAACACAACAAGTTGACTTGTCACATTGGTGAGATTCCTTACCTGGTATTGATAGGTGCGTGAGGGTCGATTTTAGCGGTAATTTTATTTGAAGTTAGCTTTTTTATTTAAATAACACATAAAAGATGGAGTTGGAGGGTTAAAATAGAATATGGTTGAGATGGAGTCCCTAAATGAAAATTGGAGGCAAGTGAGAGGGGTTGCCTATATATTTGGCCAAGAAGTAACTTCGCTTGTCTCCTCCTCTTTTGCCGTACTTGTTTTTTCCTTTTTGTAATTTAAATTATATACACTAACATTTAAAAAAGAAATATTCTCAATGCAATATATATAACGGATTATAATAGATTTTTATTTTATTTTTCATGTTGTACTTATTAGCGAATATTCTTCGAATATTCACAGTATATTTTGTAATTATGATAGATGTATATTTAAGGTAACTTAGAATTCTTATTGTATTAGGAATCAACAATTTAAGGTAAATTTGGATTCTTATTGTATTATGAATCAACATCTGTACAACTATATATATTGTAAATAAGGAAAGGAATCCCTAAGAAAATTATTCTATCTTACATGGTATCAAGAGTCAAACCCTAATCCCCTCTCTAAATTTTTTTTAGGCCGAAACTCCCTCTTCTCTTCCCCTCGGCTGGCGGAAACAAGGTTGCCACCATGTCTTCCCCCACTAATTCCGGTTCATCCACTGGCATACTTGACAACCCCTCTCAACGTTCATTGTCTTCTTTTCATCCGGCATTCGCCGTTAACAACATCAAGAATTTTATCCCTATAATTCTTGACCAAGAAGACTGTCAATATTCCATGTGAATGGAACTATTCTATATTCATGCATGTGCATACAATGTTCTCGACCACATTGATGATTCTGTTTCTCGTCCCACCGATGTTGCAGACTCAACCTGGCGTCGCCTTGACTCCATCGTCAAACAATGGATCTACGGCACCATTTCTAAAGACTTGTTGTGCATTATTATGAAAACAGGTGCTACGGCACATGAACTTTGGATCCGGCTAGAATAAATTTTTCAGGACAATAAAAATACCCGGGTCGTGTATTTGGAAGAGCAGTTCAACAATACACGTCTTGAAAAATTTAACAACATGTCCGAATATTGTAAGCAACTGAAACTTATAACCGACCAACTATCCAACGTAGGGACTTCTGTTTCAGAAACCAAGATAGTGCTTCAACTAGTTGCTAGTTTACCGAAAGGTGAATATGATACTCTCGCAACGATGATTCAACAAGCCGACCCTCTCCCAAGTTTCAACAAAGCACGTTCACAACTTTTGTTAGAAGAAACACGCCGTGCCAAACAAGACGAACACAATAACAAGGCACTAGCCGTTGACGACATGACTCCACCGGCGGCCACCACCACCCAGCCACAACCGTAAGACCACCACCAGCAGCAGTCCCGCGGTGGAGGGCGTGGCGGCAGAGGCTGCGATAACAATAATAAAGGGAAGGGCCGCGGCAAAGGAAACCGCAACCAGCAGGCAGGCCCAAACACTGCCTATTTCCCGTGGCCTGGACATCAACCAGTATGGCCCAACCAGTAGAACTGGGTCTCGCCTGCATACCCATACCCAATTGCAGGGCCCCAGTTCCAGCAGCCTGTATGGTCGAATGGCCTATTGGGCTCTGCCCCAGCCACCAAGCAGGCCCACCAGCAGCAGCAGCAGGCCCACCTGGTCTCGGTCCAGCAGCAACCGCAAGGCAGCAGCCTGGCTCCCACCGACTTGGGCCAGGCCTTCAGTACCGTGAACCTTCAACAACCCGATGAAAATTGGTACATGGACACCGGAGCCACATCTCACCTCACCCGGTCGTCAGGTAACTTATCTCAACTACTTCGGCTAAAGTGTCCTCAATTTATTACTGTCAGCAATGGTCATCGCATTCCAATTGAATGTTACGGTAACACATATACCAAACATCCCCACCCACCTTTCTCCCTAAGTCACGTCCTCTACACCCCTAACATCATTAAAAGCTTAATCTCTGTTAGAAAATTCACTAGAAATAATTATGTGTCTGTCGAATTTGACCCTTTTGGTTTTTCTGTGAAGGATCTCAATACGGAGAAAATTCTTACGCGCTGCAATAGTGTGGGAGACATCTACCCCTTCACTCAATCTTCCGCTATCAGACCGCAATCACATCTATCTCTTGCGACTATCTCTCCCTCAACTTGGCACAACAGACTCGGACACCCTGGAGACCCAGTTTTTACTTTTCTTTGGACTACTAAGCGTATTCAATGTAATAATAGGAAACTTGCCCAACACTGTCTTTCTTGCCCACTCGGCAAGCATAGTCGTCTTCCATTTATGTCATCAAACAGTGTTACTTTTTTTCCTTTTGATATTGTTCATGCTGATTTGTGGACATCTCCGATTGTTAGCTCTTTGGGTCACAAATTTTATCTAGTATTCTTAGATGATTTTTCACATTTTTTCTGGATTTACCCACTGAAATTTAAATCTGAAGTTTTTGCCAAATTCCTTGAGTTTCAAAAATTCATTAAAACACAGTTTGAAAAATCTGTCAAATCATTCCAATGTGATAATGGACGTGAATTTAATAACTCGGCATTTCACAATTTCTGTTCTAAACAAGGCATGGTTTTCCATTTTTCCTGTCCCTATACTTCCTCCCAAAATGGAAAGGTTGAACGAATTATACGTACCATCAATAACATGGTTCGCACCCTTATGTTTCATGCCTGTCTACCACCGCCTTTTTGGGTCTATACTGTTAATATGATAGAATCATTTCTTAATATTTTACCAATTAGCACTCTCCAAAACAAGACCCCTACCGAAATCTTATACCTTAGGTTATCATCATATGATCATCTCTGTATTCTCGGATGCTTATGCTACCCCAACATAGCCTCCAATGCACCTCACAAACTTGCCCCTCGCACCCTGCCCCGTGTCTTCGTTGGTCTCTCTCCTACTCATCGGGGCTACCTGTTCTATGATATTGTCACTTGCAAAATCATCGTCTCTCATCACGTCACCTTTGACGAGATGACCTTTCTTTTTTCAAATCTCCAAAAATTTCAGACCACCGATTACATCTTTCTCGATGAACTGAGTTTGTCCCAGGCTATCCAAACTCTATACCAACAGCAGCCCACCGTTCCGACAGCCCCGTCCCCGACACTGTCTGGCACCACCCAAACAGATCCCTGCTCTCGGTCGAACACCCCACCAATACCCCTGCCACCTCCAAAGAAGTTGTCTCTCGCTCTCAAAGAAAGATCGGCCGCTTCCCACCCAAAGACCCGCAAGTCTATAGCCTACACCAGGCAAAGACTGGCCGCCTCTACCCGTAAACAGTGGACATGCACCCTCCCAGTCCAGACCTCCCACTGCTGTCTACCCATCGCATGGAGACTCGTGCACAACACACGAGATCTTCAAACCCATGGCTCACTTCAACCTCTCCACACAAACCTTATCACCCATTTTAAAAAATCCAAAACTAGCAAAACTAGACCCTAATTGGAATGCGGCCATGTGCGGGGAGTTTAACACTTTAACCAAGAAGAACACTTGGGATTTGGTACCGAGACCAGACGGTGTGAATGTATCCGGTGTATGTGGCTATTTCGTCACAAGTTCAGAGACAGTGGTGACTTGAGACGGTATAAGGCAATACTAGTTGCCAATGGCACTTATCAGCAGGAGGGTATTGATTGTGGTGAGACATTTAGTCCGGTTGTTAAACCAGCCACTATTCGGACTGTTTTCAGTATTGCTATGGGCATGCATTGGCCGATTCATCAGCTTAATGTCAAGAATGCATTTCTTCATGGAGATTTGAAAGAAACTGTGTACATGCATCAGACCCCTGGTTTTATTCATCCGGCAGTTTTGCAGTTTGTATGTCGTCTTAGGAAGTCATTGTATGTCTTGAAATAGGCACCCCGTGCTTGGTATGATCGTTTTACAAGGTATCTTATGCAGATTGGTTTTATATGTAGCAGGTGTGATAACTATCTATTCACTTTTCGTCGAGGTGGCAGCACTGCTTATTTGCTATTATACGTGGATGACATTGTTCTTACTGCCTCATCAGACGGTTTGAAGAATGAAATAATTGCTCTACTCAAAACTGAATTTGCTATGACTGACTTGGGCAAGCTGAGTTATTTTTTTGGGTATATCAGTGACCAGATTTGCAGCCAACATGTGTTTGTGTCAGCGTCAATATGCAGAAGAGATAGTATACAGGGCTAATATGACAAATTGTAAAATTATGCCAACTCCGGTTGACTCGAAATCCAAGCTGAGTGTCAATGATGATGCGCCAATTTCTGATCTCACTCTATATCGGAGTCTTGCAGGTGCCCTTCAGTATCTTACATTTACTAGGCATAATATTGCATATGTCGTTCAGCAGATGTGTTTGTTTATGCACGACCCCCGAAAATCCCATTTTGCCGCCTTCAAACGTATTATCAGATACGTTAAGGCACACTGGACTTTGGATTACATCTCTACCCCTCTGCCCCATCCAAGTTACTATCCTACACGGATGCAGATTGGGCAGGATGCCCCGACACACGTCGCTCCACCTCAGTTTACTGTGTGTTTCTTGGGGATAATCTTATCTCATGGTCCGCCAAGCGGCAGGCCACGCTATCCCGTTCGAGTGTTGAAGCAGAATATCGCGGAGTTGCTAATGTCGTTGCTGAGCTCTGTTGGCTCTGAAATCTTCTTTTGGAGATCCAGTATCCACTACGAAAGGCGTCTATAGTCTATTGTGACAACATATCTGCCATCTATATGTCTCATAATCCGGTCGAACATCAGCGGACCAAGCATATTGAGATGGATATTCACTTTGTGCGAGAGAAGGTTGTCCGTGATCAGGTCAAAATATTACACGTACCTTTCTCCTATCAGTATGCAGACATTTTCACAAAGGGACTACCGAGATAGCTTTTCACCGACTTCCGATCCAGCCTTAGCGTTCGGCCTCCTCCCACTCCGACTGAGGGGGAGTATTAGCGAATATTCTCCGAATATTCACAATATATTTTGTAATTATGAGATTCTTATTGTATTAGGAATCAACCATTTAAAGTAAGTTAGGATTCTTATTGTATTATGAATCAACCTCTGTACAACTATATATATTGTGAATAATGAAAGGAATCCCTAAGAGAAATTATTCTATCTTACAATACAATTTCAAATTGAATTGAAGGATTACGTATTACTATTATACATAATAGTAAAATACTATATTGACGGTGCACAAAACTTAAACTTGATTGAAAGTGTCGTTAATTTGGGGTTTCCATCTCTGAGGACGGACTTTTTAAACAGGCTAATTGTGAGCAAAGTGTTACACCTCGTAAGATTAAGGAAATAGGATTCAAATACCTGAAATTAATATACAAGAGGATGTGATTCCGAAAAGATGTTGGTCACAATGAGGGTGACGTTGGAAACTTATAAAAAATGTATAGTCCTGATATGAGTTAATAATGTATTATAAAATTATGACATTGAGGATACGAGGCTTATGAAATTCTCGGAAATTAAAAGAAGTGGGTTTGAGATTTTTTTAATTGAAGAACTTGGGGGGGGGGGGGCAAAGTGTAATAAGAAAAATTCAGATTTTTATAACCTACACTCACCTCTTCATCTTCATTCTAACTTAACCAAAAACTCTCATCTCTTCTCTCCTCCAAGCCAGCCTAGAAACCCCCCACCCATAACCAAATTTAAAGTTTTTATCTCCTCTTCTTAGACTACATTTTTCACCAAAAATTAGAAGCCAAAACAACACCAAAACAGTGGCAAAAACAACCACTGCTTGCCGAGAACTTGCCCAGAAAATTTGAGATTTTTGGGATGAAATTTTGGAAGAAAAACGTGTAGGGATGATGGCTTAATATTGTAGAACACTTGCATGTCAATTGGAGTTGAAGAAGTGAACAAAAAAGGGAAAGAAATACGAAAACAGTGGGGATTTTCGGACCCGGGCAGTGAGCAAACTGTGCGGACTGTTTTGGACAAAATTTGAGGTATAAAATTCTTCTTTCTATAATCTAATTGGAATGCATGTTGTTAGAATTAAGGATATGAATTTGTGTTAAGGAAAATTTGGAATTTAAACAATGCATGTGACAATTTTGGGCTAGTTGCCAATTTGAGACAGATTTTGGTGATTGTTGGATTCGTTGGTTATTGTTGTTATTATTATCACTAATTGCATGATGAAATTGAAAGGAAACATTGATATTAAAGTTTAAAATTAGTTATATGGAAGTATTGAAATATGGAATTATGACATGTTGTGGCCAAGAACTTGCATGAAATCGTTGGACATGTTGAGATGGATATGGACTGTTTTAGGGACTATTTTGTGGTGTTATAATGCTGAAAATTTAGTTACCATTATGCATGTTTAAGTGTGGTAATTGCTAATGTAAGTCCTAAAGGAATAAGAGTGTAGAAAGGTGTAGAAAGGCTTCACATTCTACCCTCGTTGTTGTTGGAACATTGACTATTTTTGTGGGCTGTTTTAATGTGGATTAAGAGGCTAAATTTACATGAGAAGTGGGTGTGTAAATCCCCTTTGTTGTTGTTTTGGTTGTGCCCTTAATTGGTACTTGGCTATTGATGTTATTAGCCTCGTTTGGAAGTTGTGGAAACATGTATAAACAAGGGAAGTGCTGCCCGAATTTTTATAGAATACGAAGTCGTTATTCGATATAGTATGCCAGTGATCATAGAATTGATGAACGTATTACCATTATTATAGGTTGAAGTTCTAAAACGAGATGTACTCTAATATTGAATTGATTAGTTCGTCTAAGAGGTATGTGAACTATTCCTTCTTTCTTTGGCATGATTTTTATTTAATGAAGGTACGGCGGACGTACATGATTCTTATACAGTTTAATTCCTAAAGATGTTAGTTATGAGAAGTGCCTATGATTTTTCAGTAAAGAGTTTATTATGACATTATTACAATGATTTTATTGGGAGTCAAATGAAAATTTTGATTGCATATGGTTACTCATGAAATCTACTCGTGCTAAGTGTTATTACTTCACTTCACCGAGTCCCAATATGGGCGGGGTATTGTTCGTGCACAGCCTTGCATTGTTCACCGAGTCCCTCACTAGAGGGTCGGGTTACGTAGGATGGATCCATAGATGAGATATGATTTTACCGAGTCCCAATATGGGTCGGGTTATGATATGACTTCACCGAGTCCCAATATGGGCCGGGTTATGATATGATTCCACCGAGTCCCGCATTAGTGGGCCGGGTTACGTTACAGGTATATATATGTATATGGACAGGCATTCATGTTTTCTTGACTTGACTTTCATTTTTTTATAAGGCACAACTGACTTTTATTGTTTATGACACAGTTGGATTTGGATCCTGATTTTTATACTGACCTCTTGTTATCCATTGGCTACTTATGATCTCATTTGCAGTATGTCATATTTACATACTCAGTACATTATTTCGTACTAACCCCATTTACTCGGGGGGCTGCGTTTATGCCCGCAGGTACAGGTGCTCAGTTTGGTGACCCTCCGGTTTAGGTTCCTGCGCAGCTATTTGGAAAGCTCCTTTGATCCAGAGTTTTACCATTTTTGTACGGAACCCTATCATTTTGATTTATGTATATTTAGGGGCACGACGGGGCCCTGTCCCGTCATATGTCGTTGTCCTTCTTATAGAGGTCTGTAGACAGTTGTGAGTTGTACTTATGTAAGGGGTATAACTCTGTTTTGGTCAGTCATGCTATTGTACTCTGTGTTGGGGTGTCCCCGTGTATATATGATATTATCTAGTGGCAGCCTTGTCGGCTTGCCTGTTGTATTGTGTTGGCTAGTTGTGACTCCTCAGGAGGCAGGTACATTCGGGGGTAAAAGCAGCCTTGTCGGCTTGCCTACCCTGGCATATGTTGTTATTGCAGCGTTATGCTGCCGGATTTCAGACTCATTAGGTGTTAGTTGGATTATGTGTGAGTGATCATGATAATGACATCATTAGGGCGATTAGTCGCGGCCCGTCGGGTCGGGTCGTGACACAAAGAAACTCCATCCCATATGTTGATGTTGTAAGTTTTTGGATTTTGATTCATTAGGAACTTTGCTTGGTTTGGGAATATGACCAAATCCAATCATCAATTGAAGACCATTATGATTGCTAAAGAACATGATGCTGCTCATGGGCCTAATGTCAACTTGTTTTTTAAGATCTTGTTTTTCACTTGTAAAGACATCAATCGGAATGTACAAGCATTTTTAATGAATATATATACCCTTACCATTACAAAATGGTGTAAATATACCCTCGCCGTTACACAAATGGTGCAAATATACCATTTTTTGCTGACGGATTTTTTAAAAATCATTTATCTTATTTTTTAATTAAAAATGTCACGGAGCTTTAAAAAAAATCTACCCATTTTTTTAGTAGACATATTTCTCTAAGGCCACATGATAATTTTTTCTGGTGGATCGGGTCTGATTTATTTGAAAAAATATCTCCGTGGATTTAAAAAAATGAGTAGACTTATTTTTTTAAACGAACCAGACTCGACCCACCGGGAAAAAATACCATATGACTTTAGATAAATATGTCTACTCAAAGAATGGGTAGACTTTTTTTAAAGCCCAGTGGCATTTTTTTTAAATTCAAAAATAAGATAAATGATTTTAAAAGAATTCCATCAGCAAAAATGATATATTTGCACCATTTTGTAACGGCAGATATATATATCCACCACATTTATAACGGAGGGTATATCTGCTCTAAATCGCAAAATCTTACGAAACATTTAACATGCTGATTTAACCACCCATAACCGCATAAATAGTTTGGTTCCTCCGATCTTACATCGACTTAGCTACGACGTGCCTTATCGGAAAACACGGGGTGTTACACAATGACCATAACCACATGGTAATTTTTTTTCTGGTGGATATATATCTCTGCCGTTACAAAATGGTGCAAATATATCATCGGTTATAAAAGTAGTGGATATATACCCCACTAACCGACATAACTCAATTAAATGGGGCCGAATGCATCTTTTGAGTAACGCTAATTATGCCCATAATTTGTGCTTCGACACATTCAATTTACAAAGTAAAAGAAAAAACTCAAAATGAGTCAATTGCCACTTTTTTTTCCCGTTTTCTTCTTCTTCTATTATATAGGGAACCATGAAAGGGGAAGAGGAAGGAGAATACTTAGATTAGAACTAACACCTATTGGGTGGGAACTTCTTTTAATACTATTAGAATGTAAATAGGGAGATTTCTTTTATGGTCTATTACAAATGTGTTTTGAGTTATTTGATCCTTCTTACAGGAGATTAAGTAAATAAAACGCATGAACTCTTTACATGATTATTTTTGGTCTATTCAAATTGTAATAAGTTATATGATTTGTTTCCTTCAATGTGTGACTTTGTATCAATTACCACTTCTTAGAGGGTGACTTGCACAAATAAGATCTTCGAGTGCTACAACTTAAATTTTGGCATCATTAAAACAAATTGTGCAAAAAACCTTTTCGCCAGAATCGAGTGAAAAGTACTAAAGAGTCACCATGATTTCTTATTTGATATTGGTAAGAGTTGCCTTCATAGTAAGTTATGGTGGTTATCATAATTTTGGCCATAAATCCTAACCAATCATCAAGATTTCCGGTTCAGTTTGCGCTACAAAGTGCGGCCACATATCACGCTTGTGCCGCAGATGCGACCTCAAATCAGAGGCAGATGCGGTGGAAAGTTATTTAAGTGTTTAAAACCGACCCAAAGCTCATTTTTCATCTCTCTTTCTCCAAAATAGAACCTAAGCTCCCAAAAACTCTCTCAAGGTGTTCTTCCATCCTTAAGGTAAGTTCTTCAAGTTTTTGGACTTAGATTCACTCTGCAAATCTCGTGAAGCTAACGTAACTCTTCTCTCTCACGTAGTTGTCGATTTGTAGGCTTTCTTCAGGGTGAGGTAAGGTAGAATAGAGGTGGATCTTGACTTATAAGGTAAGGATTCTTCCTCGATTTCTTGATGTGTATGAGCTCGTGTGAGCTTTGTAGACATTGTTTTAGTAAAAAAACTCACGGGATGGTGATTAGAAGTCGTGAGTACGATTACTTAGAGTTGTATTGTACTTTGTATGGGTTGTTCTTGAATTGATAAGGATCTGGAAATGTTGTAAAGTTGGATATTTGTTGAACATCATTGTTATAGAGTTTGGAAGGAAGAAGAGCGGGGAGAAACATCATATAATTATAGTATAGTGAACTTATTGCTCGTCGTTCGTATTGTTATACCTCTTTATGATTGATACAAGTCTTATTATCGTTCAGTGTAGATTACTTTCTAAAGGAGAACGACTGGTTTCATTTTAGTTGCGAAGGTTGCAATCTGAGGTATGTAATGGCTCTTATTTTTCCTTTTCGACATGAATCCTTATTATACTACTCCCTCCAAAATGAGTCATAAAGGAATGAACTACTATAGAGACATCATTCCAATACGAGACCTTTATTTGATTGGCTCATATAATGTTGTTATAGAGTATTGAGTTCCACCTGATGATATCGTATTCGTAAGAGTCATGTCTAACGAATTATTTCATATGTAATGTTTTCTTTTTCTCTTGTAATTCTCCGATGAGGTTAATTAAGGTAATTTAAGCAAAATAGCCATGCTAACTATATACGTACTTGGGGTATTCATAGTCATCTATAGTACGGGGGTCTTATAAGGGCTTTCTAGACATATATGGTATATGTTTTCAGTATGTACAATTGTCAGATGCTCTATATATGTTGGGTTACGATGCCTTATCTATTATATATGTCTTTTGAGTTGTTGGTTATCCGATAATGTCGTAACACTCATGTTAGCAGGTGTTTAGATGTGTTTGGGAAGTCATGTATGTCAGTTTCACAGGTTTAATAGGTTGGTTTGCTCGGTAAGTAAGGCACTGGGTGTTTGTTCGCCTAGCTCCCCATGTTTGGAGCGTGACAAATTTGGTATCAGAGCAGGTCTGTGTTTTAGGGAGTTTACAAAGTCGTGTCTAGTAGAGTCCTACTTATAGGTGTGTTGTGCACCATACTTATAATTTGGAGGCTATAGGGCATTTAGGGATTGTTAACCTTCTTTCATACTCTAGTTCGTGCAATAGATCTGAGTCGTAAGAACTTGATTCTAACTCATGCATTGTTATGTGCTTATATAGATACATATAACTAGGAAGTTGGCTGCTAGCCAGTGGGCTAATGCTGAGGAAGGTACTAGTAGTGCGCCACCTGTTAATATAGGCTGGACAGAGGCCCAAATTGAGTTGCCTAATTAGGTATCCCCGACCAACCAGGACCCGAGAGGCTCTAAGGAGTTCCAGTACCTTCAGTTCCACCACCTGGATAATCTGACTAGGATCTCAGGAGTTCAGTTCAGTTGTTGACTCAACTGGTAGCCACTCCTGCTCAGAAATAAATGAGAGCATTCATTAGTATTGGACCTTGTGGAAGGTCAGCCGATTCGAGAGTCTGGGATTTTATTGGCCCGAGTCCCCAAAACATCATCGATCAGCTTCACAGAATACTTCACGTAATGTATGCTACTGAGACTGAGGTAGTAAAGTTGGCGTATAGAGGCTATAGGATATGTTGATCTTATGGTATGAGGCTTGGGAGCGGTCCAGGGGAAAATATGCACCTCCATCTAAATGGGAAGATTTTGTTGAGGCCTTCCAAGATCATTACTTGTCGTTAGAGACTCGAGAGTCCAGGGTTGATCGATTCTTAGCCCTCCGGTAGGGCAATATGAGTTTACGGGAGTATTACCTCAGATTTGATTCACTAGCCAGGTATGCTCTAATGATGGTTGCCACAATACGGTCGGATTCATCAGTTCATGAATGGCCTTGAGCCGCACTTAATTGGAGATTGCACTGTGGTATCTTTGCATTAGGACGTGGATATCTCTAGGATCTAAGCATTTTATTAGGCATTCGAGGAGAGTAAGCAAAAGCTCTATGCCGACCAAGAGCGCAACAAAGAGCAGAATAAGAGGGCTAGATCAGCTGGCAATAATGGGGATTTTTTAGAGTGGTAATATGCCATCGTTCTTTAGGCGACCAACCAAGCCATCGCAGTCGGCAACTTATTCTTCTGCCAGTTCACTATCTCAGTTTTTGAGTCCTAGGTATGATCAGTATGCCCAATCGGGGCCTGTCCAGAGTTTGAGTGCACTTGGGTCGCAAACTCAAGGTAATTCAGGTTGTGTGGGACCACCTAGGCTATATTTTGGTTACTATGGTAGAGAATACACATGATCGTGATGTGTGGGCACATATGCATGCTATTGGTGTGAAGTTCCGAGGCATATAGAACGAATTTATTCAGCACATGCCAAAGGAGAAAGAGGTGTTAAGACTCAGTCGACATGATCAGGCACAACTTCTTCATCGATAGTACCTCCTCCAGGGCATAGTCCCTAAATACCAGTAGGTTGTGGCAGAGGTAGGAGTAGAGCATCTAGTTCGGGCGGTCATCATAACTACATATATGCACTAGCTTGTCGACAGGACCTAAAGTCGTCACCTAAAGTGGTCAGAGGTATATTGTCTAGCTTTTCACATGATGTTCTACCCTATCATATGTTACACCGTTAGTTGCAGGGAAGTTTGAGATAGGACCAGAATGATTAGTTAAGTTATTTGTTGTATCTACGTCGGTTGGTAAAACAGTTATAGCTAGGAAGGTGTACCATAATTATGCGGTTGTGGTTTCTAGACATCACACTTTAGTGGATCTGGTTGAACTAGAGATGCTCGATTTCGATGTTATTATGAGCATGGATTAGCTAACATCTTATTAAACTACGGTTGATTATCAAGCAAAGATTGTGAGGTTCCATTTTATGGGCGAGTCAATCATGGAGTGGGAAAGTAATGCTATAACGCCAAAGGGTAAGTTTATTTTCTACCTTAAGATAACGAAGATGATTTCTGAATGATGTATTTATCATCTTGTCCGAGTCAAAGATGTTGAAGCAGAACCACTGACTTTTCACTCTGTTCCAGTAGTTATTGAATACCCAGATGTATTTCCTGAAGAACTTCCTGGTATTTCTCCAGAGAGGGAGATTGAGTTCGACATTAATGTGCTTCCGGATACACAACCTCTATCGATTCCTCCTTGAAGGAGAAACTGAGAGATCTGTCAGAAAATGGTTTCATCAGACCTAACATCTAACCTTGGGGTACGCTAGTATTATTTATTCGAAAGAAATATGGCTCAGTGAGGATGTGTATTGATTATCGACAGTAGAATAAGATTACTATAAAGAACAAATATTCGATTCCCGGGATCGATGATCTATTTGATCAGCTGCAGGGTACTAAATGCTCTTCAAATATTGGATTGAGATCAGGTTATCATCGGGTGAGGGTCAAAGAGAAGGACATTCCAAAGACAACCTTCAGAACCAGATTTGGTTACTTCGAGATCATTGTTATGTCATTCAGATGGAGTAATGCACAAGCGACACTCATAGACATGATGAACAGTGTTTTCCAGCCATTCCTGGATGTATTTGTTATTGTTTTTACTTATGATTTTCTGGTTTACTCACGGTTATAGAAGGAGCACGTGGATCATTTATGAGCGATGTTGCAAATGCTCTAGGATTGCAAGTTGTATGCTAAGTTTTCCAAGTGTGATTTCTAACTGAATTGAGTAGCATTTCTGAGCTACATAGTTCCTGATAAAGGCATCAAAGTGGATACACAAAATATTGAGGTCGTGAAGACCTAGCCTAGACCCACGACTCCTATAAAATTTTAGTGTTTCTTGGTATTATCATTCTATTACAGGAGATTTGTGGAAGGTTTTTCCTCCATTTCGGCACCATTGATTAAATTCTCATAAGGCAACTAAGTTTCAATGGTTCGACGCTTGTGAGTAGAGTTTTCAGGAGTTGAAGAATAGACTGATGTTCGCTCTGATTAATACTTCCAGAGGGTTATACAATTTATTGTGATGCTTCAAATGTTGGCTTAGGTTGTGTGTTGATACAACACAACAAGATTATTGCATATGCTCCAAGACAATTAAATAAGCATGAGAAGAATTACATAATGCATGATTTAGAGTTACTGACAGTTGTGTTCGCATTGAAGATTTGGCGTCATAATTTGTATGGAGTTCACGTGGATATATTTACCAATCATAAGAGCATTTTTAAGTAGAAGGAGCTAAATTTGAGATAAAAGGTGGCTCGAGTTACTGAAAGATTATGACATCGATATTTTGTATCATCCGTGCAAGGCTAATGTTGTGGCCGATGCTCTTAGCCACTGATCCATTAGTAGCTTGGCGTATTTGGAGGCAGGAAAGAGAGAGTTAGCCAGATGTCTTTACCGATTAGATAGTTAGGTAGTCCGACTTCTGGATTCGGATAATGGTCACGTTGTTATTCAGAATACCGCAGGATTGCCTTTAGTAGCGAAAGTGCAAGAGCAATAGTTTTTAGATCTTGTGTTGCAAGGACTCAGAGAAGGTATTCAATGTCACAATACCACAACTTTTGAGCTTAAGGAAGATGGGCTTTTCACATATCAGGGTTGATTATGTGTCCCAAGCGTGGAAAAGCTCCGAGAGAGGATCATGTCAGAGATTCATCATTCACGATACTCTATTCATACGGGCTAGACAAAGATGTATCATGATCTCCAAGAATTTTACTGGTGGAATGATATAAAGAAGAGTATTGAATTCGTGGCTCAGTGTCCTAATTGTCAGCAAGTCAAGGTAGAACATCAGAGGCTCGGTGGATTAACGCAAACTATAGAAATTTCGATGTGGAAATGGGAAGTGATTAACATGTAGTTCATTACAGGTTTGAGTTGTTCATTTCGTAAGTTTGATTCCATTTGGGTGACAATAGATCAGCTCACAAAGTCGGCTCATTTCTTGTCAGTTAGACCACATATATAGTTGAAGATTATGCAAAAAGGTTTATATCTAAAATATAGTTTGAATTAATGGTGTTCCAGTATCTATCATATCACAGAGGTGCACAAATCCCTGAGAGCTTCTGGAGATCCTTCCAGAAAGGTTTGGTCATATAGATGAACCTTAGTACAACATTTCATTCTCATACAGATGGTCAGGTCGAGCGCATTATTTAGATGCTCAAAGATATGTTACGAGCGTGTGTGTTGGACTTCAAGGGTAGTTGGGACACTCATTTATCCCTCATCGAGTTCGCATATAATAATAGTTATTATTCCAGTATTAAGATGGCACCTTATGAGGCATTGTATGGTCGGAGTGTAGATCTCCAATCGGATGGTTCAAGGTCAGCGAGGCGGGATTATTTAGGCTTGACCTAGTTCATCAAGTTGTGGAGAAAGTTAAGTTGATACAAGAATTATTGGTGACATCTCCCAATTAACATAAATCTTATTCTGATGTGCGACACAAAGATCTAGAGTTTGCGATAGATGATTGGGTATTCCTGAAGGTTTCACCTGTGAAGGGTGTATGCGGTTCGGGAAGAAAGGAAATCTTATTCCAAGGTACATTGGGCCATATAAAATCATTTGGAGGGTCGGTCAGGTAACTAATGAGTTGGAACCTACACTATCCCCCATGTAGGCGAACTATCCCAAAATCCTTTTAAACACAATCTTAAACACTGCAGAAATAAAAGAATAAGTACAAGATATAACAAATCTCATTAATATCATTTAAATGTCAAAACCCTTACAACACTTTCTCCCAAAACCTGGTCTGACTCGTACAAGGACTTTAAGATACAATAAAGTGAAAGATAAAACACCGCCCTGAATGAATAAGGACGGTCTGACTAGGATGAAGACCAATGCCGCCAAGAATGGGTGGCCTGCCTCAACCTCCACGTGCTTCAAAATCTGCAACCGGAATTACTCGTATACCTGCATCCATGTAAAAGATGCAGCAAGCGTAGCATGAGTACACAACATACCATCGTAGGCATCATAGGCATCATAGGCCGACAATGACGGAAGATATGTTACTGACATAAACACTAAGTTGACTCTCACATAGTCCTATTCTACACAGTTCTATACATCACTTAAGTCACATTATTCACATAAAGGATTAACTCTATAATCAAGTACAATCCACTCATGGTAACACATAAAAAGCATAGAAGTAATACCCACTAGTCATTCATCAAAGCCTAAGTCATGCTTATTCTGACTCCACATACTTTAGTTGCCAATCTAACAAATACATGCTAACACTTAGGACACACAATCACATAACGAACCTTTTTACGAAACAATATATAAATATTGACTTACTATAGCAATATTGTCCTAATATTATCTCTAACTCATAGACTTGGTTCCTATTCATACATTTAAGAGTATGTATACATATTAGTTCATTAAACATCCTCGTTATGATGAAGTAAGTGATTACATCATGAATCTTCCATTTAGAGTGAAGTTGGGTACATATATAACATATGAGTCTATAATTACAATGACAACGCAACAAATTCTTCCTCTACTAGACGCTCTACTAAATAACACTATCATCCACAAAGCAATACCATTATTCATGTAGACACCTTTGATTACATAATGGTTTAACAACTAGATACCTCTGACCACAATCATAGTTCGACTCAATAATTTAAAAATCATGGAAGTCCATTCAACAGAAACCAATTCCTAACAAATAAGCCATGTCAAGTACAATTCCTCAAGAAATCAATGTATGTGAATGTATGGTATGAATGTAAATTCAAGGTACCTTTCCATCAACCTGGTATACACACTCTAAGGGCTTTTCCACAAAGATATGACCCATGAGGGACCCGTGTCGTATATATACCGCTCCTAGCCAGTCAGAATTCAACACACAAATCTGACTAGAGCCGAAGACTCATTTACCGAGCCTTATCAATCATTTCCATCATCACAGTGTTTCCAATCATCTCATACGAATATCCTTACCTTTCCAATCATCTCATAGAAAATTGTTATCCAAGGCATAATTGGTAATAAATTTGAAAGCTTTACTAATTTCATCCACCATGGCCTCTAGTTCAATAAATTATTTGAGAAGGCTATTTTCCACGAATACTCTTAATTTCTTCAATCAATAAGTAGCAATATCTAGAGATTACTCTCCAAAAATATAGATTTTACTTGATATAAACTTACTATCATTCCAAACATCAATATAGTTTCCATCTTGATAAACCATTTTATAAGAATTCATTTTTGGAAAGATTTAGCAAAACCCTAGTCATACTTCTACCCCATGAATATTTAAGAGCTTGGATTAAATAATGATAACTAAATAATAATCATTAAAAATGGATTTAGAAGTTACCCAATGTTAGATGGTGGAAAGACCCATTAAATCTCCTACAACTCAATTCCTACCTCCCAAGAGTGAGCTTGCTAAATGGGGGCTTCCCATACCATCGCATCTGCGGACCAACCTCATAGAGGAGGCTCCACAGGTGCGGGTAATACTCCCCTAGGCGGGATTGCCCAATTCTAAAATGTAAACTCCCATTGACCTTGATATAAATTCTACATATTCCACGCGGACATTCTATCTGACCGGATTTACGCGTATCTCCAAATTGTTGGCATAACATTCTTTCAACTCGTTGAACCATAATATTCCCCAATAGTACAAATTACAGTTAAAAACTAACCCTATCCAATAGCCACAGAAATGAAATGAGACTCACGGTGCGATACCAGTACGTTTCGTCCATCCATAACATTACTGATGCCAGATTTAGAGTTGATAATAGATGACAATTGGTCGAAACATGATAGGAATGCGAAACGACCGAGTGGGTCATTACATTATATACCAATTAAATAAATATTCATCCTCGAATTGTTAGAAGGTGAAGGGAAGAGTAAGGTCCGGCCAAAAATGTGTAATACCGTGCCTTCACAAATTTTTGGGAATTATCAGAAGGTATTATCTCTCCCGACTGGGGATAACGACGTTAGTAGGATAGTGTAAAGGATCGATTATGGCCCACTCAAAATGTGTCTCAACATCCGTAATGTATCCCATCAAATCATCCGGTGCAAAATTTATATAAGACTATGCCGAGGAAATTCGTTGAATAACTAATGACGTTCACGCGAATAACGGCGCCGGTGAATCGTAAAAGCGGTTTTAAGATTAAAGATCATTTGACGCAGAAGCGAAATTACACTCGAAGTGGCGACCTCGTGGAAGCGGAGAAATCAACCGCTGAAGCAGCCAACAGTCACAGGGCTAGACCTCGCAGAGGCGCAAGATCCTCTCGCTGAGGCGGTATTGCAGAGGCGAAAATGACGTAATAGGAGTGAATAAGAAAAGGCAGAAGTTTAAACACTCCCAAAAACTCCCTCCCCACGGTTCCAAACCAACTCAACTCACTCACAAGGCACAAAAACCCCAAACTCAAGGTTGCTCATCCCTCTTACACCCGCTACTCATTGAAGAAGACGAAGGCACCAAATTATTCCTCCGCGGTTTAGCAAATCGGTAAGTTTCTTCCACTGATCTTTAGATTTTTGCAATATATGGGTGGCAAGGGTGGTTGGTTACTGCTAGACACGAAATAGAGGAAGAATTTTCAGACTTCAAACTTATTTAGGCTTAACAACTAGTTGGGGTCGGGGTTTGAAAATGTTGGGGTTGTTGTTCAGAAATCTCCATAAATCGGACACAATACACATGCACATTAGATTCTAAGAAGTAATAGAGGGGTTTGGACTAGATTCCAGCCCAAAAATTACACAATAATGGTGGCTTCGGCTGGGTTGAGGGTTTGGGGACGAAGGCTCGTATTTCCGAACTTGTGAAAACATCCCGTAGGGGTGATCTGGCATATGCGCAAAAGGGAGCGCAGATGCGCAAACCTTCAAGGCTTCAGGCCCTCGCAGAGGCGGATAAATTTCTGCAGAGGTGACCTCGTCTCTGTGATGACACTTCCGCCGAAGTGGAACCTATAGGAAATTCAGCAAACCAATAGCTTCACAACTGGCCCTTTACGCATTCATTCTATTGATATTTCTTCTCTGATAATTGAATAATGAACATTAGAAATAGGTACAATGTTGGAATAACTCTTTCTTCAATCCTTTTTAGGTATTTGAATCATCAAATGGATCATCATGAGGACGAGATTGTGGAGTAAGGTCAAGGAGTTGGGGAAGATGCCTCGGATGAGGACTATGACAAACATAAGTTCATATTCCCGGATTGCAAGTGTAGATACTACCGAGACTTTGTGAACAAGAAGTTTTCCCCCAAAAGGGGCATTGGCCTCAGAAGGGTGCCGGAGTTACTGCTAGAATTTTATGGGCGGCTGGTGGCCACCTGTTAGACTTGTTTGCTGCCACTCCGTGCCAAGCAAATGAACAATTAGTCCAAAAAATTTATGCCAACTTGAAACGGGATGACTTTAATAATCCAGAACTGATGATCAGGGCAGGCGGGTGAGATTTGGAGATGAGCAGATAAATGAGCTCTATGGTTTGGAGAATCATCCTCACGTGTTGATGCAGGTTAAAGATACATGCTCTGATGACTGGCTAGTGTCCCAGGTGTATCCTCTGAGCAAAGCGGTTTTTAGGCTAATAATAAGAAATGAGTACAATCGGCTGACTTCACGGTTGAGGCCAAAATTTGGCAGTACATCATTAACTCTCGAGTGTCCCCCTCTGGCAACAGGACTGACTGCACACACCACCGTGCGTTGATGATTTCTTGTTTGAATAGGCGGTGTTCCAGTGAACATCGGTTATCATGTCTTACGGGAGTTGCAGGAGTATCTAGCCTAAGATAACCAGAGCTTGATCTTTCCTTCCATGATTACTGAGTTGTGCAAGCGGGTTGGAGTACGGAATGACCCTACTAATAAGATGATAGATGTTGCCCTACCCGTCCACCCTCTAAAAGTTACCGGACCGGGTAGTTCTATGAAGTCTATGAAGAGGAAGCTTAATATGAGTGTAGGGGAGTCTTCCTCTAAGTAAGAGGGACCTTTGGGTGCTATGGGTTCGCAGCTACGGACTATTCAAGAGTTGGTGTCCTAGCTCCCTAAGGGCCCTAAGGATATTGATGGTTTGGTTAGGCTCTCTCAGGAGGATGTAGGTAAGCCCATGGAAGACCGAACTAACAAGAAGTTTGCTAAGTCCGTAGGTGCGTTGGAGGAGTCCTACCGCTCTATGGTGAAGGCGCATGTTGTGCTTCGTCAGGACTTTAAGAAGGAGAAGAAAAAGAACAAGTCGGCTCGCAAGCTCTTGGTGAAGGTCTAGAGAGGGGTCAAATCCATTTTCAGCTGGGCAATCCCAAGAAAGAATTTATTGTCAAGGCTTCGGATGACAAGGAGAAGTACTCATTCCTATCTGAGGGTGATGATATGGATTTCACTGGTTCTAGTGATAAGGATGAGGTGTAGAGTTTGTCCCATACTTGATATCCTTAGCTTTCTTGATGTTTTAAGACAATTTAATTCTTTTGCTTTCTGGGTTGTAACATTTAGATGATGCTACTCTATCCTTTCTTGCTTGCTTTGTTTTTTATATTGGTTTTATGCCTTTGCCGGGCCTTGGTATGTTAGAATGTTGTCCTCTTCGGGCCTTATGTTTATGCATGATTATTGGTTGAATAGGTTGTTGAGAATTGAAATGATGTTGAAAGCAGGGGAAAAGGGACTACTGGTACCTAGTTGCTCCGCAGAGGCAGTCCACCTTTCGCAGGTGCGACTCCGCTTCTGCGTGATTTAGCTCACACTTATGAGCTTTACTTAAGGAATAGATATCTGCTTCTGCAGAACTTAGCATGCAGACGCGGTCTGGCATTGGCAGACACAACCTGCAGAAGCGGTCTCAGAATAATTAAATCGACAATGCATCTGTGGCCCACCTTCCGCCGATACGGCTCCACGGATGCGGGGAAATTCTCACACCCTTTGGGCATGATTGCCCTATATGGCATATTGACTCCCAAGGTTATATTGCGGGCAATAGGAATTCACAGCTGCTATATTGCAGCAAATTGAGGTGGAATGGTCGTAGACATACTTATATGTACCAGTCCCGATATGGCGTATTATACCATAAGTTAATAGCTTACATTATAGATTCACGGGTTGTTTCTCTTCATTTGCTATTAAGTATAGTTGTTCCTACTTTATTGCTTTACTTATGATTTCTACACTTTCATTTGATTATTTTTCTACCTGACATATGAGTACATTTCATTATATACTCATGTCCCTTTTGCCGGGCCGCTACATTTCATGTTGAGGTCCAGACTCCTAGGTTGATAGACCTCTTCCATAGGCGGTTGTAGACTTTCAGCAGTTGTTCGATGAGCTCTATTTCCTCCTGGAGTCTGACCGAGTCTAGTTCTCTTTTCATATGTATATACAGATTTTATGGGTAGGTCGAGGCCCTATGCATATAGTATTATGAATGTCAGACACTCATAGAGGTTTCGTAGACATACATGGTAATACATGGCATGTGTTGTCAGTATGTACAAGTGTGGTGCTAGTGTCCAGCTATCAGATGCTTTGTATATGTTGGGCTACGAAGCCCTATATGTTATATATATCTTTTGGGTTGTTGGTTATTCAATAATATCGTAACACGCATATAAGCAGGTGTTTAGATCGGTAAGGAAGTCATATATATCAGTTTCTCATGTTTTATAGGTCTGTTCACTTAGTCAAGTAAGGCATCGGGTGTTGGTCCGCCTCCCCAGGTTTGGGACGTGATAGATCATTAGGATTAGTGTCCAAAATTCAGATGATCACCGTGACTTATGTAGAAATTTACCAACATGTTTTTGTTTCATAGGGTATCAAATCAACTCTAAATGACTCCAAATTAGTTGTAACTTTTTAGTATCAATGCTAACAATTCTGAAATGTCTGATTCACTATAAACCTTCAAAAATTAATAGATCCATTTTGTCTTCTTCAATAATTTTTTTTCAAGCTCAAAAAATAAAATAATGGTGTTCTTCAAACTTTTTCAACCAAACCAGTCCAAATCATTAGGGATATACACTATACATTTAACAAAATATTACAATGGCAAATAAGCAATGAGGAAGGAGGAGAAGAATATGGAGGAGGTAGAGTAAGTAATTTTCTGACAAGACCTAAATATGTTAAACTTTTCATAACAAGGTCAAAAATTAAATTGGTGTCCTTTCCCCTCATAAATTCATGCTTCTTAAACAGAAAGTACAAAATACAACTATATATTAAACATGAAATGGTCCTGACAGAATTTTACCTAGGTGACAGAAATAGGCCTCTATTACAATTAGTATACACTTTTTTTTACTAAATACGTAACATAGCCAAGTTTTAAGAAAATAACAACATAGAAAAATAGAGGTCTCCAGGAAGGACACAGTTGAAACACAAAATGGAGGGAATATTCTCTATCTTTATCTCTCCTTTTACTGTCATAGTTTTAGCAAACCGGTTGGCCGCCACCATTTCCCTTTTTACTTCCTTCTCCATCTATTTTTCTTTCTCACACAAAACCTCATTCAAAAATTCAAAACCATCTTGTCTGAGTCACCTCTGGCAGCAAAAAGAGAAACTCCAATAAAAGAAAATATAGATCTGATGGAAGAAATAGCTTCGGCGTAACAAATATGGACATAAATGTATCTCCAGTGAAACTCTCTTCTTCTTTGTCTTCTTTTAAAAATTAAATAATTTTACATTGTTATGGTTAACGGAATAGTGGTTATGGTGGTTTTGGTTATGAGTAAGATGGTTTTCCTGAAGAAATAAATTCATCATTCCACTACACTCGATTCAAGAACTCGAGAATGAACTAATGCCCTGTTCACGTATCTCGATTGAAATCCCCGTAAATGGTATTTAGGCAGGCATTCTTAATAAGAAGAAATGATGGAGAAAAGAAAAAGAAAGAGAAAGAAGAGGCTGCAGTTGATCAAAAAAAACAAGATCGAGTGGTGGTATGGTGGTAAAATAAATGAACTTGTCCCAAGAATCGGTATATTCTCACTCAAGAATTTTGGAACTAGGGTTCCTATTCTTCGTAAGGCAAATCATAAACTCCTCAATAACTAGTGTAGTCTTAGCAACTAATCTATATTGTAAAGGATTTGGACATCATCTAGGCTTCTATTTTTACCCTCTCAAGTACAAGGTATCACACCCCAAACCTTGGTCTGGACGTACTAGCATGCGGTGCCTTAACTTTTCCGAGCGAACCAGCTCTAGATAACATATTACTTTGAAACAATCATAAAGTAAAATGAAATAACTTTAATGACATAAAGCCTTTAAAAATATCTCATTCATAAAGGAAGTTCTTTAAGTTTAAATGATGCAACATAAGTCCAAAACATGACACAATGCCAATATGTTCATAACCAAATATCTAGTTTATAAAGCCTCTATCATAACCCTGAATCAAACATTTATCAAGACAAGGCCATGACATACCCAAAAATGTAAAAATGCAAAAATAAAAATAACTACGCCCCGAAGATCAAATAGGGCTGGCTGATCAATAGCTGAGAGTGCGGGAACCTAGCGTGGAGTAGTGTCATCCTGAATCTCTGTACATGTATCGTGAAATGCAATGCTCCCGATAAAAGGGACATAAGTATTGTGGAATAGTACTCGTATGTAAAAAAACTAAATAAAATATAAGGACATAAAGGGAAGGGCATCCTTACATCCATATGAATAAGGTATGAAGAGATACGACTGACATCTAAATAAGCTCGACATTTATATCATCAAAACATAAGCGAATCTTTTAGTGGGAATTTTATTAATAAATCGATATATTAAATCTATTATGTGAACATATGGAATTCAATCTCTGTCCGATCAGCGAAGCTATCTCACCACCTTGCCGCGATGATGAGATATACATAATCATGGTTTCTATCAATTTAATCCGTAAATGACCCTCGTTGGGTTAACATGAAGGAATCACCCAACCAACGGTACAACCCTTATACTATGTGGCATGCGGGCGTTTACACATCTTCTCGGTTAACAAATCATACTCTCAAAACATTAACATTATAAGAATACCTCAATGTTTCATAACCATGTTCATATTTTGTTATCACGAGGTTCATAATATAATTTACATTAAACATAGTTCATCATATTTAAACGCCTTTTTGAAGAGATATCATAACTTGTGTAGTAATCACATTATTGACATGGAACTATTGGATTCAAAGGATGTAAGATAATGAGAACCCAAGGAATTTATGAGAAGTTCATAATTGTCAAAGTGAAACACATAAATGACACTTTAAATTTCATACTTAAAGGCATAACTTGTGTATTGAGTGAAATACATGGAACTTGAAGAACGTTGCATGGGGAAGAATAACTAAACATTACCATACGCAGAGAGTTAGATATACATATCTTAATCATTCCAAATTTCGATGAAAAATCCAAACTTTGAAGAAGAATCCCAAAAAACTTTACTTGAACCTTTGAGAAGGGTTTTCTTGAAACCCCTAGGTTTATTGCATAGGATTTCACATAGAATCTGTATATGAATGTTATAAATATTTAGGAGGGACTTACCTTGATGTAGGAGGAAGAGGAGTAGAGAGAATAGTGGAGTTAGGGCTTGAAAGAGTGAAGAAATACTTGAACTTTTAATGCTGCTATCAGCGGCCAACATACGCTTGCATGTTGCAACATACGGTCGGTATGTTAGGTCATATGTTTACCCTTGAAACTAGGCATAGTTTTGGCTCTTTGAAGTTTCACTAATTCCCCAAGATGCGGCCCACATGTTCTACCATTTGTCAAAAACACCAGCTTCAATAAATTGTACTCCCTCCGTTCACTATTACTTGTCTACTATACTAAAAATAAATTACACTTTTACTTATGCACTTTAGTATATCAAGAACAGACAAAAAAATTCTTGTTCTACCCTTAATATTAATTACTCATTTTCAAATCATTTTTCAAGTCTATTAAGAATACACATCAATTAATATGGGTATTAGGATAAAATATATACTTCATTTATTAATTCTGAAGGGGCATGCAAAGTTAAAAGTAGACAAGTAAAAGTGAACAGGGGGGTACATAACTTTTTATACAGAGTTCGGGTTGGTCTGATCTTTATATTGGAAAGCTATTTCAAAGGGGAGCAACTTTTATGCACAAAATTTTCCCAGATTCACTACCAATTAAGAATTATACACACTTAAAGTCAGGCCTTATGCAAACTCAATTAGAACTTCTGAGTTACAACACCAACTAACTTTCCTTAGCCATAGGGAAACTTTTTCACCCCAAATTACTTTAAAGGACCTTGTATAGCTAATGCGGCACATTTAATACTCCATTTAGGACTAACCACCATCATTTAATGAGTTCAAACCTAACGCCAGTTTATGGAGTGTTATATTATCTCCCTCTTGGGATCATTCTTTCTCGAATGATCGGTATGACATCGAAATTAGCCTAACTCTAGAATTTTACAGAACTTTCGGTAGAGTTTATAAATAAGACTATCTCAACATTTCTCATGAACCTTCCAGCTAACCAGTACATATACGCGAGCATTCTGTAAAATAATGAGATGATATGTAATATGCATCACATGATGAGACAATCAATAAGAATAGAGATGGCTCCTCTTGACCTTACGAAATATGAAAACACATAACTTACCTTTCCTTTTTCATTCATCAACATCATTATCGTGAGTGAATCATAAAGGATTGAGAGAAAAGGAATCATAGTCACGAATCATATGGAACAACAATATTTTAATGTAGACATGACATGAGTACGTTGGACATGAATTATATAACATTTGAACATGAGTACATAACATTGGACATGAGCATGTGGAGCTTGGAGTAGGGATAATACATTTATCTTAGGCATTTTTATATTGTACAAGGAATATATGTGGATATCTTGATTTCATTTCATTTTCAGCTTCCTATGTAGCCTATTCAATATTTTGTTTCTCCACAATAGTTTTACATACCCTACTTCATTTGTCCTCAATTTGTGAACTTGTCTATCAAGGATAGCCACGGGGACTTCTTTGTAATTCAAGATCTTTCTAATACTTATGTTCTCCGTAGAGACAATTAGGGACGGATCTCCCACACATTTTCTCAACGTGAAAGCATGAAACATTGGATGCACTAAAGTAAACTCTGGCGGTAACTTCACCTTATAGGCCACTTTCTCAATTCTCCATAAGATTTTGTGTGGACCAATGTATCTAAGACTAAGTTTTCCCTTCCTATTCCAAAATGCATAACACATTTCATAGGCAGGACTTTCAAGAGCACTCAATCATCAAAATTAAATTACAAATCCCTATGTTGCACGTTCGAGTAAGAATTTTGGCGACTTTGAGTCGTCTTCAACCACTTCTAAATAAACTTAACCTTTTTCATAGCTTGATGAACCAGGTTTGATCCTAATAGTTTTGCCTCATCAACTTCAAACCATCCAATAGGAGATCTACAACTTCATCTGTATAGGGCTTCGGACGGTACCATCTTGATACTAGCGTGATAACTATTATTATAAGCAAATTCAATTAGAGGCAAATTATCATCCCAAATACCTTTAAAGTCCAACACATAAGCTCTCAACATATCATCAAGCGTCTGAATAGTGTGCTCAACTTGGATGACTGTATGAGGGTGGAAAGCAGTACTAAGATTTACTTTGGCACCCAACCTTTGTGAAAGGAATTCCAAAAGTATGTTTTGAATTAGGACCTTGATCTGATATACTTGACCCGAGAGTCCTATGCAATTTATCAATTTCTTTTATATACAACTTAGTATAATCCTATGCTGAATCAGTGCTTTTAGTTGGTAAGAAATGTCCTGACTTAGTAAGCCGGTCTACAATCACCTAAATTAAATCATGTTTCCTAAATGATGGAGGTAAACCTGTTACAAAGTCCATATTTATCATTTCCTATTTCTACATTGGAATTTCTATATTTTAAGCTACCCCCCCCCCTTATGCCCGACTTTTACCAGCTTACAATTTAGACATTTAGACATAACATCCCTACTTATTCTTCACATCATTCCACAAATAAACCTCTTTAAGATCATATTACATCTTTGTAGAACCTGGATGGATAGAATCCCTCAAATTGTGAGTCTCTACCATAATCCTTTCCCATAGTCCTTCTATATTTGGAACACATAATCTGCCTTAGTACTTCAAGTTAGCTCTCTCTTGTCTCTAACTTCTATAACTCTCTAACTACCTTTACCTTTACTCTGTAATCATCGGCTCCAGCGACCTAGCTTCTCTGACGCCAAATAAGTGTTTTTTCCTTCTCTCTCTCCTTTCCTCCCACTCTCTCTTTCTTCTTCTCCATCGTCTCTCTCCTCTCCCCTCCCTTCCACCCAGTCTTTTATCTTCTCATGTGAGACCTAACCACTAATGCCATACACTGATTGAAAAAAATTGGGTTAGACCATATCAGTGTGGTAAGGACGAGATCTGACTGCAACAGACCACACACAGCGACCCCCAATGACTTTCAGCGCCTTCCGATGTCCGACAAAAACCCAAAATTTAGGTTTCCTGTTTTCTTCAAGTCCTATTGTACCGACTAGGTTCTGCCTCATATCTTGCGATATTTCCATTTAACACCGTATATTGTTGCACCTATGCCTTTTAATTGTGGAACATAATTGCTATTTGCTATCTCTTTACCGTACATTGCTTAATTTCTTTAAATTCAACCTCTAATCCTTAAATTTCAGCCTTTAGCCTTATTAGTTTTACTTGACTCTAGTCCTTGCTTGATTGTGCATTAGTATTCTCTCTTGCCTTATTGATTCTAGCCTTTAGATTCATGCATTTGGTTCTACTTATCGCTAACTCTACATGTTTTACTGTTGATTCTTGTTTGTGTTAGTGTATAACTTTAATAGTTCTCCCAACCTTATTGATTTTTGCCATTAGATTCTTGCTTTAGTTCTACTTATCACTAGATTTTTTGGATATTTTCTTACTTGTTTAAGTTGTTTTTGTAGTAGTGGCTATGGTGAATGATGGTAGATAAGGATCATATTCTCGGTCAGGGATAGAGGTGCGGGTAATAAGTGGTAAGTGGGTTAAGAGAGCTTCTAGGCTAAGAGTAGGGTCGTGGGACATAGAGACTTTATCGGGAAAGTCCATAGAGCTAGTGAAGATTCTCAAGAAAAGGAGAATTAACAGAGCTTGTGTCCAGAAAACCAAATGGGTAGAAACTAAGGCGCATGATGTGGACCAGTGTAAGTTGTGGTCCTCCGATAAATCAAGGGATATGAATGAAGTAGGCATTTTAGTAGATTCGGAGCTAAGGAATAAAGTGGTGGAGGTTAGGAAGGTCAACGATAGGATGATGGTGATCAAGTTAAGTTTTGGAGGGTCCACTTTGAATATTGTTAGTGCTTACGTATAGCAAGCGGGCTTGGACGAAGAGGTCAAAAAGTATTTTTTGGAGGACTTGGATGAGGTGGTGAGGGCTATACCGCTCTTTGTGAAGCTTTTCGTAGGAGGAGATTTCAATGGACACATCAGGTCAACCCCGTACGACTATGATGATGTGCATGGAGGCTTTGGTTTCGGGGACATGAATGTAGGAAGAGTCTCATTTTTGGACTTTGCAAGAGTTTTTGAGTTGGTGGTAGTCAATTTGAGTTTCCCGAAGAGAGAAGAGCACTTAGTAACTTTTCGTAGTTCGAGGGTTAAGACTTAGATAAACGATTTTCTCCTCAGGAAGGATGATAAAGGGTTGTGTAAATATAGCAAGGTTATTTTGATTGAGAGTCTGTCAACCCAACATAAGCTCATGACGATGGATTTGGAAATCAAGAGGGAGAAGAAGAAAAGAGTTGTGGGTGACCGACCTAGGATCAAATAGGGTAGGTTGACTGCGATCAGTGCACATGAGATGGTGGAGATGTTAATGGATATGGGGGCTTAAGAAAGTAGTGGAGATATGAATACTATGTGGGATAGGACTTCTAGTTGTGTTAGAAAGCAGCTAGAGAGGTACTAGGGGTCTTAAGAGGCAGATTTGGTGGGCATCGAAGGAACAGGTGTTGGAATACAAAAGTCCAAGTGAAGATGAAGGCGGAAAAAAAGCGTATAAGAAATGGGTGGAAAGTAAGGATGATGAGGAAAATCGGACAATAGTTGTGTAAAAGATGGCGAAGAAGGAGGCAAAGTTAGCGATTACAGCAACAAAAACAATAGCTTTTGAACGCATGTATGTAGAATTAGATGGGAAAGACGGGGATAAGAAGTTGTATAGAATTGTCAAGGCAAGAGAGAGGAGGATCCATGACCTGGATCAAGTGAAGTGCATCAAGGACGAGGACGACAAAGTACTGGTGGAGGAGGCCCTCATTAGAAGGAGATGACAGTCTTACTTTCATAAACTACTGAACTAAAAGAAAGATAGATACATTCTACTGGGGTATTTGGAGCACTCAGAGAGAAGTCGCAATTTTAGGTATTGTACGCATTTTAAGGTAGAGGACATTAATGATGCTATTCGTAGGATGCACAGGGGAAGAGAGATTGGGCCTGACGAGATTTCGGAGGAATTTTTGAAGAGTGCAGACATGACAGGTTTGGAATGACTGACTGTCACGACCCCTTTTAGAAATAATGGTAGCACCTACATTTTCCACCGATAGGTGAACCACTCCGAATTTCATTAGCATGACATAAGAATAAATGCGGAAAGATAACAAAATACTTAGATAAACTGTCGACCATATTATATAAAATGTGGAACATAATTATGAAAATCAAGTACCACCCCAAAGATCTAGTCAACAATACAAGAGCGCTAATACGGATACAAGTTTGAATAAAAGGCAACATAAGCCAAAATTGAATATCATAGTGTAAGAATCTGGGACATGTCTCTCGAATCAAAAGTAAAGACAGAAGAAGAGAATGAGCATCCAAGGCATGCCGGAAGGTAGCATCCTCACCCTTAATATTGGAAGTCAACCCGCTCAGACTAAAGCTCGAGGTCTCAAACTTGTAGAGAGATTTATAACTGCATCCAAATAGAATGCAACAAGTGTAGTCTGAGTTCACAACGTACCCCGCAGGCATCATAGGACAACAATGATGGAAGATACGCAAAAATAGATAAATATCAAGTTGACAACAAATAATCCTATGCTAAGCATTTCAATAATCCAAGTAAGTCACATTGTTCATATAAAGGTTCAGTGAAATCAACAAGTCACTTTATTCATATAATGTTTCATAATCATAAGAGTTACCCCATTTCAGAAGAGTTCAATGATAATATCTCAAATATCAAGTGATCAATTAACAAACCTCATTTATCCAGAAATAAACCAAGTCAATCAAATACCAGTCCAACACTTAGTTGATCAACAAACACTCAATAGAATGATGTATGTATGATATGAATGCAATGCATATGGCAGGTACATTTTCCATCTCCATTATACAAGCGTTCATATTCAATGAACTGCACACCTATGAGGGACCTGCAAAGTCCATATACGCCTCTGGAATTTCTTAACGGAGCCCAACTCTTAGCTGAAATAACTATTATAAGCGTGCAACCCGTTTCCCCGCGTATCATCATCATCTCAATTTTGCCAATAATCTCATAAGTGTTCTTACCTTCCCAATCTCTTGGACCCATAATATTTCCATACCACTCTCATATCAATATCATCAGGACTATGAATTTATGAATGCAAATGATAATTTAAGTCAAGAAATCAATATGTAATAGGATGCAATCAAGTATAGATATGAATATCACATACTTTCAAGAATTCAGCAACACATAATTCAAGTATAATCAGGATATCATATCAAAAGCATGTGTAAAGAATAGACACAACATTAGCAAGTATGGCGACGAGCCCACATAATGGCGACAAGCCCAATCAACAGCAGTCAAAATCAGTTTAAGGTTGATTCCATAAATCACCATTCATCACAGTTCAACACTGGTACTCACTCAAACGTTCATCACAACCATTTGAGTGGGACCCCCAAACATCCCCAATACCCCTTAATATTAGTAACTAATTACATACTTCTATCGAAAACTAGTAAAAGGAAATCATAGCCTACCTCTGGGCCAAGCAGGTGACATGTACAATCAATTATCCGCTCTGGCATTGCCCTTACGGAGTGCCTCGTGGTAATCGTAGTCTAACACGCATAGACTATACGTCAATATAAAGCTAATGCACAACACAAGGACTTAGTCCTTCAATCATACAAAAGACACCTAAACTAACCTCGGTTCCATGATATCAAAATTCCAAATTTATTACCCAAAAATATAAACACATACTAGATAATCATATCCTTAAGTTAATAAGAAACCTAAGCTCAATTGGACTATCAATTGCATGATTAAAGAAAACTCCCAATTTACAAACACTATGTTTTCCCCCAAATGGGAAAGGGTTTCCATATTCAAATTAAATGCTACAACATGATCATCTAGCATATTCCAATACTAATTCACAATATCAAGATAAATTAATCCATAATACACCCTTATATCTATGATTTATCCCCTCATATTCTAACATGAGGCTTATAACTCATTTCCCCCAAATAAAGGTTACACTAGCAGTAAGAACCTTAATAACATGGATTAGAATAAAAAATGATCAATAATTTACCTCCCAAGTAGAACTTAAGTACAACTTCAAAATTTCTCCCCTTAGGTGGCTCTAGAACCGAGATGAGATATTTTGGAAAAGTGATTTTGAGCTAGGTCATTTAATACATTGCCTGATCCAGCGATCCTGCTCCTGCAGAATTGACTCCGCAGGAGAGATCACTCTTCAACATACAAGAGGCTCGCTGAGGCGCAATCACTTGACACCTCGCCTCATCACAAAAGCGAAACAAGACCCCGCAGAGACGTATTCGCCCCTGGTGAAAATCTTCGTTGAGGCAGAACCTTACTCAACTCTCAAGTCCTGATCCTGCGAGCCAACCTCCACAAAGGCAGACTCGCAGGAGCAGATAACTTACCCATTGGGGCGGACACCAGACACCAGCAACTTGGGATTATTCTCAAACTTTCACCAAACACCCAAAACTCTCCCAAGACCCCCCTGACACAAATCAGATATAATCTCCTAAGGTAAACAATGCTACGAACTCGCTCGCGGCCTTAGGTTTCTCATTTAACTTAGCTAAGACATACGTATCTAAAGAATCGCTCAAAATAACCAAATATCACAATTTTACAAATAAGGCCACAAAATTCATCTGATTGCCTCGGGATGCAAACCAATAACTCAAGTAAGTCATAAATGATCCTCTGAAACTAGCAAAAGCGACAAAACCCAAAAACGAACCCATATACTCAAAAGTCAACTTTGAGTCAAACTAAGCAACTCTAAGATTTCTATTTTGAGTTTTACATTTGAAAATCACATAAATAAACATCGGGATCCATGAGTTTCTCATTTAATTGAGCTAAGACATACTTTTTTAAAGAATCGCTCAAAATAACCAAATATCATAATTTTACAAATAAGGCCACAAAATTCATCTGATTGCATCGGGAAGCGAACCAATAACTTGACTAAGTCATAAATGATCCTCTGAAACTAGAGGAAGCGACAAAACCTGAAAACAAACTCATATACTCAAAAGTCAACTTTGAGTCAAACTAATCAACTCTAAGATTTCTATTTTGAGTTTTTCATCCGAAAATCACATAAAATAAACCTCGGGATTCATGCCACCCATCCCCACACATGACAAACCCCACATAGATTCTATGAGAAGGGTAAAATAGTAAAAAGGTATTACCTAGAAACAACCGGATGGGTTGTTATATCAGATATCAATTACATAAACATTCATTCTGAAACGAAGAGAAACAAAAGGGGAAATGTACTGGAAGTAGTAAACAAATTAGCATATTTTCTCTGCATGTCGGACTCTGTCTCCTAGGTCACCTCCTCAATGGGATGATTCATCCACTACACCTTCACAGAAGCTATCTCTTTCGACCTCAATTTTCTCACTACATGTCCAAAATGGCTACAAGGTCCTCCTGAAACTCCAAATTTTGATCAAGCAATACGGAGTCCCACTAGATGATATAAGAACCGTCGGTATGATGCTTCTTCAGCATAGACATATGGAAAACCGAATGGACGCCTAAAAGACCTGGTGGTAGAGACAAATCATATGCCATCTCCTTACCCTCTAAAGAATCTCAAAAGGTCCAATATACTTCAGTCTCAACTTCCCTCTATTACCGAATCTCATCATATCCTTCATGGGTGATACCTTCAATAGAACCCTATCACCAACCATAAACTCAATGTCCCAGACCTTCCGGTCCGCATACTTCTCTCCATACTATGAGCTGCCAGGAGCTTGTCCTGAATCGCCTTCACCTTCTCTAGAAAGTCCCTCAATAAATCGGTACGCCAAGGCCTAACCTCGAATGCATCAATCCAACCAATGGGAGAATGTCATCTCTTACCAAACAAGGCCTCGAACGGTGCCAAATAAATACTGGAGTAATAGTTGTTGTTGTACGCAAACTCTGCCAAAGGTAAGAACTGGCCCCAATGACCACCAAAATCGATCACACAGGCTTGTAACATATCCTTCAAAACATGAATAGTCCATTCGGACTAACCGTCGGTCTAAGGGTGAAAAGTTGTACTGAGATACAAGCGAGTACCCAACTCTTTCTGCAAAGTCTGCTAGAAGTGTGAAGTAAACTGAGTACCCTAGTCTGAGATGATAGAAATAGGTACACCATGAAGATGAACAATCTCACGAATGTAGATCTTAGCCAACTTATCTGAATTACAAGTCATTTGTACCGAAATGAAATATGAGGACTTGGTCAACCTATCAACAATGACCCAAATAGCATCAAACTTGCCCAAAGTCTTGGGCAACCCAACAATAAATTCCATGGCTATCCTCTCCCACTTCCACTCAGGAATGTGCATTCTCTAAGACACACCACCGAATCGCAGGTGCTCATTCTTGACTTGCTGACAATTCTGACACCGAAACACAAACTCAATAATGTCTATCTTTATCCTCCCCCACCAATAGTGTTGTTTCAAGTCGCAATACATCTTAGTATCACCTGGATGAATCGAATATCTATAGATGTGGGACTCCTCCATAATCAATCTCGTCAAATCACCAATACGAGGAACACACACTCTACCCTTGATCCTTAACACACCCTCACTATCAATCACAACCTTCTTGGCTTCACCACTCATCACCTTATCTCTTATTTTGCATAACTTTTCATCGTCATACTGGTGGATCCTAATCTGCACCAAAAGAGATGACCTCGCCTCAACAAAAGCTAGAATCCTACACAAATTTGAAATATCAAGCCTCATAAAATAGTTGGCTAAAGATTTGGAACTCTAATGCCAAATGATGCTTAGAAACAATCAAGTAAGCTAAACATCCCATGTTGACTGCATTTTGGCTCAAGGCATTCGCCACCACATTGGCCTTGCATGGATAGTACAAAATGTTCATGTCATATCTTTCAGCAACTCCATCCACCGACGCTGTCTAGAATTCAAATATCTCTGATTAAATATGTGTTGAAGACTACGGTGATTGATACACACCTCACAATGAATTGTATAAAGATAATGCCTCCAAATCTTCAAAGAAAATACAACAGCATCCAACTCTAAGTCATGAACAGGGTAATTTTTCTCGTGCACCTTCAACTGCCTCGATGCATAAGAAATTACCTTACCTTCCTGCATCAACACATAGCCCAACCCAATTCTCGAAGCATTGCAATGCATAGTAAAGTTCTTCCCCTTTACCAGAAGGGATAAAATTAGGGTTGTGGTCAAAAGAGACTTGAGTTTTTGAAATCTCTCCGCACACGCATCAGACCACTGGAAAAAAAGCTCCTTCTAAGTCAAACGCGTCAGATGAGAAGTGATAGAAGAGAATCCCTTGACGAATTGGCGACAGTAGCTAGCAAGACCCACAAAACTTTGATTCTCTGTCACAGAAGTCAGTCTAGGCCAATCCTTGTCTGCCTCTATCTTCTTTGGATCAACCATTATCCCAACCTTGGATATGACGTGTCCTAAAAATTCCATCGAACTCAGCCAAAACTCACACTTCAAAAACTTAGCATACAACTTCCTCTCCTTTAATAACCCAAGAACCACTCTCAAATGTTGCTCATAGTCCTCCCGACTCTTTGAATAGATTAAGATATCATCAATGAATACTATCACAAAATAATCCAAATATGGCTTGATTATCCCATTCATCAAGTCCATGAATGATGCACGGGGCATTGGTAAGCCCAAAGAACATCACCAAGCACTTGTAATGACCATAACATGTTCGGAAAGCCATCATAGGAACATCGTTGGCCTGAATCTTCAATTAGTGATACCCAGACCTCAAATAAATCTTCAAAAACACTGAAGCATTCTGAAGTTGGTCAAACAGATTATCAATATGAGGAAACGGATACTTGTTTCTAATGGTGACATTGTTTAACTACCTACAATCAATGCATGGTACCATTCATCTTCTTCACTAACAAAATAGGAGCACCCCATGGAGACACACTCGGTCGAATAAAGCCCTTATTCAATAAATCCTAAAGTTGCTCCTTCAACTCTCTCAGCTCTGCCGGAGTCATAGGGTACAAAGGAATAGAAATGGGTCGAGTACCCGGCTCGAGATCAATACAAAAGTCGATATCTCAATCCGGTGGCATCCCCGGTAAATCTGATAGAAATACCTCAGCGAACTTACTAACTACCATAACTGACCCAAGGGAAGCAGTCTCCATACTTGTATCCTAAATATGAGCTAGGTACGCCAAACAACCCTTATTTATCAACTTCCTAGCATGGATAAAAGAAAATATCTTCTTAGGAGCAGGGATGGAAGCACCCTCCACTCTAACCTCGGAAGACCAGGCATAACTAAAGTGACTGTCTTGGCATGACAATAAAAAATTACATGATACGGTGATAGTCAATCCATCCCCATAATAATGTCGAAGTCGACCATGTCTAAAATTATCAAATCTACTCAAGTATCATAACTCATAAAGGTGACCAAACAATGCTAATAGACTCGATCTACAACCACAGAATCACCAACTGGTGTAGACGCACGAATAGGGACATCAAGCATATCACACCATATATCCAAATCAGTAGAAAAATAGGTAGACATAAATGATAGATCCTGAATCAAATAACATTGTAGCAGACCGATGACAGACTGAGATGATACCTATGATAACTGCATCAAATACCTCAGCCTCTGGCCTACCAAGGAAAGCATAGTAGTGAGTACGTCCTCCATCAAACTAAGTACCCTGATGGCCACCTCAGCCCAAATAAGCTCTATCTTTCCTTGTCTGAGATCCACCATGACTAGTCTGATGGCCACCACGACTTGACTGAGATCCTCCTCAGCTAACCTGACCACCATCCCTAGATGGCAATGTTGGGGTCCTGGGCACACGAGATGTAGTCAATACAAATATGGGGCACTCTCTCTTGAAATGCCCAATATTACCACAATTGTTACAAGTCATGGACGCTGAGGGCTGCTGAATAGAGATAGAAGGATCTGACTGACCCCTACGGTCAGAATACCGAGACTGAGAACCCTTCGAAGACTGACCCCCACTATAGCTGCTCTGCCCCGCAGAGATACCATCTATAATTTGAAGGGCGGCCTGAACTGGCTGACTAGGCTGTGATTTCTTATAGCTACCATGTCGGCTATAATCACGAGAAGTAAACCCACTGAACTGTCCAAATCACCTACCCCTCTTATCAAGCTCATGTCTGGGCAACTTGCCCCTCACAGAATTCACTATCCTCGCATGTTATGTCACTGCCTCACAATAATCCCCAGAGGCCACCAATTGCAACATGGCCAATTGAAGGGGGATACTCAAACCTCTCCCAAAATATTTCTCTCTGCCTCTGTAGGTAGCAATGGCGTTGCATAGCACGACAAGGAGTGGAAGCGAGTCTCATACTGTGCAACTGTCGAACCTCTTGCTCAATCTTCTAGAACTCATCATGCTTGCTCATACACAAGCTAAGAGGCACATACTTCTCCAAAAATACCCAATAGAACCTGTCACAAGATAGTGGAGGCAACGCCATTGGTCGGCAATCAACATACACCCTCCACCACTACTTCGCATCTTTCTAAAGTTGCAGGGCCACAAAACAGACTCTGTGCAACTCAAAGATACCCAAGGTATGTAGCCTCTCATGGCTGCCATAATAAAATCATACGCATCCTCCTCGGGCTGTCCAAAGAACTTGTGAGGCTTTATGTTCAAAAAGTGCTCCCAAATCTTTCGCTCATCATAGGTCATAGTTGTTCCTCCAATCGACCAGGGATCAAACTCTAGAGATGGAATATCAATACGGGGCGCTGACATGGCATATAGCTGAACTCGAAGAGTATGAAACTCGAGAGTCTGTTCCTCTCCCACACGGGTGTGTGACCTACCCGAAGTAGCCGGATGCACGCCTTTCTGGGAAAAACCATCAAGTACACTCAACAATCTGACCAAGATATCCTGTAGGATTCATGGTGGCACCTACACTTTCCCATTGGTAGGCTAACCAATCCCGATTTGTTAGCATGACATAAGAATAAATGCGAAAAGATAACAAAATACTTAGATAAACTGTCGAACATAATATAAAATGCGGAACATAAGTCTGAAAATCAAGTACAACCCCAAAGATCTAGTCAACATTATAAGAGCACTAATACAAATACAAGTATGAATAAAAGGCAACATAAGCCAAAACTGAAGTATGAATAAAAGGCAACATAAGCCAAAACTGAAGTATGAATAAAAGGCAACATAAGCCAAAACTGAATATCATAGTCTAAGAATCTGGAACATGTCTCTCGAATCAAAAGTAAACACATCATAAGAGAATGAGCATTCAAGGCATGCCGGAAGGTAGCATCGTCACCCTGAATACTGGAAGTCAACCCGCTCGGACTCAAGTTCAAGGTCTCAAACTGGTAGAGGGATCTGTATCTGCATCCAAATAAAATACAGCAAGTGTAGTATGAGTACACAACATACCTCCGTAGGCATCATAGTCTGACAACAATAGAAGATACATAAAAGAGATAAATATTAAGTTGACACCAAATAATCTTATGCTAAGCAGTTCAATAATACAAGTAAGTCACATTGTTCATATAAAGGTTCACTAAAATCAACAAGTCACTTTGTTCATATAAGGCTTCATAATCATAAGCGTTACCCAGTTTCAGAAGAGTTCAATGATAATATCTCAAATATCAAGTGATCAATTAACAAACCTCATTTATCAAAAACTCAATCAAGTCAATCAAATATCAGTCCAACACTTAGTTCATCAACAGATACTCAATAGAATGATGTATGTATGATATGAATGCAATACATATGCCAGGTACCTTTTCTATCTCCCATATACAAACGTTTAAATTTTATGAATTGCACACCTATAGGGGACCCGCGAAGTCCATATACACCTTCAGAATTTCTCAAAGGAGCCTAGCTCTTTGCTGAAATAACTGTTGCAGGCGTGCAACCCGTTCCCCCGCATATCATCATCATCTCAATGTTGCCAATAATCTCATAAGTGTTCTTACCTTCCCAATCTCTTGGACCCACAATATTTCTATACCACTCTCATATCAGTATCATCAGAACCATGAGTGTATGAATGCAAATGACAACTCAAGATAAGGAATCAATATGCAATTAGATGCAACTAAGTATAGAGATGAATATCATATGCTTTCAAGAATTCAGCAACACATAATCCAAGTACAATCAGGATATCATATCAAAAGAATGTGTGATGAATAAATATAACATTAGCAAGTATTGTGATGAGCTCACATAATGGTGATAAGACCAATCAACAACAGTCGGAATCGGCTTAAGGCTGATTCCCTAAATCACTCATCATCACAGTTCAACACCGGTACCTGTTGACACCCAATTTTGTCCCGTCTTTTCCAATTTATTTTGCAGTTTTAATTATTTTTAGCACCTCAAAATAATTTTAATCTATATACATACATGCGTATATATATATATATATATGTGTATATATCTCATTATTATTATTATTCACATTTTATTATATCATTTGCATATTTTATAATAATCATAAGTTATCCGAAATTCTATGTTATTTTATTCTCGCAAAATTACATCGCATTTCCCTTTTATTAAGCATTAAACATTTCGCAAATATTATATTTTATTATTATCACGTCGTTATGTTATTTTAAATAATTCACATCTTTTACAAAAAATATATATATATATAATATATTTTAATATTAAACTCCTCTTTTATATTTTTAAATCCATAACCCATTTTTTATTTCCTAACCCAAAACAATTCCTACCCAACCCAAACTAAAACCCATTTTCGTCCAAGCCCAACCCATAACATTTTTTATTTCCTAACCCAAAACAATTCCTACCCAACCCAAACTAAAACCCATTTTCGTCCAAGCCCAACCCATAACATTTTTTATTTCCTAACCCAAAACAATTTCTACCCAACCTAAACTAAAACCCATTTTTTCGCCCAAGCCCAATCCCCAAGTTAAATTCCCACAAGCCCAATCCCAAAATAAATTCCCCAATCCCCTAACCCGTCTGACCAACCATCAGCCCACCACTCTCTGCCCACACGAACCGACCCAACCTACCCGACCCATTCCCTTACTCCCTTTAAACCAAAACAAAACGAAAAAAGAAAAATTAGAAAACCTAAACCCTACCCCCTGAACCTGGCCGCACCCTACACCCCGCTTCTACGCTGCCGCACCCCTACCCCCGCCACTTCACCACCGCCACCACCCTACCCTCGACACCGCTAACGCTTGCCCCAAGAACACGCCCCAAAAATCAGATTTTGTTCCCCCTTTATTTTGAAATTTGAATTCGTTTTAAGGGGGGGTATGAGGGGTTGGAACGTTGGGTTGAGTACCTATAAATACCCCATGTTGTTCTTCATTTTAGGGAGGATTTTTCCGGAGGATTTTTGGAAAAAACGATTCAATATATAAATCTTTGTTGTGTTCTTGATTTCAAACATTTGCCTTCCTTGTTATTCAAGAATCAAGTCCGAAAAGGTTTGTTCTCCACTTTTGATTCTCTGATTTCGACATATGATTCAGGTCGGGTCGACCCGACCCGGGTCACTGACCCGGGTTTGGGTATTATTTTCAGAATTCTTGCATCTTTATATTCCTGTATGTTGGTTATCTGAATTGGTGAATATCTGATTTCGGGTTGAATTTCTGATTCGGGTCGGGTCACTGACCCGGATCGGGTCGACCCCGATCCGGGTCGACCCGGTTTGGGTAACATTTTAGAATTCTTGCATCTTTATATTCATGTATGTTGGTTATCTGAATTGGTGAATATCTGATTTCGGGTTGAATTTCTGATTCGGTCAACATCGACTCGGTCGGTCGACTTGGTTTGGGTAACATTTCAAAACTCTTGCATTCCATATTTATTTATTTTGGTCATCTGAATTTGGTGTTAAAATCGATTCGGGTTTGGACCATCGATTCGGTCAAACATCGACCGGTCGGTCGAGGTTTGGGTAACATTTTTAGAATTCTTGCATTTCATTTTCTTGTTATTGGTTATCTGAATTTGGTGTTAAAATATGATTCGGGTTTGGACCACTGATTCGGGTCGGGTCGACCCGATTTGGGTAACATTTTCAGAATTCTTGCATTTCATATTCTTGTTATTGGTTATCTGAATTTGGTGTTGAAATCGATTCGAGTTTGGATCATCGATCCGGTCCTCAAGATCGACCGGTCGGGTCGACCCGATTTGAACATTTTCGTAATTCTTGCATTTCATAATCTTGTTCTTGGTTATCCAAAATTGGTCTTGAAATCGATTTCGGGTTTGAATCATCGACTGCCTGGCGACCCGATTTGAATATTTCCGTAATTTTAGAACTCGGGTCGGATATTTTAAACCGCCACCGCTCGCTTTCTTTGGCAATCGCTTTCTTGCTTTATTAATATCGCATTAAGGCCAACGAAATTGAATTCGAGGCCGCGCTTTTCTTTCGCTTTCGCTTATTTTTTTTTAGTTTAATCGTTTTAGACATCCGTGCAACGGATATATTATTGTTTTTATTAAGTTTATCGCTTTAAATTTCTTATGACGGATATCATTGTTTCTTGTTTTGAACAAATACCGCGCTGCTCAGTCTTTGTTTTTCTCGTTTTGATTCATTGCTCGGTTCAGACATCGCTTTTCTTTCAATTTATCGCTTTAAATATCTTTGCCACGGATATCAACTGCTTTATCGCTTTTAAAATAAACATCGCGTCTTTCTTTTTCTCGAAATTGCCTCGTTCTTTTTTTTTTTTCTCGCCATCGCCATCAGCATCGCTATCGCCATCAAGTATCGCGCATCGCCATCGCTATCGCTATCGCCATCGCTTTGATTTAATTTTGCTGATTTGGACACGATACTACACTGGCCGATGAAAAATATCCGTCGATTTTGAGGCCTCCACAGTTGCAAAGACGGAAATATAACTTCGGGGCAATGATGAAGACTTAAACCTTTTTATCCGAGATCAACATGTTTAGTAGGCGATGTGACTAAAATAACCAACAAGTTATATATTCGCAGCCACGACGTGATTATAATGATCTTTTCTATTTCACCCGAGAGACCAACACGTTTAGTAGGCGAGACAATCAAAATAAACTACATTAGTCATATGTTTGCAGCCACGACGTGATTGGAATGTTCTTTTCAAAATTTAAGTCTGAGCCCTCCGCGATCAAAACATTCATTGTTTTGAATACGGATATGAAGTTATTTGTATTTAACTGTTTCTAACCGTTTGTTCTTGACAAATTTGTGATTAAAGTAAATAACGGCGAATTATTCCTCAGAGTTTATTTATTTTATTTCTTTTTTTTTAATTCAGCTTTTATCCCGCTTTGTATTGTAATATTATTTATCGCACTTATGTAACTATTGAAATGCTTAGAATAGGCAAACTTAAGATTAATTCATAGGGTAGTTTAAGATTTGAAGCCCATCGCTAGCTTATTTATTTGTAGGCTCGGTTGAATTCAAACTTAGAAACCCTTCGCTAGTTATTTATTTTAGGCTCGCCACGGTATTCAAGATTTTCAAAAACAACTTTTGTCATCTTTTATTCGCTTTATTAATCATTCAATAAGTTTATCTTTTGTTCATTTACATTTCAATGATTGCGAAAATTTTACTTCTTTGATAGTATAGATAATTTATTGTCACAAATACATATTTTTTCAAAACTTTACATGTATCTTTCTTTTTATGTCATCTCAATACGCATTTGTATAAAATGCATCATTTACTAATTATTTGCAAACATCTTTTAATCTATTATACTTGTAAAACATGCATTTTTTTAGCAATAATTAACCTGAGTTTGACCGGATAACCGCAAGTTAGCGGATCTTAAAGGATGTCTAACCCCTTCCCTTTAGGATAATAAAGAACCCTTACCTAGAATCTCGCTAGTTTCGCAGACCTTAAAATTGGAGTTTACATTGCAGCACTTAGTTTAATATTTAGGTGTCCTAATTCACCGTAAAAATAATTAGGTGGCGACTCCTCAATCATTTACCCAGGAATCACCCCGAACACGTCCGTGCTCCGCTTTGACCCGAGCAGGTCAAAATAGGGCGCTACAGCATGGCGACTCCACTGGGGATTTTCAGGTTCTTAACCATAGCAAAATTCAGGTTAATTATTATTTGTGCTTTACTTTCACTCTTTGTTTGATGTATGCTTTGATTTATTTCCTTTGTGAAATTTTTTGCATGCATAACTGCTTTAATTTCCTTATTTTTCACTGCTTATCTTAAATTGGCATTTCGCTCATATTTCTTCCACTCTGGAAAATTGACACTATCACACACTACACGCGAGGTGTGTTTTGCGCACCCGCAAATTTCTTTCAATCTACCAAATTTTAGGAGAGTTGGCGTATGCGCGGAGTGACCGGACCATCTGGTGGCCGCGTAGCCTTCTCACTCGAGTAGTCCGCTCGGGAACCTTGAGTCTAGTCAGCCAAATCTTAGCAAATTTAGGATAGAGCTATACCACCCTTTATTTTTAAGTCATGCATGCATACACCTTAGGTGGGTCGATCCTTGGTATCGACTCCACAATTAAGAAATCCGCCAAAGATGTCTACGGGTCTCACAACCCAACGACCAATCATCATATTATGTGTAGCGTGATAAGGATAGACTAATCCAAGACTAATCATGACATGCTGAAATTGGAAAATGTACATTCATTTTGTCTCATTTCCGACAAAGCATTGATTTAGCGACTTGGATCAAATCTGTCGTAATCCCGCATATCTGGCGTTTAGGCCCACCTCCGGCATAAGGGAGGCCCCTTGTATATTAGGACGCGCATATACAATTTGCTTGCTATTTTCTACTGCTTTCCACTCTGTGTATATTATTTAAATCAATAAATACTCACCTTATACTAATTTGGTTTTCTTCATTTTTCAGGAGTTTCATTTTGCCTTATTTATTTCCCCAAAGGTTGATTCGTGTTGACTAAAACTGGCGGAGCACCCCATCTTTTATTTCCCAATCATGTCTACCCAAATTGTATTAGTACTTAATGAAGAAAAAAAAACGCGATTCTAATTGAGGCTTGAATCGCATCTATGCATTTTAATGTGTTTTGCCTCCATCTTTTGAAAGCTTAAATGACAAATCCACATTGCTTTTGCTATTTCAAAATTTGTTTTGTTTACTAATTTTCTTTTCTCTTTCAAAGATGCAAACTAATAAATCATCGATAATGTGACTGTGACATGTAATGAAACAAACAAACAAAATCCAAACAATGAACAGGACTTTGAAGAGTATGAGGAAGACTCATGAAATGTAAGAATTGACAGAGGAATTGGAACATTTCGAGAATAAACCAAAGCCAAATTTAGAAGAAACTGAGGCAATAAATTTGGGGATGCAGAAAATGTGAAAGAAACAAGAATCGGCCCATCCGAACGCCCCACAAAGGAAAGAACTGACGGATCTTTTGAGACAATATATCGACGTATTTGCTTGGTCTTATGACGAGATGTCGGGGTTGAGCACGGATATTGTTTCGCATAGATTGCCTATCGATCCATCCTACCCTCGGTGAAACAAAAACCAAGGAAAATCAAGCCCGATTTGAGCTTAAGGGTCAAGGAAGAGGTGTCCAAGCAATTCGATGCAAAGGTCATTCGAGTCACAAGATACCCCACTTGGTTGGCCAACATTGTACCTGTGCCAAAGAAAGATGGAAAGATACGAGTGTGCGTGGAGGATCGGGGTCTCAACAAGGCGGTCAGAAGGATGACTTCCCTCTTCCAAATATTCACATACTCATTGACAACTGTGCAAAGCATGAATTACAATCATTTGTTGATTGCTTTGCTGGTTACCACCAAATCTTGATGGATGAGGAAGATGCAGAGAAGACAGCATTCACTACACCTTGGGGAGTATACTGTTATCGGGTAATGCCGTTCGGACTCAAGAATGCAGGTGCCACCTACATGAGGGCCATGACTACCATTTTTCACGATATGATCCACAAAGAAATAGAGGTCTACGTGGATGACGTTATTATTAAGTCGCGAAAGACTTCGGATCACTTGACGGATGTAGAGAAGTTCTTTGATCGGCTGAGGCGGTATAACCTAAAGTTAAACCCTGCAAAGTGTGCGTTTGGTGTCCTGTTTGGGAAGTCTGCTAGGTTTCATCGTGAGTAGAAGAGGTATTGAATTAGACCCTCAAAGGTAAAATCTATTCAAGACTTGCCTCCTCCAAAGAGTCGAAAAGACGTGATGAGTTTCCTTTGGTCGCCTCAATTACATCAAAGATGTTCATAGCACAATCAACAGTGATATGTGAGCCGATATTCAAGTTCTTGAAGAAAGACGCTGCTACCAAATGGACGACGGATTGCCAACAAGCTTTTGATAGAATCAAAGAATATCATCTAACCCACCGCTTTGGTACCTCCAGAGCCCGTAAGGCCTTTGTTATTATATCATGCGTGTTAGAGAACGCGTTTGGATGCGTCTTTGGGACAACACGATGAAACAGGAAAGAAGGAGCAAGCCATATACTACTTAAGCAAGAAGTTCACGCCGTATGAAGCTCGGTATACTTTACTGGAACGCACTTGTTGTGCCTTGACATGGATTGCGCAAAAGTTTAGGCATTATCTGTCTGCATATACCACTTATCTCATCTCAAGGATGGACCCGCTCAAATATATCTTTCAGAAGCCCATGCCCACCGGGAAGCTAGCGAAGTGGCAAATCTTGTTAAGTGAATTCGACATCATATATGTCACCCAAAAGGCTATCAAAGGACAAGCACTAGCCGACCATCTTGCGGAAAACCCCGTGGATGAAGAATACATGCCTCTCCGGACTTATTTTCCGGACGAGGAGGTACTATTTGTTGGAGAAGACATCTCAGAAGAGTACCCGGGTTGGAGAATGCTCTTCGACGGAGCTGCAAACTTCAAAGGGGTTGGTATTGGAGCAGTTTTGATTTCAGAATCAGGTCAACACTACCCAATTTCGGCAAAACTCCGATTTCCATGCACCAACAATATGGCGGAATATGAAGCTTGTATACTCGGACTTAGAATGGCCGTTGATATGAACATTCAAGAATTATTGGTTATAGGTGATTCAGACTTATTGATTCATCAGGTGCAAGGCGAATGGGCGACCAAGAATGGGAAGATACTTCCTTACCTGCATTGCGTGAAAGAATTATGCAAAAAATTCAGCAAGGTAGAATTCAAGCATATCCCACGAACTCAAACGAAGTTCACGACGCTCTGGCAACACTGTCCTCCATGATTCAACATCCGGATAAGAACTACATTGATCCCATCAAGGTGAGCTTATCGATCAGCCGGCATATTGTTTCAATATAGATGGAGAGTTGGATGGAAAGCCTTGGTACCACGACATTAAGAGATATCTCAAGATAGGTGAATATCCAGAAGGCATAACCAGTATACAAAAGAGGACACTTAGGAGGTTAGCAAACCATTTCTTCCTAAACGGAGAAATCCTTTATCGGAGGACTCGGATCTCGGTTTGTTAAGATGTGTTGATGCTCGAGAGGCAAGCAGTTTAGTTGTAGAGATACACGGAGGCACGTGCGGGCCTCATATGAATGGCTTCACTTTGGCAAAGAAGATTCTGAGAGCAGGATACTTTTGGATGACCATGGAAACAGATTGCATCCACTTCGTGCAAAGATGCCATCGATGTCAGATTCATGGCGATCTAATCAGGGTGCCTCCTAACGAACTCAATGTGACAAGCTCTCCTTGGCCATTCGCAGCTTGGGGCATGGATGTCATTGGCCCTATTGAACCTGCCGCGTCAAATGGACACAGATTTATTCTAGTGGCAATTGACTATTTCACAAAGTGGGTAGAAGCATCGTCCCACAAGTCGGTAACAAAGAAAGTGGTAGTTGATTTTGTCCGCAATAACATCATTTGTCGATTTGGAATCCCTGAGTCGATTATAACAGACAATGGAGCTAATCTCAACAGTAATCTGATGAATGAGATATGCGAAAAGTTTAAGATCACTCACCGCAATTCCACTCCATACCGACCTCAGATGAACGGAGCAAATGGGCGACCAACAAAACATCAAAAGAATACTACGAAAGATGATTGATAATTACAAGCACTGGCATGAGCATTTGTCCTTGGCACTTTTGGGATATCGCACTACAATCAGGACTTCTACTAGGGCAACGCCGTATCTATTGGTCTATGGAACAGAAGCTGTGTTACCAGCAGAAGTGGAAATACCATCTGTGAGAATTATCCAAGAAGCCGAGCTGAACGAAGCGAAATGGATACAGAATCGGTACGAACAATTGATGCTGATTGATGAAAAGCGATTGAACGCGATGCGCCACGGACAACTTTATCGTAACGTAATGGCCAAAGCTTTCAACAGGAAAGTAAAACCAAGGACTTTCGAACCGGGGCAATTGGTGCTAAAACGCATATTCCCGCACCAAAATGAAGCTAAAGGAAAATTCGCACCTAAATGGCAAGGGCCTTATATGGTTCACCGGGTGTTGACTGGAGGAGCATTAATTCTAGCTGAAATGGACGGTGAAGTATGGCCAAAAGCTATCAACGCGGATGCAGTGAAAAGATACTACATTTAGGATTTTTCTATGTAATGCATTTCTTATGTTGTAAAGTTGCGCTCCCTGGCGGATACGCAAAGAACCCATGTCGGGTTCCGCTTCCTAGATTGCAAATTTCCGTAAACACATTTCTTTGTAACATGAACTACGTTATGACTGATTCCCTCGGCGGGATACGTGGCGCCACATCGGCCGGTCCCATTTTAAAAATCCTTACAATCCGCTTTGCTTGTAATGAACCACGCCACGACCTGATTCCCTCATGGGGATACGTAGGCGGCCTAAATCGGCTTCGGTCCCACCATTAGGAAATATTTTCTCCTTTATCTCACAAAAGACAAAATGCACCCATCTGATCACCCTGATAGGGCAGACAAGCAATCTACACAAGACTCGTTTGTCCGTTCAAAAGATCGTCATTCTCACATATCAGAAACTGGGGCATTTTTTAAGGGATCACTGCCAGAGGACGCCGATAAACATGGAAAAGCATCGGCAAACTAAGTCTTCAGCCAGAAGAATTTTGGATAGGACGTTTGCTTTGTTTCACCGCATGTCACTGCTCGACAGACATTTATATATATATATATATATATATGCAGTATTTCTTATAAGCAAATTATTTTTCAACAAACATTTTCATCAAAATTCGATAGAATTTTTATGTTTCTATTTTTTAAGATGCATTTCTACAAATTATTTTCGAATGTTTTCATTAACAGCTGGCCAAGACTGGGAAGCAGAGAGGGGCTACGGGTCCGAGTTAGCGGGACATGCAAATACCAAGGCCGAAGCTACAAAGTCAACGCGAATCAACTCCCCCCTCCCAAAACTCATAAATTTATTTGGGTACGTGTTCTTGGTCGAAAACAGCAGTGGAAGTCGCAACATTTATGAGCAGATTCGCAAGGGCCTCCGCATCGCAACTCACTACAAGAATCACTTTCATGTTTGGAGATTGTACAAAGACGTCATGCTAAACTACATGTTCCCAACCGTGTTGTGTCCACGCGAAGAACGGTATTTCGACTTACAGGGTCGCATTCTCATCTACTCAACTTTTGCATCGCTTATGTCCACACATTAACTATCATGACATGGCAATAGGGCCCCACTTTACATTACGTCAACACGACGACATAAATCAGGCGCCCACCTTCTAATGCGGGTATGTTTTAAATCAGGCGCCCACCTTCTAATGCGGTATGTTTTAAATCAGCGCCCACCTTCTAACGCGGGTATGTTTTAAATCAGCGCCCACTTTCTAACGCGGGTATGTTTTAAATCAGCGCCCACCTTCTAACGCGGGTATGTTTTAAATCAGCGCCCACCTTCTAACGCGGGTATGTTTTAAATCAGCGCCCACCTTCTAACGCGGGTATGCTTTAAATCAGCGCCCACCTTCTAACGCGGGTATGTTTTAAATCAGCGCCCACCTTCTAACGCGGGTATGTTTTAAATCAGCGCCCACCTTCTAACGCGGGTATGTTTTAAATCAGCGCCCACCTTCTAATGCGGGTATGTTTTAAATCAGCGCCCACCTTCTAACGCGTGTATGTTTTAAATCATCGCCCACCTTCTAACGCGGTATGTTTTAAATCAGCGCCACCTTCTAACGCGGGTATGTTTTAAATCAGCGCCCACCTTCTAATGCGGGTATGTTTTAAATCAGCGCCCACCTTCTAATGCGGGTATGTTTTAAATCAGCGCCCACCTTCTAACGCGGGTATGTTTTAAATCAGCGCCCACCTTCTAACGCGGGTATGTTTTAAATCAGGCGCCCACCTTCTAATGCGGGTATGTTTTAAATCAGGCGCCCACCTTCTAATGCGGGTATGTTTTAAATCAGGCGCCCACCTTCTAATGCGGGTATGTTTTAAATCAGGCGCCCACCTTCTAATGCGGGTATGTTTTAAATCAGGCGCCCACCTCCTAATGCGGGTATTTAAATTTCAGTCAGGCGCCTACCTCCTAATGCGGGTATTTTATTTTAAAGTATAAACAGGCGCCCGCCAACGACATCATCTGCACAACATTAAGCAACGACATCATTTCAACTTACAAAGTCATATTCTCACATACATATCTTATGCAACTGTTATACACTAACTTTTATCTTAGCTCTGGTCCACAGGAATTCGAATCGGCGGGAGCTTTCAGCATAACGTGGAACTATATCTCACGGCGAACCAAGGCAATTTGGTCAACGACCTACTTCGAACTTCGATCCGCTCTTTCCCAATAGTTTTGTTACATCTGCGACCAGTGTCATCATAACTTCGACACCGGGCAACATTTCTTGAATCTACACCAACTTTTCCATAATTTCTCTCCCCCTGGGATCTTATTTCTACCCATGATCTTCCTTCAAGTCCCGTTGATCAGGACAAAATAGGCTACTCAGTCAACTTTCTTTGGCCGAAAACTCTTTCATCGTCTCCGTCCAAAGAGGGGCATCTGTTGACACCCAATTTTGTCCCGTCTTTTCCAATTTATTTTGCAGTTTTAATTATTTTTAGCACCTCAAAATAATTTTAATCTATATACATACATGCGTATATATATATATATATATATATATATATATATGTATATATCTCATTATTATTATTATTCACATTTTATTATATCATTTGCATATTTTATAATAATCATAAGTTATCCGAAATTCTATGTTATTTTATTCTCGCAAAATTGCATCGCATTTCCCTTTTATTAAGCATTAAACATTTCGCAAATATTATATTTTATTAATTATCACGTCGTTATGTTATTTTAAATAATTCACATCTTTTACAAAAAAATATATATAATATATTTTAATATTAAACCCCTTTTATATTTTTTATCCATAACCCATTTTTTATTTCCTAACCCAAAACAATTCCTACCCAACCCAAACTAAAACCCATTTTCGCCCAAGCCCAACCCATAACATTTTTATTTCCTAACCCAAAACAATTCCTACCCAACCCAAACTAAAACCCATTTTCGTCCAAGCCCAACCCATAACATTTTTATTTCCTAACCCAAAACAATTTCTACCCAACCTAAACTAAAACCCATTTTTCGCCCAAGCCCAATCCCCATGTTAAATTCCCACAAGCCCAATCCCAAAATAAATTCCCCAATCCCCTAACCCGGCTACCAACTGGACCAGCCCACCACTCCTACCCACACACCTAACCGACCCAACCTACCCGACCCATTCCCCTTACCCCTTTTAAACCAAAACAAAACGAAAAAAAAGAAAAATCAGAAAACCTAAACCCCACCCCTCGAACCGGCACAAGACCCTACACCCCTGCCCCTTACGTCGCCGCACCCCTACCCCCGTCACTTCACCACTGCCACCACCCTACCCTGACACCGCCGAACGCTTGCCCCAAGAACACGCCCCAAAAATCAGATTTTGTTCCCCCTTTATTTTGAAATTTGAATTCGTTTTAAGGGGGGGGGTATGAGGGGTTGGAACGTTGGGTTGAGTACCTATAAATACCCCATGTTGTTCTTCATTTTAGGGAGGATTTTTGGAAAAAATGATTCAATATATAAATCTTTGTTGTGTTCTTGATTTCAAACATTTGCCTTCCTTGTTATTCAAGAATCAAGTCCGAAAAGGTTTGTTCTCCACTTTTGATTCTCTGATTTCGACATATGATTCGGTCGGTCGATCTGACCGGTCAAATCGACGGGTTTGGGTATTATTTTCAGAATTCTTGCATCTTTATATTCCTGTATGTTGGTTATCTGAATTGGTGAATATCTGATTTCGGGTTGAATTTCTGATTCGGGTCGGGTCACTGACCCGGATCGGGTCGACCCGGTTTGGGTAACATTTCAGAATTCTTGCATCTTTATATTCCTGTATGTTGGTTATCTGAATTGGTGAATATCTGATTTCGGTTGAATTTACGATTCTGCCTGGAAACATCGACTCGCCTGGGTCGACCTTGGCTTGGGTAACATTTCAAAACTCTTGCATTTCATATTTATGTATCCTGGTCATCTGAATTTGGTGTTAAAATCTGAGTCGGGTTTGGACCATCGATTCGGTCAAACATCGACGGTCGTGTCGACCCGGTTTGAGTAATATTTTTAGAATTCTTGCTTTTCATTTTCTTGTTATTGGTTATCTGAATTTGGTGTTAAAATCTGATTCGGGTTTGGACCACTGATTCGGGTCGGGTCGACCCGGTTTGGGTAACATTTTCAGAAATCTTGCATTTCATATTCTTGTTATTGGTTATCCGAATTTGGTGTTGAAATCGATTCGAGTTTGGATCATCGATCCGGGTCGGTCATCGACGGTCAGATCATCGACCGGTCGGTCGACCGATTTGAACATTTTCGAATTCTTGCATTTCATATTCTTGTTCTTGGTTATCTGAAAATTGGTCGAAATCGATTTCGGGTTTGAATCATCGACCGCCTGGGGCGACTCGATTTGAATATTTCAATTTGAGAACTCGGGTCGGATATTTTAAGCGCTCCGCCGTTTCTTTGGCCTTTGTTTCTTGTTTTATTAATATCGCATTAAGGCCAACGAAATTGAATTGAGGCCGCGCTTTTCTTTCGCTTTCGCTTCTCGCTTTTTTTAGTTTAATCGCTTTTAGACATCCGTGCAGCGGATATATTATTGTTTTTATTAAGTTTCTTGTTTTAAATTTCTTGCGACGGATATCATTGTTTCTTGCTTTGAACAAATACCGCTGCCGGTCTTTGTTTTTCTGTTTGATTCATTGCTCGGTTTTGACATCGCTTTTCTTTCAATTTACTGTTTTAAATATCTTTGCCACGGATATCAACTGCTTTTCTGCTTTAAAATAAACATCGTGGTCTTTCTTTTTTCGAAATTGCCTCTGTTCTTTTTTTCGCCATCGCTATCGCTATCGCTATCGCCATCGCTATCGCTATCGCCATCGCTATCAAGCATCGCCATCGCATCGCTTTGATTTAATTTTGCTGATTTGAACACGATACTACACTGGCCGATGAAAAATATCCGTCGATTTTGAGGCCTCCACAGTTGCAAAGACGGAAATATAACTTCGGGGCAATGATGAAGACTTAAACCTTTTTATCCGAGATCAACATGTTTAGTAGGCGAGGTGACTAAAATAACCAACAAGTTATATATTCGCAGCCACGACGTGATTATAGTGATATTTTCTATTTCACCCGAGAGACCAACACGTTTAGTAGGCGAGGCAATCAAACTAAACTACATTAGTCATATGTTTGCTGCCACGACGTGATTGGAATGTTCTTTTCAAAATTTAAGTCTGAGCCCTCCGCGATCAAAACATTCACTGTTTTGAATACGGATATGAAGTTATTTGTATTTAACTGTTTCTAACCGTTTGTTCTTGACAGCTTGCAGGGATTAAAGTAAATAACGGCGAATTATTCCTCAGAGTTTATTTATTTTATTTCTTTTTTTTTAATTCAGCTTTTATCCCGCTTTGTATTGTAATATTATTTATCGCACTTATGTAACTATTGAAATGCTTAGAATAGGCAAACTTAAGATTAATTCATAGGGTAGTTTAAGATTTGAAACCCGTCGCTAGCTTATTTATTTGTAGGCTCGGTTGAATTCAAACTTAGAAACCCTTCGCTAGTTATTTATTTTAGGCTCGTCACGCGTATTCAAGATTTTCAAAAAACAACTTTTGTCATCTTTTATTCGCTTTATTAATCATTCCGAATAAGTTTATCTTTTGTCAATTTACAATTCAATGATTCCCAAAATTTTACTTCTTTGATAGTATAGATAATTTATTGTCACAAATACATATTTTTTCAAAACTTTACATGTATCTTTCTTTTTATGTCATCTGAATACGTACTTGTATAAAATGCATCATTTACTAATTATTTGCAAACATCTTTTAATCTATTATACTTGTAAAACATGCATTTTTTTAGCAATAATTAACCTGAGTTTGACCGGATAACCGCAAGTTAGCGGATCTTAAAGGATGCCTAACCCCTTCCCTTTAGGATAATAAAGAACCCTTACCTAGAATCTCGCTAGTTTCGCAGACCTTAAAATTGGAGTTTACATTGCAGCACTTAGTTTAATATTTAGGTGTCCTAATTCACCGTAAAAATAATTAGGTGGCGACTCCTCAATCATTTACCCAGGAATCACCCCGAACACGTCCGTGCTCCGCTTTGACCCTAGCAGGTCAAAATAGGGCGCTACAGTACCCACTCAAATATTCATCACAACCGTTTGAGTGGGATCCCCAAACACGCCCAATACCCCTTCAATATTTATAACTAATTACGTACTTCTATCAGAGTCTAGTAAAAGGAAATCATAGCCTACCTCTGGGCCAAACAGGTGCCACGTACAACCAATTCTCTGCTATGGCATTGCCCTTATAGAGTGCCTCATGGTAATGGTAGTCTAACACGCATAGACTATACCTCAATATAAAGCTAATGTACAACACAAGGACTTAGTTCTTCAATCATACAAAAGACACCCAAATTAACTCCGGGCCCACGGTATCAAAATCCTAACTTTATTACCCCAAAAGCATAAACACATACTAGATAATCATATCCTTAAGTTAATTAGAAACCTAATCTCAATTAGACCATCAATTGCATAATTAAAGAAAACCCTAATTTACAAACCTTAGGTTTCCCCCTAAATTGGAAAGGATTTCCATATTCAAATTAAATGCTACAACATGATCATCTAGCATATTTCAATACTAATTCATAATATCAAGATAAACTAATCCATAATACACTCTTAAGTCCATGATTTATCCCCTCTTATTCTACCATGAGGCATATAACTCATTTTCCCAAAATAAAGGTTAAACTAGCATTATGAACCTTAAAACATGGATTAGAATAAAAAAGGATTAACAATTTACCTCTCAAGTAGAACTTAAGCACAACTTCAAAATTTCTCCCCTTAGGTGGCTCTAGAACCGAGATGAGGTATTTTGGGAAGTGATTTCAAGCTAGGTCATTTAATACACTGCATGATCCAGTGATTTCGCACCTGCAGAATCGACTTCACTGGAGCAGTCACGCTTTGGCAGACAAGAGGCTCACTGACGCGCAGTCACTTAATACCTTGCCTCAGCGCAGAAGTGAAACAAGACACCGCAGAGGCGCATTCGCCCGTGCGTGAAAATCTCAGCCGAGGCGCAACCTTACCAAAATTTCAAGCCCCGCTCCTGCGAGCCAACCTCCATAAATATGGACCTGCAGGAGCATACAACTCACCCTCTAGGGCGGGCACCAGACACCAGCAACTTGGAATTATTCTCAAACTTTCACCAAACACTCCCGAGACCCCCCGGACACAAACCAGACATACTCCCCCAAAGTAATTGTGCTATGAACTCGCTCGAGCCCACAAATTTCTCATTTAATATAGCTAAGATATACTTTTCTAAAGAATCGCCCAAAATAATTAAATATAACAATTTTACAAATATGGCCACAAAATTCATCTGATTGCCTCGGAAAGCGAACCAATGACTCGACTATGTCATTAATGACCCTCCCAAACTACAAAAAGTGAAAAAACTCAGAAACGAATCCATATACTCGAAAGTCAACTTTGAGTCAAACTAATCAACTCTAAGATTTCTTTTTTGGGTTTTTCATTCGAAAATCACATAAATGAACATCGGGATACTTGCCATCCATCCTCATGCTGATACCAATTTCTGTCAGTCTCAATTTACTTGAGGACCCCAGAAATTGTACCTATCAGTTTGCGATCCTCGGCAACGTAGGGTTTGCCTCGTGCTCGAAGGATGTGCCATACGGAGAGCCTCGGTTCGGGTCAGATCCCAAGTGAGATGCTCTGGCCTCTTTACTCGCTCTGATACCAATTTCTGGACGGGATGTCCTGCGGATCTTTTCATCATCTATATACCCCTAGAGGCTAGAACATAGACGGTAATCTGTTTAATCAAACTTTTTTCAGAGTTAATCAAATAATAAGCATGTAATAATCTGAGTTGTAATCTTTGGTTCAATTTTATTTTTTAATAAAGCGTCTATAATCTTCTAGTGGTGTGCTTTAACCAGTATAGTTCTAATCATAACAAATCAAAGTATTGTACTTCGTGTTCTTATGATATTCTTGGTTCATATAAGATTAATCTTATGTCTGTTTTTAGATGATAGTTGATTAATCTTAAGATGTTCTTGGATAGTATTTGGTTATCTTATGATAATCTTGGATGATTTCGGATTATAGACTGAAGGGTGTTTTAGTTAATCATTGAGAGAATTTTTTGTAAAGGTTTCTATTTCAGAATTTTCGAATGACCTTTCGTCTTTACAAAAGGCTCCTTATATAGATAACCTCGGCTATTCACTATTCATTACTTTTTTAAAGTAAAAAGTATTACTTTTCAAAAGTCGTAAAGTAAACAGTAATCAAATAGTACTAGACAAAATACTTTTTCAAAAAAGTCATAAAGGCTACAGTGTCTACAGTGCCTTGTCTGCTTCTTTCCGTAAAGTTGTTTTGTCAGTTTCCGGGTCAGCTGTCCACGTTGCCTTTGGCTTTATCTGGTGATTTGTTTAGCTGTCGTAGTCTGGCATGACTTTCGTATTCATGTCGGGCTGCTGTTCTATTTAATACTTTCCAGCTGTCCGGTTGATTTTTGTTTAATCAATTGTGACTTCAATAATCATTTTGGGCTGTGAGGCCATAATCTGATTTTGGGCACTAAGGCCTCTTTTGTTTGGGCTTTCTGTAGTTTAAACTACATTGGGCCATATTCTTTTGGGTCTGTTATGACCTCTTTTCTGGGTTACCAGTGTTTTAATCAGTTGGATCTATAAGATTTGTGTAAATAAAACTTACACATTTTAATTTATTCTATTAGGACAATAAGACCTCTTGTACTGGGTTACCAGCTTAATAATCTTTTTGGGCCGTGAGGCTCCTAATCTACTTTGGGCCATAAGGCCATAATCTTTTGCAAAGTGAATTACATTCCCTGCATCATAATCTTTTGGACCTTACCGTAGTCTAAAACACTGCGTTGGGTCATAATCTGTTTGGGCCATAAGCCTCTTTCTACAGGTTTCAAAAATGGATAAATCCACATGTTACCTTTTGGTAATCTTTTGGGCTATTAAGCCATATTCATTTTGGACCGTAAGGCCTCTTTTTAATCCTTTACATTGTACCTGCAAAAAATAATTAGTTTTCCCTCCTTATTCAAAAGGATCAGGACACTGTTCTTTTTTGACACTGACCTTTGCTGATGATGATGTCTCAGTTTTAATCACTGGTCTTTTCTTTTGTTTTGCCATAATTTTGTAATGGCGGATGGTCTCCTCAGCATGGGTATGCTTTAGGGTGGTAATCTTGTCTAGCAATAACATTTGTTCTGTAGTCTCTTTAACCTCTATATCATTGTCATAGTATAAGGTCATGATCTCCTCTACTTCTCCACCTTTGGAAGTTTCAATTACGGATGCCTTCCGGTTTCACAACATATCTTCTATTCTTGTTTTTAACGTTAATAGTCCAAATACTCTTTTTTCACTAATCCAGTTTTGGAACTTTTTCAGTGTACAGGGAATTTTCATATTTAAATCCTTGTCATCCCCGCTAATGGTGTTGTTCCTGCCTGTCTTGAATATTTGACATATGATAATCGGCTTACCTTTTAAATCTGTTGAAGCATCTAGGATTTGTATCCCGTAGATTTCTTTTCCAAAGGACTCCATCATTAGCTCCGTTGATCGGGTGATAATCGGTGGTAGTTTGGTGAGGTTGATCATCTTATCATCAGTGATAATCTTGTCAATGAACCCGTATATGAATAATCATTCCACAATACTCGGGTTTGCCCTTTCACTGCAAATAAACCTTGGATATTTACTCAGCTTAGCACTGCATACAATATCAGCGTTAGTCTTATAATTATAAAATTTGTTAATCTTTTCATAAGCACTAATCACTTCTGGTCTAAATTTCAGTGTGTCTGCCATGGATACCGCTGCTGATGTTGAGGGTATTGCTGATGGCATGGTTGCCAATTTTGATAAGAATGGTTGAAAGGTTTTTTGCTGTAGTGGTGATATTGTGATCGGTGTTTTTTGTCTTTCTTCATTCTTTAGAATCTTTAGTTTTGAGAAGTCTTGTATGGCTTCCGTTAGCTGTTTGATACTCTGGGTATTCTCCTGTAATCTTGTAATCAATATTTTATTGGTCTGAATAATCTGTTGCATAGCCTTGGCTATGTATTCTTCAAAGTCTTCGCTGTTAATTGACATTATGTCTGCTAAGAAAATCAGCTAAAATATTTTTAGTTCCAGATATATTCTTAACAATAAAATCATAACAACAGAAGAAAGATTGCCATTTTCTTCTTTTGTTTAGTTCGGGTAAATGATCTATTCTGTTTGTGATGAATGCCCTTACCTGAGTATTATCAGTTCTAACAATGAATTTTACTGGTAGTAAATGGTAATGAAATCTTTTTATTCTAAATTTTACTGCCAATAATTCTTTTTCGTTGATATGGTAGTTTTTCTCGTTAGGCTTCCACGTTCCTCCTCCGTATCCACAAATTAACATTTTTTCTTTATCAACATCTTCTTTATCATATGCTATTAGGACTGCTCCCCATCCTATGTCACTAGCATCTTTAAAGAGTTCTAATTGATCTTGGTCAGTCGGTACTCTGTGTTTTGGTAATGATTTTACCTTGTTTTTAATCTTGTTGATTGCCTCAGTATGTTCTTCCTTCCATTCGAAGGTTACATCTTTTTTAATCAAGTCTTGCAATGGCTTTCTCAAATATGGTAAATCTTTTATGTGATCTGCGGCATAGTTTATTACACCTAAAAACTGTTGCACTTCTCTTTTATTTTCTAATTTTTCCTTGAAATTTTTAATTTTTGTTACCACATGTTCCTGTAATTGTATTCCTTCACTATCCACAATGTAGCCTAGGAATTCAATAGTATTCTTGAATATTTCTGATTTCTTTTCAGATAGAAGTATTCCGTGTTGATTTACCATTTCAATGAATTGCTCGACATGGTTAATATGCTCTTCTAAGTTACTGCTGTAAACTAATATATCATCCACATATATGATACAGAAGTCTGCAAGTTTTCTAAACACTTGATCCATTCTTCTTTGGAAGATTTGTGGTGCATTCTTTAATCCCATTGGTAATACATTCCATTCGTAGTGTCCTTGCGGAGCACTGAATGCTGTTAAAGCTCTATATTCATTTGTCAATTTAATTTGCCAAAATCAACTTTTACAGTCGAATTTGCTGAACCATTTTTTGTTTCCTAATCTGTTAATCAAGTTTCTTTTATAAGGTAAAAAGTATCCATCAAAAATAGTCTTTTTATTCAGTTCTCGATAATCAATTACTAATCTGGCTTTTCCTCGTTATGCTTCCTTACTAAAAAGGCTGGGCTACTATGAGGACTCTTACTTTCTCTTATTACTTTCATTTCTAATAATTCCTTAATCTGCGTTTCAAATTCCTTTTGATCTGTTGGGCTATATCTTATTGGTTTTGTTCTGACTAAATCAGTTTGATCTATCAGTTTTATTTCACCATATATTTTTTCTTTTTCCCATAGTTGCATCGGGTTTTCTCCGAAGTTTCCTTTTAACATACCTAAGTATTTTTCTTTTTATAATTCTAGATTATTGTTCCTATCCATTTTTATAGTGCATAATCTTATGGTGTTTACTGGTAATATTCTTTTTAATATAATCCATTTATCACAGGGGGATTGCAAACAAAATGTATTCTTGTTAATTACTTGAGTTTTGAAGTAATCTAGGAAGTTATTTCCTAATAACACTTATTGCTTCATGTTATCTAATTGATATACTATTGGTAATCTGAAGATAGTTTTTCCTAATACAATTCTCATATTTTCTGCTATTATATCTAATTCTTTAGACTGCTCATTAAATCCTAATACCTTTGCTCTATGAATCTTAGATCTTTTCCATCTGTGGGATTCTAAAACATCTTTTCTGGCTAGACATATATCTGCTCCGCTGTCAATAAATATTTTTTGTTTTATCATTTTATTTTGTTTATATTCTATGTGAGCTTCTAGGTGAATTGCTAGCATTTTAGTCAGGATCATCTAATCTTCTGCTGCGTTCTGCATCCTGTTCGTATTCTCGTACTTCCTGTCTAGTTTCCTCATTTCTTAGTGACTCTTCTATGAGTCTTGCTATTTCAATTTGTTTCCAATGTATCTTATTCATTTCTTCTCTTATCTTTGACAATCGATTGGTAATCTTTTTGGACCTATCATTGTAATATATACTCCCTGTTTCACTAACTGTTGAAGTTATAATCAGCTTGCATCGAGTATATTCTTCGCATTGTATCCAGTATTCTCTTTCTCTTATTAATACTCTTTTCTGTCTTTCCAGTGTATTCATTTTTATTCGGAACTGTCTTCACTATCTGAATCTTGGTTGATATAACTTACTCTCTCTGTTTCTGACTCTTCATTTGTTTCGCTAACATAAAAACATTCATAATCATACCATTTATTATTATCTTCTTTAATCTGTTGTAAGCTCATTATGAATTGTTCTGTATTTATGTATTTTACTCCTTTTTTTCTTTAGCTTTGGGCACTTGTTTGCATAGTGTCCTTTCTCATTGCAATTCCAACATTTGCATTCTTTAACGTTTTCTTCTTTAGTCTTATCTGCTTCTATTGGGTTTACATTTCTTCTTTCTCTAAATTTTCTTTTGTACTTAAACTTATTTCTTGTATCTGGATTATTCTTATATCTTCTAAATCTCTTTTTCTTATATGATTTGTAGTAAGGTTTTTTCCTGTATTTTCTATACTTCTTATACTTGTGATCTCCTTCGTATTTATCCTTACGTTTCTTATGTCTTTTATACTTTTTGTACTTCTTTTCTTTTCTATTATCATCACATCCAAATATTAATCTTCTTTCTGTAAATCCGCATATTTCTCTCAATCCTATCTTTTTATCTTTTTTAATCTTTTGCTGTAATCGATATTCTTCGCATTTCCTCATCAGATATGCTCTTAACACTCGTATTCTTTCTCCTAGGGTATTTTCCTTAGGTTCTAATTGTACGTATTCTTTTGATACCTCAATATTATACGGTACATGCAAATGATCGTAGTATAATTGTTGGTAAATTACTCCTTCTTCTGGTAGGAATCTAGCTTCATAAAAGAATTTACTAAAGCTAATCGTATATTCTGGTAGTTTGTTTATCTTACAACATTTCATGTTATTCAAGTTCATGATAATCTCTGTTTTTCTTTCTGCTAATACATTTTCTCTGGCTACTAACCATTTTTCACCTAAGAATTCTCTTTTTAATAATAAATCAAATATCATTAATATTGATTTCCAATCTGTTGCATAACTTAATACTTCTCCCGTTAGCTGATATGCAATTGACTCTATCCAGTAAGCTGCTTTTCCAATTAAAGTTTTTGATATTAAATCATACATATAATCTAGGTTTTCTGTTTGTGTACTATTCATTAATGCTATATACATTCCTAAGTTCCAGTCTGTTATTCTTCTTCCTACTTCTTGTTCATCATAAACATTGTCTAGATCTAAAAAGTATCCATTGTAATTTACTCCTTGGGTCATTGATCCTACAAATTCTTTAAATTCAGCTTGTTGTCCTATAGGTATATGATCAGGTAATCTTGTATTTCTTCTGGTTATTACTTCCAAATTAGGGTCTATTAAATCTTCCTCTGGATAATCATCTGCATCTTCATTGATTATATTTTCTGATTCTATTTCGGTTTCTATCCGTCCGTTGTAATCATCTTCTATATCACTATCTGGTTCATCTTCTATTATAGCATTTACTCTTTTCATTTTTTGTAAGGCTTTTATTATTTGACTATTTTCTTTTACTATTTCTGTGTTTTCAGAGTTTTCTTCTTCTATGAATTCTACCACTTGCAATTCTTGGTCAGTTTGTTCATTCCTTTCTTCATCAGTACTATTACTCCTTGAAGTATTTTCATCACTTAATTTTACTCTTCGTACTTTATTTTTTCCTTTCAATTCCTTTAATTGTTCTTTTAGGAACTGTATCTCTTCTCTGAGTTCTAATAGTTCCTGCCTTACTTCTCTTAGTTCTTCCTTTGTTTCTTTTAGCTCTTTCTTGGTTTCTTTTAGCTCTACTTTAGTTTCTTTTAGAAGGGTCTGCGTATTCTTATATTTTCCTTTATATTTTCTATATTTGTCATACCATTCTGCATTTTCGCTTGATTTTAAATTTAGATTTTCTAATTTTAATTCATTAATCTGTTGTTCTTGTTTATCTAATCTTAGATTCAGGTATTCATAAGTAGTTTTTTCTATTTCTTTTTCAGGTGTCTTTACCTCTTTTGGTTTTTCTTCCTTTACAGGTTTTGATCTAATAGGCTCGTATTTATATCTTTCTTTTTCTATAAAATCTTTACCATGAGTCTTTAAGAATGTAATCGCACTAGGTTCCATTAGAATTTTCCTTCTTTATTCAGTTTTGTTAATCCGTCTAAGGTTTCTGTTACTTCTTTTGATAATCTGGGTTTCATTTTACTAATAACTACCATGATTGGTACCTTACTTCTTCTCCATGCATCTATTGGCACTAATTCTGGTTTATGGGTAGTTGTTTTAGTAATTGTACTTTCTTTGCTCGTGCTTGCTTTATTATCAGTTTCTATTTGTTTTCCTTTGCCTTTTTCTTCTAACAACATATTCAGTTTTTCTAGTATTAATTTAAACGTTGGTATTTCGGATACATTCCATAAGTTAGTCAATTCTTCTCTAATCAATTGTTGTGTCTTGTTCTGGTTTTCTCTTATCTCATCCATTAGTAATAAAACGCTTTTCATTTTTTCTTTTAATATAATCTTTTCCCATAATGCTTCTATTTTATCACTTGGGTTAGTCAGGATTGTTTATTCGTTTCTTCCATCCGTTACCCATGTCTATCCATATTTTACTAAACTTTTCGCATTATTTTTCTAATCGTTCTATATCTTTTTCTAGTTTCATTTCTTTTGCGCTGTACTCCAGGTATTTTAATTGGCTGTATATTTCTCCTGATAAGACCGTCTTTATAGTCTTTAATTTTTGTTTTTTCTTTATTATTTTTAGTTGTATATTCATAGTTTATTTATAAATCTGGTTTTTCCTTGGTCAGTTATTTCTATTCCATTATTGTTTATCTTATAGGTAATCATAGTTAAAAAATCACTTCCTAATAATAATTCATTCAAGCTATCATATTCTTTTACTCCTATATTGATCTTATACTCTAGGTCTTGAATCTTGAATCTTAAGTTTATACTTTTAGTAATTATTATTTCTCTTTCATTTTCTGGGTAATTATAAGTTTGTGGTTCTATTATGCTACACTCATTTTCATTTATCTTACTTATATGTATAAAACTTTTAATTGCTCCAGTATTTATCTCTGCTATTCCATCCATACTTACCATATTTCTGAATATTATAACCTTGATTTTTAATCTAGTACACTCTATGTTTATCAAATCTATTATTCTGGGTTTTATCCTTGGTATACTATTCAACGATTCTCTGGTTATACTTAATCTAGATCCTTCTATTCTTGGTATTAATCTTTTAGATGGTGTAATCGTTCGTGTATTAAAATCCATAGTTATTTCTTCTGGTATGGTAATCTTAGAGTTTTCTTTATGTTCTATCTGCTCGAGTATTTCTTTATACATTTTTGGTACTATAATATTCATTTCATGTTGTTTCTTTACATGGTGATTTCCTGTCAAGGCGTATATCATTTTTGTTTCTATACTTATTACTTTACTTCCTGGTGGCATATTTATTCCATCTAATTTATAGTATAATGTTAAAGCTAAATCTTTATGTTCATCTTTTATCGATACACTAAAGTCTGGTTGTATTGTAAATTTTAACTTTTGATAAATTAAATTTCCTTTAATCACTGATATTAATGCATCTTGTAAATTTCCTAATATTCTATCATCTAATACGTAAATCTGTATAGGTGTATCAATATTCTTTTGAAAGTATGCTTTAATCGTGAATTCTACTCCCCCAAAGTAAATATTTTTATATTTCTTTGCTTCTTTATTTGATAATTTAGCTAGCTCTCTTTTTATTACTTCATCACTAATCAAATTAATCTTTGTTCTTCCATTTGTACTGGTAGTGTCTATTATATTCTCATGTTTCTGGGCTATATATCTTATCTCTTTATTTCTTTCGAACCATCTAGTTTTAAATATATATTTTTATAAATACCTCTTCTTTTTCATCTTGAATCTTCTGGTATGTATCAGGTTTAAAACTTAGTGTTTGACTAGTTCCTCCTTCATAAGTATTCATTTGATAATAAAGATCTTTAGGTTCTAATTTATTTTCCTTATCCATATTTCAGTAAATCGATATATCGATATTGTTCTTGTATAATATCCTTTAAATCTCTAATTTCATTTTCACTACTAATCTCTTTTGCTAAGTTCTGCTCTCTAATTTTTTCAATTTCTTCTTCTTTCTGCCTAATTCTTTCTTCTCTTAGGGCTGATAGATTTCTTAAAATGTTATCTTTTCTTCCTGTTTATTCATCGTTATATGTTGTTCTAATAGTTGTTTATCTTTCTCTTCAATTATTTTTATTCCTATTCTACAACTTATAATATGTTGGTTTATGTCCCTATTAAGCGGTTTTTCTGCTACTCTTTCTAACTGTAATTTTTGTTCTTGTTGTTGTCTTAATCTATTTTCATCCATAGTGTTCTATTTCCATTCTTAAATCTGATTTTATTTCTTCTATAAATTCATTCATCTCATATATCTGAGTATTTAATTCTACTAACCTCTCATATGCTCGCATATTTTCATTAATCACTTGATCAATCTTTTCTAATTGTTTATCAGTATGTCCTAATTCTGGCACATTTATGTCAGCTTCTCTTTTTTCTATTATCCATTTATCTTGGGATTCAATTATTATCTTATTTTCTTTTCGAATATCTAAAAATGATTTTTTAATCTTTCTAGATCTTCATAAAATCTGATTTAACATTCTAACTTGTCTAAACGATGGATGTGTTTTCATTTTTTAGAAAGCTTGCAGACTTCTGTATCATATATGTGGATGATATATTAGTTTACAGCAGCAGCTTAAAAGATCATATTAAACATGTAGAACAATTCATTGAAACGGTAAACCAACACGGAATACTTCTATTAGAAAAGAAATCAGAAATCTTCAAGAATATTTGATTAATGTTTACAATTAACCGTGATATTTTATGCAGCAGCAAGCTAAGAAATTAGCAGCAGACGAAGGATCAGTATGAAGACTCATCCATCGTTCAGCAAGATTAGAGAATTAAATAAAGACAGGTTGCAGTATGTCATTGAGAGGAATATCCTTTACAAAGAGATAGATTTAGCTCGGAAAGAGTTACTCTATTACGACGTAATGAAACCTTCTGAGTTATTAAGTGATCAAGGCAAAATAATAGTCAGACAAGTAATAATAAATAAAATGGTTAGTATATACAGGACTATCGAATACATTCGATATCTAATAAATGGAAAGGAAACTAGTATACGAGTGGTTGACTGGTTACTCGCATACTACCCATCACATTATTAGATGATTAAAACTACATCATGATCCTTTTGAAGGAAAAATGATTTTGAATAAAATCCTGATCCTTTTGAATAAGGAGGGAGAACTGATTATTTTTGCAGGTACAATGTAAACAGTTGCGACAAAGGCCTTATGGCCTAAAAAGATTATGGCTTAACATCCCAAAAGAGGCTTAACAGCCCCAAAGATTATTAAAGGTATTATTCATCTAGCTAAAACCTAAAAGAGGCTTATGTCCCAAACAGATTATGGCCCAATGTAGTGTTTTATCCTCCAGAAAGCCCAAAAAGAATATCAGTTAGGGAATGTAGTTTACTGCATAACCCATAAAAGAGGTCCTACAGACCCAAAAAGATTATGGCCTTATGGCCCAAAACTGATTAGGAGCCTCACGGCCCAAAAGATTACCTAAAAGAGATCCTATGGATCCAACAGATTAATTACTGGTAACCCAGAAAAGAGGTCATTCGACCCAAAAGAATATGGTTTAACATAGTTTAAACTATGTAAAAGCCCAAACAAAAGAGGCCTTAGTGCCCAACATGATTATGGCCTTGCGGCCCAAAAAATGATTAAAATTGAAATATCCCCAATAGATATTTCCAGAAGAAGATTATCTACCGGACAGCTGGAAAGTATAAAACAGGACAGCAGCCCGACAAGAAAATGACATTTATCACGAAAGTCATGCCAGATTATGACAGCTGAACAAAACGCCGGATAAAGCCAAAGGCAGAATGGACAGCTGACAGATTAACCGAATATTGACAAAACAGCTTTACGGAAAGTAGCAGACATGCACTATTGCCTTTACGACTTTTTGAAAAGCAAAAGACTAAACGACAAAACAACTTTACGGAAAGGAGCAGACAAGGCACTGTGGACACTGTAGCCTTTATGACTTTTGTAAAAGTATTTTGTCAGATTACTGTTTATTTTAAGACTTTTGAAAAGTAATACTGTTTACTTTCAAAAAGTTAGGAATAGTGAATAGCTGAGGTTATCTATATAAGGAGCCTCTTGTCAAGACGAAGATTCATTCGAAAAATTCGTCATTCGAAAAATTCGGAAATACAAAACCTTTATACAATTCTCTCTCAATGTTTAGCTAAAGCACCCTTCAGTCTATAATCAAATATCATCCAAGAACAGAATAAGATTAGATCAACTATTATCTAAGAACAACATAAGATTAGTTTAATATCCACCAGTTAGTATCATAAGGATAAGAGTATCATACTTTGATAACTTATGATTAGAACCATACTAGTAAGAACACAACATCTTTTTAAGGATAATCAGAGGATACCCGTAACTGGCTCCCAGGCTCCCAGGCTCCCAGGCGACAAAGTACCCGCGGCGGAAGGCAAAGGGGAAAATACAGGCCAAAGGAGGGTAGAGACTACTTCGGTGATCTGAATGTCTGATTAAAAGGTATGTGTTCTGACTATGTGTTTCTAATTATGATTTTGATAAGTATATTACCTTATTGATATGATGCTTGAAGGTTGATATTAGATTACTATTATGTTTTTAGATGATTGATATTGATTGATCTTATGATGTTTGGATTGCTGATAGGAGATTATAGACTCAAAATTTAAAAATGATATTGAACTTTAGATTATCCCTCGGATTATTATATGATTATTATTTGATTAACTCTGAAAAAAGTTTTATTAAACCGATTACCGTCTATGTTCTAGCCTCTAGGGGTATATAGATGATGAAAAGATCCGCCGCATACCCGACATTTATTAGGCAGCGCACACCTAATTGCTGCGGCCGTCTCATGGATCTTTTCATCATCTATATACCCTAGAGGCTAGAACATAGACGATAATCTGTTTAATCAAACTTTTTTCAGAGTTAATCAAATAATAAGCATGTAATAATCTGAGTTGTAATCTTTGGTACAATTTTATTTTTTAATAAAGCGTCTATAATCTTCTATCTATCCGGCAGATAACCATACTATAACCTATACCGATCATTTAAACATTCATAATCAATCTTCTATCCTCGTCTAAACATTCATAATCATAATCTAATATCAACGTCCAAATAACATAATAACAGAGTAATATACTTATCAAAATTATAATTAGAAACATATAGTTTAAGCACATACCTTTAAGTAGACTTTCAGATCACCGAAGTAGTCTCAACCCTCCTATGACCTGTATTTCCCCTTTGCCTTCCGTCATGGTACTGTCAGCTGGGAGCCGGAGTCAGAACGGTATCCTCTCGATCGCTTTCCTTCCAGTGGTGTGCTTTAACCAGTATAGTTCTAATCATAACAAATCAAAGTATTGTACTTCGTGTTCTTATGATATTCTTGGTTCATATAAGATTAATCTTATGTCCTGCTTAGATGATAGTTGATTAATCTTAAGATGTTCTTGGATAGTATTTGGTTATCTTATGATAATCTTGGATGATTTCGGATTATAGACTGAAGGGTGTTTTAGTTAATCATTGAGAGAATTTTTTGTAAAGGTTTCTATTTCAGAATTTTCGAATGACGAATTTTTCGAATAAATCTTCGTCTTGACAAGAGGCTCCTTATATAGATAACCTCGGCTATTCACTATTCCTAACTTTTTGAAAGTAAACAGTATTACTTTTCAAAAGTCTTAAAATAAACAGTAATTTGACAAAATACTTTTACAAAAGTCATAAAGGCTATAGTGTCCACAGTGCCTTGTCTGCTCCTTTCCGTAAAGTTGTTTTGTCGTTTAGTCTTTTGCTTTTCAAAAAGTCGTAAAGGCAATAGTGCCTGTCTGCTACTTTCCGTAAAGCTGCTTTGCCAATATTCGGTTAATCTGTCAGCTGTCCATTCTGCCTTTGGCTTTATCCGACGTTTTGTTCAGCTGTCATAATCTGGCATGACTTTCGTGATAAATGTCATTTTCTTGTCGGGCTGCTGTCCTGTTTTATACTTTCCAGTTGTCCGGTAGATAATCTTCTTCTAGAAATATCTATTGGGGATATTTCAATTTTAATCATTTTTTGGGCCGCAAGGCCATAATCATGTTGGGCACTAAGGCCTCTTTTGTTTGGGCTTTTACATAGTTTAAACTATGTTAAACCATATTCTTTTGGGTCGAATGACCTCTTTTCTGGGTTACCAGTAATTAATCTGTTGGATCCATAGGATCTCTTTTAGGTAATCTTTTGGGCCGTGAGGCTCCTAATCAGTTTTGGGCCATAAGGCCATAATCTTTTTGGGTCCGTAGGACCTCTTTTATGGGTTATGCAGTAAACTACATTCCCTAACTGATATTCTTTTTGGGCTTTCTGTAGTATAAAACACTACATTGGGCCATAATCTGTTTGGGCCATAAGCCTCTTTTAGGTTTTAGGTAGATGAATAATACCTTTAATAGTCTTTTGGGCTGTTAAGCCTCTTTTGGGATGTTAAGCCATAATATTTTTAGGCCATAAGGCCTTTGTCGCAACTGTTTACATTGTACCTGCAAAAATAATCAGTTCTCCCTCCTTATTCAAAAGGATCAGGATTTTATTCAAAATCATTTTTCCTTCAAAAGGATCATGATGTAGTTTTAATCATCTAATAATGTGATGGGTAGTATGCGAGTAACCACCAACCGCCAGATACTAGTTTCCTTTCCATTTATTAGATATCGAATGTATTCGATAGTCCTGTATATACTAACCATTTTATTTATTATTACTTGTCTGACTATTATTTTGCCTTGATCACTTAATAACTCAGAAGGTTTCATTACGTCGTAATAGAGTAACTCTTTCCGAGCTAAATCTATCTCTTTGTAAAGGATATTCCTCTCAATGACATACTGCAACCTGTCTTTATTTAATTCTCTAATCTTGCTGAACGATGGATGAGTCTTCATACTGATCCTTCGTCTGCTGCTAATTTCTTAGCTTGCTGCTGCATAAAATATCACGGTTAATTGTAAACATTAATCAAATATTCTTGGGATATTTCCTCAGCTTTGCTGCTGCCTAAAATATCATGATTTAACCAGATAATCATTATTCTTGATAATTTCTTGCATAGTCTTGGCTATGTATTCTTCAAATTCTTCGCTGTTAATTGACATTATATCTGCTAAGAAAATCAGCTAAAACATTTTTAGTTCCAGATATATTCTTAACAATAAAATCATAACAACAGAAGAACGATTGCCATTTTCTTCTCTTATTCAATTCTGGTAAAGGATTTATTCTGTTTGTAATAAATGCCTTCACCTGAGTATTGTCAGTTCTAACAATGAATTTTACTGGTAGTAAATGATAATGAAATCTTTTTATTCCAAATTTTACTGCCAATAATTCTTTTTCGTTGATATGGTAGTTCTTTTCTTTAGGCTTCCACGTTCCGCCTCCATATTCACAAATTAATCTTTTTTCTTTATCTACATCTTCTTTATCATATGCTATTAGGACTGCTCCCCATCCTATGTCACTAGCATCTGTAAAGAGTTCTAGATGATCTTGATATGTAGGTACTCTGTGTCTGGGTAATGATTTTACCTTTTCTTTAATCTTGTTAATCACCTTGGTATGTTCTTCCTTCCAATCGAAGGTTACATATTTTTTAATCAAATCTTGCAGTGGCTTTCTTAGATATGGTAGATCTTTTATGTGATCTGCTGCATAATTTATCACTCCAAGAAATTGCTGCACTTCTCTTTTATTTTCTAATTTTTCTTTAAAGTTTTTAATCTTTGTTACCACATGTTCTTGTAATTGTATTCCCTCGCTATCCACAATGTAGCCTAGGAATTCAATAGTATTCTTGAAGATTTCTGATTTCTTTTCTGATAGAAGTATTCCGTGTTGGTTTACCATTTCAATGAATTGTTCTACATGTTTAATATGATCTTCTAAGCTGCTGCTGTAAACTAATATATCATCCACATATATGATACAGAAGTCTGCAAGCTTTCTAAATACTTGATCCATTCTTCTCTGAAAGATTTGTGGTGCATTTTTTAATCCCATTGGTAATACATTCCATTCGTAGTGTCCTTGCGGGGCACTGAATGCTGTTAATGCTCTAGATTCATTAGTTAGTTTAATCTGCCAAAATCCGCTTTTACATTCGAATTTGCTAAACCATTTTTTGTTTCCTAATCTATTAATAAGGTTTCTTTTATAAGGTAAAAAGTATCCATCAAAAATAGTCTTTTTATTCAGGTCTCTATAATCAATTACTAATCTAGCTTTTCCTCGCTTCTGTTCATTATGTTTTCTTACTAAGAAGGCTGGACTGCTATGTGGACTTTTACTTTCTCTTATTATTTTCATTTCTAGTAATTCCTTAATCTGGATTTCAAACTCTTTTTGATCTGTTGGACTATACCTTATTGGTTTTGTTCTGACTAAATCACTTGGATCTATCAGTTTTATCTCTTCATATATTTTTTCTTTTTCACATAATTGCATCGGGTTTTCTCCGAAATTTCCTTTTAACATACCTAAGTATTTTTCTTTTAATAACTCTAGATTGTTATTCCTTTCTATCTTGATTGTACATAATCTTATGGTTTTTACTGGTAATATTCTTTTCAATATAATCCATTTATTACAGGGGGATTGTAAGCAAAATGTATTCTTATTAATGTTTTGAAGTAATCTAAGAAGTTATTTCCTAATAAAACTTGCTGTTTCATGTTGTCTAATTGGTATACTATTGGTAGTCTAAAAATAGTTTTTCCTAGTACAATTCTCATATTTTCTGCTATCATATCTAGTTCTTTAGATTGCTCATTAAATCCTGATACCTTAGCTCTATGTATTCTTGATCTTTTCCATCTGTGTGATTCTAATACATCTTTTCTAGCTAAGCATATATCTGCTCCACTATCTATGAATATTTTTTGCTTTATCATTTTATTCGGCTTATATTCTATATGGGCTTCTATGTAAATTGCTACCATTTAGTCTGGTTCATTCAATCTTCTATTGAGTTCTTCATCTTGTTCGTATTCTTGGATTTCTAATCTTTCTGTTTCATTGGTTATAGCTTCTTCTACAAGTCTTTCTATCTCTCTTTGCTTCCAGTTTATTCTGTTTATTTCTTCTCTTATTTTTCCAAGTCTCTTGGTAATCTTATTGTATCTATCATTGTAATATAGACTTCCTGTTTCATTAACTGCTGAAGTCATAATTAGTTTATGTCGAGTATACTCTTCGTATTGTATCCAATAGTCTCTTTCTCTTATCAATACTCTTTTCTGTCTTTCTAGTGTATTCATTTTATTCAGAACTATCTTCACTATCTGGATGTTGGTTGATATAACTTACTCTTTCTACTTCTGATTCTTCATCTGTTTCACTAACATAAAAATCTTCGTAATCATACCACTTATTATTGTCTTCTTTAATCTGCTGTAAGCTCATTATAAATTGTTCCGTATTTATATATTTTACTCCTGCTTTCTTTAGCTTCGGGCACTTATTTGCATAGTGTCCTTTTTCATTGCAATTCCAACATTTGCATTCTTTAACTTTTTCTTCTTTAGTCTTATCTGCTTCTATTGGGTTTACATTTCTTCTTTTTCTAAATTTTCTTTTGTACTTAAACTTATTTCTTGTATCTGGATTATTCTTATATCTTCTAAATCTCTTTTTCTTATATGATTTGTAGTAAGGTTTTTTCCTGTATTTTCTATACTTGTGATCTCCTTCGTATTTATCCTTACGTTTCTTATGTCTTTTATGCTTTTTGTACTTCTTTCCTTTTCTATTATCATCACATCCAAATATTAATCTTCTTTCTGTAAATCCGCATATTTCTCTCAATCCTATCTTTTTTATCTTTTTTAATCTTTTGCTGTAATCGATATTCTTCGCATTTCCTCATCAGATATGCTCTTAACACTCGTATTCTTTCTCCTAGGGTATTTTCCTTAGGTTCTAATTGTACGTATTCTTTTGATATCTCAATATTATACGGTACAGGCAAATGATCGTAGTATAATTGTTGGTAAATTACTCCTTCTTCTGGTAGGAATCTAGCTTCATAAAAGAATTTACTAAAGCTAATCGTATATTCTGGTAGTTTGTTTATCTTACAACATTTCATGTTATTCAAGTTCATGATAATTTCTATTTTTCTTTCTGCTAATACATTTTCTCTGGCTACTAACCATTTTTCACCTAAGAATTCTCTTTTTAATAATAAATCAAATATCATTAACATTGATTTCCAATCGGTTGTATAACTTAATACTTCTCCCCTTAGCTGATATGCAATTGACTCTATCCAGTAAGCTGCTTTTTCAATTAAAGTTTTTGATATTAGATCATACATATAATCTAGGTTTTCTGTTTGAGTACTATTCATTAATGCAATATACATACCTAAGTTCCAATCTGTTATTCTTCTTCCTACTTCTTGTTCATCGTAAACATTATCTAAATCTAAAAAGTATCCATTGTAATTTACTCCTTGGGTCATTGATCCTACAAATTCTTTAAATTCAGCTTGTTGTCCTATAGGTATATGATCTGGTAATCTAGTATTCCTGCTAGTTATTATTTCTAGATTGGGATCTTCTAATTCTTCTTCAGGGTAATTATCTGCATCTTCATTGATTATGTCTTCCGATTCAGTTTCAGTTTCAACCTGTCCATTGTAGTCATTTTCTATATCACTTTCCGGTTCATCTTCTATGATGGCATTTACTCTTTTCATATTTTTTAAGGCTTTTAATATTTGGTTATTTTCTTTTACTATTTCCGTATCCTCAGAATTTTCTTCTTCTATGAATTCTACTACTTGTAGTTCATGGTCAGTTTGTCCATTCCTGTCTTCATCGGTACTATTGCTCCTTGAAGTATTTTCATCACTTAATTTTCTTTTTTCTTTCTTTTTTCCTTTCAATTCCTTTAATTGTTCTTTTAGGAACTGTATCTCTTCTCTGAGTTCTAATAGTTCCTGCCTTACTTCTCTTAGTTCTTCCTTTGTTTCTTTTAGCTCTTTCTTGGTTTCTTTTAGCTCTACTTTAGTTTCTTTTAGAAGGGTCTGCGTATTCTTATATTTTCCTTTATATTTTCTATATTTGTCATACCATTCTGCATTTTCGCTTGATTTTAAATTTAGATTTTCTAATTTTAATTCATTAATCTGTTGTTCTTGTTTATCTAATCTTAGATTCAGGTATTCATAAGTAGTTTTTTCTATTTCTTTTTCAGGTGTCTTTACCTCTTTTGGTTTTTCTTCCTTTACAGGTTTTGATCTAATAGACTCGTATTTATATCTTTCTTTTTCTATAAAATCTTTACCATGAGTCTTTAAGAATGTAATCGCACTAGGTTCCATTAGAATTTTCCTTCTTTATTCAGTTTTGTTAATCCGTCTAGGGTTTCTGTTACTTCTTTTGATAATCTGGGTTTCATTTTACTAATATCTACCATGATTGGTACCTTACTTCTTCTCCATGCATCTATTGGCACTAATTCTGGTTTATGGGTAGTTGTTTTAGTAATTGTACTTTCTTTGCTCGTGCTTGCTTTATTATCAGTTTCTATTTGTTTTCCTTTGCCTTTTTCTTCTAACAACATATTCAGTTTTTCTAGTATTAATTTAAACGTTGGTATTTCGGATACATTCCATAAGTTAGTCAATTCTTCTCTAATCAATTGTTGTGTCTTGTTCTGGTTTTCTCTTATCTCATCCATTAGTAATAAAACGCTTTTCATTTTTTCTTTTAATATAATCTCTTCCCATAATGCTTCTATTTTATCACTTGGGTTAGTCAGGATTGTTTATTCGTTTCTTCCATCCGTTACCCATGTCTATCCATATTTTACTAAACTTTTCGCATTGTTTTTCTAATCGTTCTATATCTTTTTCTAGTTTCATTTCTTTTGCGCTGTACTCTAGGTATTTTAATTGGTTGTATATTTCTCCTGATAAGACCGTCTTTATAGTCTTTAATTTTTGTTTTTTCTTTATTATTTTTAGTTGTATATTCATAGTTTATTTATAAATCTGGTTTTTCCTTGGTCAGTTATCTCTATTCCATTATTGTTTATCTTATAGGTAATCATAGTTAAAAAATCACTTCCTAATAATAATTCATTAAAGCTATCATATTCTATTACTCCTATATTGATCTTATACTCTAGGTCTTGAATCTTGAATCTTAAGTTTATACTTTTAGTAATTATTATTTCTCTTTCGTTTTCTGGGTAATTATAAGTCTGTGGTTCTATTATGCTACACTCATTTTCATTTATCTTACTTATATGTATAAAACTTTTAATTGCTCCAGTATTTATCTCTGCTATTCCATCCATACTTACCATATTTCTGAATATTATAACCTTGATTTTTAATCTAGTACACTCTATGTTTATCAAATCTATTATTCTGGGTTTTATCCTTGGTATACTATTCAACGATTCTCTGGTTATACTTAATCTAGATCCTTCTATTCTTGGTATTAATCTTTTAGATGGTGTAATCGTTCGTGTATTAAAATCCATAGTTATTTCTTCTGGTATGGTAATCTTAGAGTTTTCTTTATGTTCTATCAGCTCGAGTATTTCTTTATACATTTTGGTACTATAATATTCATTTCATGTTGTTTCTTTACATGATGATTTCCTGTCAAGGCGTATATCATTTTTGTTTCTATACTTATTACTTTACTTCCTGGTGGCATGTTTATTCCATCTAATTTATAGTATAATGTTAAAGCTAAATCTTTATGTTCATCTTTTATCGATACACTAAAGTCTGGTTGTATTGTAAATTTTAACTTTTGATAAATTAAATTTCCTTCCCCCCCCCCCCCGGTCCATCGTACTGGAGCGATTCGAGAAGAACGATTAGGCAGGGGACCCAGACTTTCGATCTCTTCTCTATGGCGGGAGGTTTCTTTCGTATCAAGAGTGTGTTGGGGAGGCCGTAGATCTGTTCCGCCCAAAATGGGAATGGGCTAACTGATATTAATGCATCTTGTAAATTTCCTAATATTCTATCATCTAATACGTAAATCTGTATAGGTGTATCAATATTCTTTTGAAAGTATGCTTTAATCGTGAATTCTACTCCCCCAAAGTAAATATTTTTATATTTCTTTGCTTCTTTATTTGATAATTTAGCTAGCTCTCTTTTTATTACTTCATCACTAATCAAATTAATCTTTGTTCTTCCATTTGTACTGGTAGTGTCTATTATATTCTCATGTTTCTGGGTTATATATCTTATCTCTTTATTTCTTTCGAACCATCTAGTTTTAAATATATTTGTTATAGATACCTCTTCTTTTTCATCTTGAATCTTCTGGTATGTGTCAGGTTTAAAACTTAGTATTTGACTAGTTCCTCCTTCATAAGTATTCATTTGATAATAAAGATCTTTAGGTTCTAATTTATTTTCCTTATCCATTTATCTTGGGATTCAATTATTATCTTATTTTCTTTTCGAATATCTAAAAACGATTTTTTATTCTTTCTAGATCTTCATAAAATCTGATTTAACATTCTAACTTGTCTAAACGATGGATGTGTTTTCATTTTTTAAACGCTTGTTCTAATTACAAGCTCTGATACCGATGAATTTATAGAAGAAATAAAATAAAATTTAAGAATGGAAATAGAACACTATGGATGAAAATAGATTAATACAGCAGCAAGAACAAAAAGTACAGTTGGAAAGAGTAGCAGAAAAACCGCTTACGTATAATAGAGACATAAACCAACATATTATAAGTTGTAGAATAGGAATAAAAATAATTGAAGAGAAAGATAAACAACTATTAGAACAACATATAACGATGAATAAACAGGAAGAAAAGATAACGTTTTAAAGAAATTTATCAACCTTAAGAGAAGACAGAATTAGGCAGAAAGACGAGGAAATCGAAAAAATTAGAGAGCAGAACTTAGCAAAAGAGATTAGTAGTGAAAATGAAATTAGAGATTTAAAGGATATTATATAAGAACAATATCGATATATCGATTTACTGAAATATGGATAAGGAAAATAAATTAGAACCTAAAGATCTTTATTATCAAATGAATACTTATGAAGGAGGAACTAGTCAAATGAATACTTATAAACATAGAGTGTACTAGATTAAAAATCAAGGTTATAATATTCAGAAATATGGTAAGTATGGATGGAATAGCAGAGATAAATACATGAGCAATTAAAAGTTTTATACACATAAGTAAAATAGATGAAAATGAGTGTAATATAATAGAGCCACAAACTTATAATTACCCTGAGAACGAAAGAGAAATAATAATTACGAGAAGCATAAATTTAAGATTTAAAATCCAAGATTTGGAATATAGGATAAATATCGGAGTAATAGAGTATGATAGCATCAACGAATTATTATTAGGAAGCGACTTTTTAACAATGATAGATTATAAGATAAATAATAACGGAATCGAGATAAGTGATCAAGGAAAAACTAGATTTATAAACAAAATATGAATATACAGTTAAAAATAATAAACAAAAAACAAAAGCTAAAAACTATAAAGACGGTCTTATCAGGAGAAATATATTCCCAATTAAAATATCTAGAATACAGCACCAAAGAAATGAAATTAGAAAATGATATAGCACAACTAGAAAAGCAATGTGAAAAGTTTAGCAAAATATGGATAGACATGGGAAACGGTTGGAAGAAACGAATAAATAATCCTGATTATGAGAAATAACGAAAAAATAGATGTGTTATGGGAAGAGATTATATTAAAAGAAAAAATGAAAAATATATTATCACTAATGGATGAAGTAAGAGATAATCAAAATAAAACCCAACAAATGATTAGAGAAGAATTGACTAACCTTTGGAACGTATCCGAAATACCAACGTTTAAATTAATATTGGAAAAGTTGAATATGTTATTAGAAGAAAAAAGCAAAGGAAAACAAATAGAAACTGATAATAAAGCAAGCACGAGCAAAGAAAGTACAATTACTAAAACAACTACCCATAAACCAGAATTAGTGCCAATAGATGCATGGAGAAGAAGTAAGGTACCAATCATGGTAGATATTAGTAAAATGAAACCCAGATTATCAAAAGAAGTAACAGAAACCTTAGACGGATTAACAAAACTGAATAAAGAAGGAAAATTCTAATGGAACCTAGTGCGATTACATTCTTAAAGACTCATGGTAAAGATATTATAGAAAAAGAAAGATATAAATACGAGCCTATTAGATCAAAACCTGTAAAGGAAGAAAAACCAAAAGAGGTAAAGACACCTGAAAAAGAAATAGAAAAAACTTCTTATGAATACCTGAATCTAAGATTAGATAAACAAGAACAACAGATTAGTGAATTAAAGTTAGAAAATCTAAATTTAAAATCAAGCAAAAATGCAGAATGGTATGACAAATATAGAAAATATAAAGGAAAATATAAGAATACGCAGACCCTTCTAAAAAAACTAAAGTAGAGCTAAAAGAAACCAAGAAAGAGCTAAAAGAAACAAAGGAAGAACTAAGAGAAGTAAGACAAGAACTATTAGAACTCAGAGAAGAGATACAGTTCCTAAAAGAACAATTAAAGGAATTGATTGGAAAAAAGAAAGAAAAAAGAAAATTAAGTGATGAAAATACTTCAAGGAGCAATAGTACTGATGAAGACAGGAATGGACAAACTGACCATGAACTACAAGTAGTAGAATTCATAGAAGAAGAAAATTCTGAGGATACGGAAATAGTAAAAGAAAATAACCAAATATTAAAAGCCTTAAAAAATATGAAAAGAGTAAATGCCATCATAGAAGATGAACCAGAAAGTGATATAGAAAATGACTACAATGGACAGGTTGAAACTGAAATTGAATCGGAAGACATAATCAATGAAGATGCAGATAATTACCCTGAAGAAGAATTAGAAGATCCCAATATAGAAATAATAACTAGAAGGAATACTAGATTACCAGATCATATACCTATAGGACAACAAGCTGAATTTAAAGAATTTGTAGGATCAATGACCCAAGGAGTAAATTACAATGGATACTTTTTAGATTTAGATAATGTTTACGATGAACAAGAAGTAGGAAGAAGAATAACAGATTGGAACTTAGGTATGTATATTGCATTAATGAATAGTACTCAAACAGAAAACCTAGATTATATGTATGATCTAATATCAAAACTTTAATTGGAAAAGCAGCTTACTGGATAGAGTCAATTGCATATCAGCTAAGGGGAGAAGTATTAAGTTATGCAACAGATTGAAAATCAATGTTAATGATATTTGATTTATTATTAAAAAGAGAATTCTTAGGTGAAAAATGGTTAGTAGCCAGAGAAAATGTATTAGCAGAAAGAAAAACAGAGATTATCATGAACTTGAATAACATGAAATGTTGTAAGATAAACAAACTACCAGAATATACGATTAGCTTTAGTAAATTCTTTTATGAAGCTAGATTCCTACCAGAAGAAGGAGTAATTTACCAACAATTATACTACGATCATTTGCTTGTACTGTATAATATTGAGATATCAAAAGAATACGTACAATTAGAACCTAAGGAAAATACCCTAGGAGAAAGAATACGAGTGTTAAGAGCATATCTGATGAGGAAATGCGAAGAATATCGATTACAGCAAAAGATTAAAAATGATAAAAAGATAGGATTGAGAGAAATATGCGGATTTACAGAAAGAAGATTAATATTTGGATGTGATGATAATAGAAAAGAAAAGAAGTACAAAAAGTATAAAAGACATAAGAAACGTAAGGATAAATACGAAGGAGATCACAAGTATAAGAAGTATAGAAAATACAGGAAAAAACCTTACTACAAATCATATAAGAAAAAGAGATTTAGAAGATATAAGAATAATCCAGATACAAGAAATAAGTTTAAGTACAAAAGAAAATTTAGAAAAAGAAGAAATGTAAACCCAATAGAAGCAGATAAGACTAAAGAAGAAAAAGTTAAAGAATGCAAATGTTGGAATTGCAATGAAAAAGGACACTATGCAAATAAGTGCCCGAAGCTAAAGAAAGCAGGAGTAAAATATATAAATACGGAACAATTTATAATGAGCTTACAGCAGATTAAAGAAGACAATAATAAGTGGTATGATTACGAAGATTTTTATGTTAGTGAAACAGATGAAGAATCAGAAGCAGAAGAGTAAGTTATATCAACCAACATCCAGCTAGTGAAGATAGTTCTGAATAAAATGAATACACTAGAAAGACAGAAAAGAGTATTGATAAGAGAAAGAGACTATTGGATACAATACGAAGAGTATACTCGACGCAAGCTGATTATAACTTCAACAGTTAGTGAAACAGGGAGTATATATTACAATGATAGGTACAAAAAGATTACCAATCGATTGTCAAAGATAAGAGAAGAAATGAATAAGATACATTGGAAACAAATTGAAATAGCAAGACTCATAGAAGAGTCACTAAGAAATGAGGAAACTAGACAGGAAGTACGAGAATACGAACAGGATGCAGAACGCAGCAGAAGATTAGATGATCCTGACTAAAATGGTAGCAATTCACATAGAAGCTCACATAGAATATAAACCAAATAAAATGATAAAACAAAAAATATTTATTGACAGCGGAGCAGATATATGTCTAGCCAGAAAAGATGTTTTAGAATCCCACAGATGGAAAAGATCTAAGATACATAGAGAAAAGGTATCAGGATTTAATGAGCAGTCTAAAGAATTAGATATAATAGCAGAAAATATGAGAATTGTATTAGGAAAAACTATTTTTAGACTACCAATAGTATACCAATTAGACAACATGAAACAACAAGTTTTATTAGGAAATAACTTCTTAGATTACTTCAAAACCCAAGTGATTAATAAGAATACATTTTGCTTACAATCCCCTGTAATAAATGGATTATATTAGAATATTACCAGTAAAAACCATAAGATTATGTACAATCAAGATAGAAAGGAATAACAATCTAGAGCTATTAAAAGAAAAATACTTAGGTATGTTAAAAGGAAACTTCGGAGAAAACCCGATGCAATTATGGGAAAAAGAAAAAATATATGAAGAGATAAAACTGATAGATCCAAGTGATTTAGTCAGAACAAAACCAATAAGGTATAGTCCAACAGATCAAAAAGAGTTTGAAATCCAGCTTAAGGAATTACTAGAAATGAAAGTAATAAGAGAAAGTAAAAGTCCACATAGCAGTCCAGCCTTCTTAGTAAGAAAACATAATGAACAGAAGCGAGAAAAATCTAGATTAGTAATTGATTATAGAGACTTGAATAAAAAGACTATTTTTGATGGATACTTTTTACCTTATAAAAGAAACCTTATTAACAGATTAGGAAACAAAAAATGGTTTAGCAAATTCGACTGTAAAAGCGGATTTTGGCAGATTAAACTGACTAATGAATCTAGAGCATTAACAACATTCAGTGCCCCGCAAGGACACTACGAATAGAATGTATTACCAATGGGATTAAAAAATGCACCACAAATCTTTCAGAGAAGAATTGATCAAGTATTTAGAAAGCTTGCAGACTTCTGTATCATATATGTGGATGATATATTAGTTTACAGCAGCAGCTTAGAAGATCATATTAAACATGTAGAACAATTCATTGAAACGGTAAACCAACACGGAATACTTCTATCAGAAAAGAAATCAGAAATCTTCAAGAATACTATTGAATTCCTATGCTACATTGTGGATAGCGAGGGAATACAATTACAAGAACATGTGGTAACAAAGATTAAAAACTTTAAAGAAAAATTAGAAAATAAAAGAGAAGTGCAACAATTTCTTGGAGTGATAAATTATGCAGCAGATCACATAAAAGATCTACCATATCTAAGAAAGCCATTGCAAGATTTGATTAAAAAATATGTAACCTTCGATTGGAAGGAAGAACATACCAAGGCGATTAACAAGATTAAAGAAAAGGTAAAATCATTACCCAGACACAGAGTACCTACAGATCAAGATCATCTAGAACTCTTTACAGATGCTAGTGACATAGGATGGGGAGCAGTCCTAATAGCATATGATAAAGAAGATGTAGATAAAGAAAAAAGATTAATTTGTGGATATGGAGGCGGAACGTGGAAGCCTAAAGAAAAGAACTACCATATCAACGAAAAAGAATTATTGGCAGTAAAATTTGGAATAAAAAGATTTCATTATCATTTACTACCAGTAAAATTCATTGTTAGAACTGACAATACTCAGGTGAAGGCATTTATTACAAACAGAATAGATCCTTTACCAGAATTGAATAAGAGAAGAAAATGGCAATCGTTCTTCTGTTGTTATGATTTTATTGTTAAGAATATATCTGGAAGTAAAAATATTTTAGCTGATTTTCTTAGCAGATATAATGTCAATTAACAGCGAAGAATTTGAAGAATACATAGCCAAGGCTATGCAAGAAATTATCAAGAATAATGATTATCTGGTTAAACCATGATATTTTAGGCAGCAACAAAGCTGAGGAAATATCCCAAGAATATTTGATTAATGTTTACAATTAACCGTGATATTTTATGCAGCAGCAAGCTAAGAAATTAGCAGCAGACGAAGGATCAGTATGAAGACTCATCCATCGTTCAGCAAGGTTAGAGAATTAAATAAAGACAGGTTGCAGTATGTCATTGAGAGGAATATCCTTTACAAAGAGATAGATTTAGCTCGAAAAGAGTTACTCCATTACGACGTAATGAAACCTTCTGAGTTATTAAGTGATCAAGGCAAAATAATAGTCAGACAAGTAATAATAAATAAAATGGTTAGTATATACAGGACTATCGAATACATTCGATATCTAATAAATGGAAAGGAAACTAGTATACGAGCGGTTGACTGGTTACTCACATACTACCCATCACATTATTAGATGATTAAAACTACATCATGATCCTTTTGAAGGAAAAATGATTTTGAATAAAATCCTGATCCTTTTGAATAAGGAGGGAGAACTGATTATTTTTGCAGGTACAATGTAAACAGTTGCGACAAAGGCCTTATGGCCTAAAAAGATTATGGCTTAACAGCCCAAAAGATTATTAAAGGTATTATTCATCTACCTAAAACCTAAAAGAGGCTTATGGCCCAAACAGATTATGGCCCAATGTAGTGTTTTATACTACAGAAAGCCCAAAAAGAATATCAGTTAGGGAATGTAGTTTACTGCATAACCCATAAAAGAGGTCCTACGTACCCAAAAAGATTATGGCCTTATGGCCCAAAACTGATTAGGAGCCTCACGGCCCAAAAGATTACCTAAAAGAGATCCTATGGATCCAACAGATTAATTACTGGTAACCCAGAAAAGAGGTCATTCGACCCAAAAAATATGGTTTAACATAGTTTAAACTATGTAAAAGCCCAAACAAAAGAGGCCTTAGTGCCCAACATGATTATGGCCTTGCGGCCCAAAAAATGATTAAAATTGAAATATCCCCAATAGATATTTCCAGAAGAAGATTATCTACCGGACAGCTGGAAAGTATAAAACAGGACAGCAGCCCGACAAGAAAATGACATTTATCACGAAAGTCATGCCAGATTATGACAGCTGAACAAAACGCCAGATAAAGCCAAAGGCAGAATGGACAGCTGACAGATTAACCGAATATTGACAAAACAACTTTACGGAAAGTAGCAGACAGGCACTATTGCCTTTATGATTTTTTGAAAAGCAAAAGACTAAACGACAAAACAACTTTACGGAAAGGAGCAGACAAGGCACTGTGGACACTGTAGCCTTTATGACTTTTGTAAAAGTATTTTGTCAGATTACTGTTTATTTTAAGACTTTTGAAAAGTAATACTGTTTACTTTAAAAAAGTAATGAATAGTGAATAGTCGAGGTTATTTATATAAGAAGCCTCTTGTCAAGACGAACATTCATTCGAAAAATTCGTATTCAAAAAATTCGGAAATACAAAACCTTTATACAATTCTCTCTCAATGTTTAGCTAAAGCACCCTTCAGTCTATAATCAAATATCATCCAAGAACAGAATAAGATTAGATCAACTATTATCTAAGAACAACATAAGATTAGTTTAATATCCACCAGCTAGTATCATAAGGATAAGAGTATCATACTTTGATAACTTATGATTAGAACCATACTAGTAAGAACACAACATCTTTTTAAGGATAATCAGAGGATACCCGTAACTGGCTCCCAGGCTCCCAGGCGACAGAGTACCCGCGGCGGAAGGCAAAGGGGAAAATACAGGCCAAAGGAGGGTAGAGACTACTTCGGTGATCTGAATGTCTGATTAAAAGGTATGTGTTCTGACTATGTGTTTCTAATTATGATTTTGATAAGTATATTACCTTATTGATATGATGCTTGAAGGTTGATATTAGGTTACTATTATGTTGTTTAGACGATTGATATTGATTGATCTTATGATGTTTGAATTGATGATAGGAGATTATAGGCTCAAAATTAAAAAATGATATTGAACTTTAGATTATCCCTCGGATTATTATATGATTATTATTTGATTAACTCTGAAAAAAGTTTTATTAAACCGATTACCGTCTATGTTCTAGCCTCTAGGGGTATATAGATGATGAAAAGATCCGCCGTGCAGCCCGCACACGAATTCGTATGCGGGCTATCCTGCGGATCTAAGGAGCCTCTTGTAAAGACGAAAGGTCATTCGAAAATTCTGAAATAGAAACCTTTACAAAAAATTCTCTCAATGATTAACTAAAACACCCTTCAGTCTATAATCCGAAATCATCCAAGATTATCATAAGATAACCAAATACTATCCAAGAACATCTTAAGATTAATCAACTATCATCTAAAAACAGACATAAGATTAATCTTATATGAACCAAGAATATCATAAGAACACGAAGTACAATACTTTGATTTGTTATGATTAGAACTATACTGGTTAAAGCACACCACTGGAAGGAAGGCGATCAGAGGATACCCGTTACTGACTCCCGGCTCCCAGGCGACAGAGTACCCGCGGCGGAAGGCAAAGGGGAAATACAGGCCATAGGAGGGTTGAGACTACTTCGGTGATCTGAAAGTCTACTTAAAGGTATGTGCTTAAACTATATATTTCTAATTATAATTTTGATAAGTATATTACTCTGTTGTTATGTTATTTGGACGTTGATATTAGATTATGATTATGAATGTTTAGACGAGGATAGAAGATTGATTATGAATGTTTAAACGATCGGTATAGGTTATAGTATGGTTATCTGCCGGATAGATAGAAGATTATAGACGCTTTATTAAAAAATGAAATTGAACCAAAGATTACAACTCAGATTATTACATGCTTATTATTTGATTAACTCTGAAAAAAGTTTGATTAAACAGATTACCGTCTATGTTCTAGCATCTAGGGGTATATAGATGATGAAAAGATCCGCAGGACATCCCATCCAGAAATTGGTCTACGAGAAGGGTAAAATAGTCAAATAGAGGTCTTTTGCTAGAAACGACCGGACGGGTCTTTACACTGACTAAGTTGTTTAATATCGTTTTTAAGACAGGAAAGAGGTAATCAAGGATATGAAGTTTTTCTCCTGGAAAAATTAAAACCATGTAGATTATGATCGAACTTAAACTTTTCTAGTCTTTTTCAATACAAAAAAATGTATGTACCTTACTGGTTGTGGAATGAGTGTATGTTTAATGCATGTAGAATGTATGTCTAGTGTATGTAGAGCATACATCAGGTGTATGTTATTGTATGCCATCTAGTGTATGTGGAGTATATGTCAGGTGTTTGTTATTGTATGTCATCTAGTGTATGTGGAGTATATGTCGGGTGTATGTTAAATGACATAAATGTATATCGTGTGTATATTGTATGTATGTCCTATGTATATCGTGTGAATCAGTATTATATACATGAGATACACATGACATACCTAAGGCTTACAAGTGAGAGAAGAAGGTGTGAAATTCATGGTAGAGAATTTCGACAAAGAAGAAAAGCCTGACAAAGATGAAAAAAAATAGAAAAGCTATGGTAGAGAAATTGATGAAAAAGAGAAATTTATGTGAAGAAAAATATAAAAATATTTGATATTACGATGAAGCTTCCGTGATTCTCCGGTGGAGTAGCTGTAGTCGACGACGGAGTAGTATTGTTGGTTGGTGCTAGAGTAGTAGCGGCCAAAGCGTGGGATGGATATAGCGGCCGCTAGGGTCTATGTGAAGGAAAAATCTCTAATTCTGTATGATTTATTGGAGGTTGTAAATATTTTGTTAACAAACTATTGCTATGTCTTAAAAATGAAATAACATTACTCTCTTTATCCCAATTTATGTAAAGGAGTTTGGAATATATAGGGTAAACACTTACTTTTTGACTGTGAATTTGGGTATAAGTTCTTCAAATATATTAAAATAAAATTTAAATATTTAAAAACTAGACTAAAAGTACTATATTTCAATGTAGTTAATAATTTAAAATAAAAATTTGAGAAATTGTAGTCAAAGAAAAGAAAAAGCAGTTTGACTCCCCAAACAGTAACACATTCACATAAAATGGTACGGACAAAGTATTTGTTATGGTAATTATGGTCGTATTTTAACATATTCAAGAAATTATCCGCACAATTGGCCAAAGACGAAGGTTGAGACGATTTGTAATTATAACTTCTTTCTTGGATAGATTTGTTATGACCCAGATTTGTGTTAAACGTAACTCGATATAATGTATTTTAATAAAATTCTATACCTAATACCCATGCATAATTATTTACAAGAATTAACTAGACTAGTAGTCCATATTAACAATAAATTAAAAACATCCCCATTAATTTTTTGCTAATTGGTTTAACCATTTAATTTTATATTTTACTTCTTATAGCCCACTACCTTCAAAACACTTAATCATCTCATATATATCTATACCATAATATACCGTCGTCGACCCATATCTCTTTTCACTGCTTTGATACGTCTGTTTAACCTTGAACCAACCACATTCCACTCTCTGTTCGGATTGAAATAATCAGGGTGTCATGCGAAAGCTAATAATTGCAAATTTTGAATGATGATAAGTCAGACAACAAAAAATATACTAGAAATACATACTATTCTATATGATTTGATCAATTGATCTACATAACAAAAACTAATTAAAAGCATAAAAAACAGAAAAATTCCCCCTAAATGAAAATCTCTAATGACTACATTGTGGATTCTATTGTGTTATGTATGAGAAGAAAAGATCCTCTATTTATAGAAGTCTAAAACTTCTCCTCTAAGAAAAAGATAAATATGGTAGAGTCATTTTCTACAAAGAAAACCTTTTTCACCAAGAAATCATTTTTGAAGTAAAACAAAGTTATGGTAAAATTCAAATAAGATAGAAAATTCAGGACAAACCCTAATAAATCTCTCCTTAGCCTGAATTTTCTGACAAATTAATCTTGATTCTTCTTCTTCACATAGTTTTCATCACTGTTGTTTGCCATGGTTAAAAATAAGGTGAAAATATTATGGTTTGTTTTAAAAAAATTTGCTTTACTTTTAAAGATGCAGCATCATGTATGTTGAAAATATGATTGAAAATTCATCTCCACAAGTAGTACACTAGATAAAATCCTCATTATCGTGAAATCAGTTGCAACTTGATCTGAACCGGTTGTCTTGAACTTGTTTTCAACCCGTTGAACCATTGGCTCGAATACCACTTGTTGGAATCGAAATAATCAGGACGTCATGCGGAAGCTAATATTTGCAAACCTTGAATGATGATAAATCAGACAACAAAAACTATACTAGAAAGGAATAATATTCTATATGGTTTGATTAATTGATCTACATAGCAAAAACCAATTAAAAGCATAAAAACTATAGAGGGAAAAATCTCCCCCTAAATGAAAATCTCTAATGACTACATTGTAGATGTTATTGTGTTATGTATGAGAAGAACAAATCCTCTATTTATAGAAGTCTAAAACTTCTCTTCCAAGAAAAGGATAATTACGGTAGTCATTTTCTACAAAGAAATTTTTTTCCATCAAAAAATCATTTTTGAAGTAAAACACAGTTATGGTAAAATTCAAATAAGATAGAAAATTCAGGACAAACCCTAACAAATCTCTCCTTAGCCTGAATTTTCTGGCAAATTAATTTTGATTCTTCTTCACATAGTCTTCATCACTGCTGCTTGCCATGGTAAAAAATAAGGTTAAAAATATTATGATTAAAAATTAATTTAAAAATATTTTACTTTATTTTTAAAGATGCAGCAACAGATATGGTGAAAATATGGGTGAAAATTCATCTCCACATGTAGTACACTGGATAAAATATTTATTATAGCGAAATCAATTGCAACTTGATCTGAACCGGCTGTATTGAACATGTCTTCAACCCGTTGAACCATTGGCTTGAATACCACATGTTGAGATCGAAATAATCATGGCTTCATGCGGAAGCTAATAATTGCAAACCTTGAATGACAATAAATCTGACAACAAAAACTATACTAGAAAGGCATAATATTCTATATGGTTTGATCAATTGATCTACATAGCAAAAACTAATTAAAAGCATAAAAAACTACTGAGGGGAAAATCTCCCCGTAAACGAAAATCTCTAATGACTACATTGTGGATGCTATTGTGTTATGTATGAGAATAAAATATCATCTATTTATAGAAGTCTAAAAATTTTCCTCCAAAAAAGAATAAATATGATAGAATCATTTTCTACAACGAAAACTTATTCCACCAAAAAATCATTTTTGAAGTAAAACACAATTATGATAAAATTTAAATAAGATAGAAAATTAATGACAACCCAACACTTTCCACCATAGCTTTAATTTCAAAGGCAGCTCATCTTCTTTGATTCCTCTTTCCTATATAAAAGGAGTCATCAATCCACTTTCCATATTCCATTATAACTGTCATTTATGAGGATTTTAAGAAGTGGCAAGGGAAGTTCGTGTTTGAAGGTCCCCTAACTCCATTGATGTAGTTATTGAAACAACTCAAGAATATTCCTCATTAAAAAAGGCATGCATAGGTCAAGTTTGTCTGTAGAAGTCTTCCATGACACTATAGCTCTACTTATTTGGATTTTCCATATGTTTTATTCTTTCAGTAGGTTTGTTATTAGGAATTATTCATTTCCATTAAGATTAAGAAGTATGAATCTGTATATACGTCTGTGTATTAAGATATGCATTAAGATTTAGATGTGTGTATCTGAATACACATATGAATATTAAGATGTTGTCTCTACATCTGAATACAAAATGATTAAGACTGTTTGTTTTCAATATATGAGCGTGCATATGGAATTAATCACAATATCTATAAAAAAAATTAAAAATCTTATTTCAACAAAATAAATTTATTTTTTGAAAAATAATATTTTAAATATTTATATTTGATTAAAAATTTGAACTATCTCCTTTTTTATTTTCTATAAATATAAAATTTGAACTATTTGAAATGCAAATATAATTTATGCATCAATATTAAAACTTATTGTAACAAGATAACATGAATTTTTTAAGAATTTGTGTTTATTATTAAAATGGTAAATCTTTCTGTATCAACTTAAAGTGATTATAAGAGAGTTGTTATGATTGAATCTCACAAGATGTTTTCTAGTAAAAACTTTGTTAAATAAAGATAAAAAGAAGGAAATTTTTGAAAACTCGACACAATCTATGAGCGTTCTTGGTTGATTCTTGAAGCTTGATATTATGAATTTAGTTTTAAATTTTATTAAAATTATGTAGTATTCAATTTTGTTTTTTTTAATTCGTTGTTATTTTCTCGAGAAACATTAAATTATAGAGTCACTGCGATCTTTCAAAGATTGATAGTGATTTTACTGAGAAGATGGATGTACTCATGTTTAATTTTTCTGGTGCAAAATAGATATGAACTAGGTAAAGATACATAGGATTTCAAATAAGTTTTTTGACAGATTCAATTTTCTTTTTGTTATAGTTAATCAATTAATATTTGCAGCAACAAGAGTTCTTCATAATATTTGATTGAGAAAAGATAGCTAGAGAGTGAAAATTTTGCTGAGAAGAGAAGTCGTGAAAGGTTTTGTAAAAAAAAAGGATTATTTTAAATGAGCCTGAATGGTGTTAAGACTCTGTTATAGATCTTATTCATTCAGACTCATTAAGAGGCTTCGTAAGAAAAGAAAAGAAAAGAAAAGAAAAGAATTTAATGGGCTGAATCTAAATAATTAAGACTCAGACATTTAAAATTAATGAACTTAATGAGTTAAATTTGAATAATTAAGATTCAAATCTCCATTAAATGCAAACAAATGAGGCCTAAGTATTCAATCTTTCCTCTACTTGTTTTTGGATTATTGGATAAGAATTCTATTCTATTCTTCTTCTCTTATTTTCCAGATCTGCATCCTCCTTTTTTTAAGATCTACATATTTCTCATTTGTATCAGTATATACTCGATATATAAATTATTTATTGTTAATGTATAATGTTTACACGCTAATTATGTACTACACATCAATTATTCCAAGTTTACATTGATTATAATGTTTTAATCAATGTACATTAGATGTATCGTCAATTCCGAATATACATCAACTGTACATACATTGAGAATCAATATCAATGCTACACCGAGTGTATCTTCTGAGAACACACGACTAGTAAAAAATTTCTTGCGGATCATCATATGCTCTCTCGTATTGAGAATTTGGCACCGTATAACAAGTTGGCCTATTAAATAAAAAATTGCACGGTTTATTCTTCAAAGCAGCTGGTCTTTAATTTCTGTCCTTCAAATGGGCTGGTTTTTATTTTTATCCTTCCTTGTATTTAATGAATCTTTTAAGATTAAAATGTCCTCCAACCTAGAAATTTTTTATTTTGTGTCACATAACAAACATTATTTATGCGAGGCTATTTTATTACTTGACAAGTGGACTATTGCTTGTTTTAAGCATAAAACATAAAAGGTAATGTTAAATTCAATTTTTTTCCTTAATTAAAATGCTTAGCTAGAAAAAAAAATGAATCCAAAATCTGCTATAAGATAACCGTAACAATAAATCTTGGTATTTTTATAGTATCTCTTTTACTATATATATTTAACAATCAATCTTTGCTATATAATAGAGGAATAAACTTCTCAAAACAATTAGTATAATTTTTCAAAGTTTAATCTTGATGCTATTGGTCTTCTACTTTATTTTTAAACAACCACCCAGGCATAGTATTATATGGGTAAACTTTTATTAGTAAACTACGTACGCTTTAGCATTTGTTTTTCTTCAGCAAATGTTAAAATTATATATGGTTTTAATTTATTAGAGTGATAGTTAAGGACACCTATATGATCACGAACCAACAACAGTGCATAGACATGTAGATATATTTAATTGTCTACAATTATTGTTAATTTTTAACAGTTGAATATCTGATCAAGTAATTAAATTTTTAGAGAAATAGTTTATTTTAGTCTTTAATAAGAATATAATGAAAGCAAAAGGATTTAAAGCACTGCAAATAAATTTTTTCCTAATGCTAATTTTGTTACCATTATCTAACTGCAGATTTGAATATATTTTCAGTATTTTATTTCTTGTTTTTGTTTATAGCTAAGCATTTTAATTAAGAAAAGATATTGAATTTAACATTACCCTAAGGAAGAGTTTGCATGCCTTAAGGTAGAGTTTGGATTCGCAAGGTAGAATTTGTCTGCAAACTCTACCTTATAAGGCAGAGTTTGTCTTATGCAAGAAGGCAAACTCTGCCTTAAGTTAGAGTTTGCATGCCTTAAGGTAGAGTTTGCGTGGCTTAAAGTAGAGTTTGCTACCTTAAGGTCGAGTTTGGATTCGCAAGGTATAATTTGCTTGCAAACTCTGCTTTAAAGTAGAGTTTGCCTTCAGGCGACAAAGTTTGTGTTATGCCTGAAGGTAAAATCTACCTTAAGGTAGAATTTACATGCCCTAAGGTAGAGTTTGCTACCTTAATGTAGAGTTTGCATGTCTTAATGATAGCGAATATTATCATATATTCGCCATATATTCTGTAATTAATATTTGTGTATAATTATGGTAAATATAGATCTTCATTCAATTAGAATTCAACATTGTACACACTATATATATTTGCATTAATGAGAAAGACGCCTCAAGAGAGATTAATACATTCTTACATGGTATCAAGAGTCCAACCCTAACACACCTAATTTCTCTTTCTTTCTCTCGCCCCCTAATCTATCTCGGTTGGCGGCCAAACCATAAAACCTAACCCTATTTTCCGATTTCTAGTCTCTTCCTCACCAAAATTCAGTCGTTGTAATGACTTTCATGGCTACTCCCACATCTCCCACGGCCTCATCCTCCTCCCCAGTCGTCATCCACAACCCTTACACGTCCTCATCAACCCCCTCTTTCCATCCGGCATTCGCTATCACTAATATCAAGAATTTTATTCCATTACTTCTTGATCAAGAAGATGGTCAATATTCCTCGTGGATTGAACTATTTTACATTCATGCATGTGCTTCCAACGTGCTTGATCATATTGATGACTCTTTCCCTCGTCTTATCAAGGTCGACGACACGACATGGCGCCGTCTTGACGCTATCGTCAAGCAGTGGATTTATGGCACCATATCTAAGGATTTGATTCATACGATCATAAAAACATGAGCCTCGGCTCGTGAGCTATGGATACGGTTGGAAGAAATTTTTCAAGACAACAAGCACACGCATCTTGAAAACTTTGCAAATATGTATGACTACTGCAAGCAACTGAAGTTGGTTACCGATCAACTGTCCAATATGGGCACTCCAATTTTCGAAACCAAGATGGTATTGCAACTGATTAATGGTTTACCGAAAGGTGAATACGACACCCTGGAAATAATGATACAACAGGCCAACCCCATACCCAGCTTCAACAAGTCCTGATCACAATTACTTTTGGAAGAAACCAGGCGTGCCAAACAGAAGGAACACAATTAAAAGGCAGTGGTAGTTGATGCTCAGGAGACCATCACCGCACCCACAGGCCCCACCGACAACCAGCAGTAGCGGGGCAGTTGCGATGGAAACAGACGCCGAGGCCACAATGGTGGATGTGATGGCAAAGGCAAAGGAGGCAGGGGCAAGGCCTCGGGAAATCAGCCACAACAGGCTCGATACCTGGCCCAATGGACCGACCCAATACCATGGTAGTATCCTGGTGGTTGGATGGCACCACCTTTCCCATACCTAACTGTCGGGGCCCACTGGAAGTAGGTGGGTTAGGCCCGGGTCCATCCCCTCTGCAGTCGGGCCCCGTACATCAGGCCAACTTAACGAAGGCCTAACACGGAAAGTCTTAGTCTGGTTTGCTAACCCCGACAGAATTGACCCAGGCCTACAAAATGATGAATATACAATATCCCGACAACACTTGGTACATGGACACAGGGGCCACATATCACCTCACTCGCAACTCCGGTAAGCTTCCACGTATTTTTAATTTGCACACTCCTCAATCTATTTTGGTCGGCAATGGAAATTGCCTTCCAATTCATGGGTATGGAACCACACATGTATCGAAACCTCACCCTCCCTTCGTAACGTCTTTTATTCCCCCACTGTCATAAAAAATTTAATCTCTGTTAGAAAATTTACTATTGATAATTGGGTATCTCTTGAGTTTGACCCCTTTGTTTTTTTTGTTAAGGACCTATACACAAGGACACCTCTTACGAGATGTAATAGTGTGGGGGATCTCTATCCTTTCTCATTCACCTCCGCTGCCAGAATCAACCCTCACACATCCCTTGTCGCGATCTCTCCATCCATGTGGCACAACAGACTTGGACACCTCGGAGCTCCCGTTTTAAATTTTCTTAGAAGTCGCAATTTTATTTCATGTAATAAGGGGAACCTTTCCCCAAGTTATTTTTCTTGTCCTTTAGGTAAACATGTTAGAATTCCGTTTATGTCTTCTTTAAGTGTTATCTTTCCCCGTTTGACATTATTCATGCGAATTTGTGGACACCTCATGTTGCTAGCAAACTTGGTCATAAATATTACTTGGTTTTGTTATATGATATCTCGCATTTTCTATGGGTCTATCTGCTCAAATTTAAGTCACATGTCTACCACATATTTCTTGAATTCCGCACATATATTAAAATTCAGTTTGGAAAGGACATATAATCTTTCCAATGTGATAATGGTCGTGATTTTAATAACTCCCTCTTTCATAAATTATGTTCGGATCATGGCATGGCATTTCGATTCTTATGTCCTCATACCTCTCCTCAAAACGGTAAAGCCGAAAGAATTCTACGTACCATTAACAATATGATTCGTACATTTCTCCTTCATGCTTCTCTCTCACCATCCTTTTGGGTAAATGCATTAAAATTGGTAGAATACATACTTAATATATTTCCTACCACCACTCTTCAAAATGGAACCCCGACTGAAATTCTATTTCGTCGTATCCCCACATATGGTCACATACACACGTTTGGATGTCTTTGCTATCCTAATCTTACCTCAACGGCGCCTCACAAGTTAGCACCTAGGTCCATTCCTTGCGTCTTTTTGGTCTTCCCGCCCAACTATAAGGGATTTCTATGTTTCGATCCATCCACAAACAAAGTCACTATCTTCAGTCACGTCACGTCACATTTGAGGAATCTATCTTCCCATTTTCCAATATCCAGCAATTTACCATCTTCAACTATGAATTTCTTGATAATTTGGACAACTCCCCTCTCGTCCAACACATGTTACGTGAAACTCTCAATCTGGCTCCACGACCACCACCTCCGGCATCCCCCTCCCCCGCCACCACCTGCCTCCCCCAACATAACCACCCACTTAACACTCTCCCGTAACCTAGCCCCTGGACCTGTAGACACCTGCACCCTCCCGCTACGTATTTCCCAATCCCATACCACACTGTCCCATCCCGATAGACCCTACCCCCATACTGCCCCTACCACACCACCCGTAACCCGTAACCCAGCCCCCGTACCCACACACCAAATGGAAACCCGCGCAAAACATGGGATTTTAAAACCAAAAGTCCACTTCCACATGATCCATATCATTTATACCTAAAACTCGAAAACTAGCCAAACTTGACCAATATTGGAATGCGGCCATGCGTGAGGAGTTTGATGCTCTTACCACTTAGCACATGTGAGATCTTGTTCTGAGGCCAGAAGGGGTGAATGTGATTCGTTGCATGTGTCTCTTTCATCATAAGTTCAGAGATAGTGGTGATCTTGAACGTCACAAGGCCAGACTTATGTCAAATGGCACAGGGCAGCGGGAGGGTATTGATTGTGGTAAGACCTTTAGTCCGATGATTAAACCGGCTACTATTTGCACTGTTTTGAGCATAGATATGGGTAAGAATTAGCTGATTCATCAGCTTGATGTAAAAATATATTCTTACATGGGGATTTGAAAGAAAATGTTTACATGCACTAACCACCAGACTTTGTACATCCAGAGGCTCCTCATTATGTCTGTCATCTTTGTAAGTCACTGTATGGATTGAAACAAGTCCCCAGGGCTTGGTACGGGCATTTTGCTGCTTACATTATGTAGATTGGGTTCGTGTGCAGTAAATGTGACCATTCACTATTCATTTTTCATTGAGGTCGTGACATTGCATACTTGTTATTATATATGGATGATATTGTTCTGACTACCTCTTCTGATGTGTTTAAAATGAGATCATTATAATGCTTAAATCCGAATTTGCTATGACAGACTTAGTGAAGTTGAGTTACTTCTTGGGAATTTCTGTGACCTGATCTGCATATACTATGTTCCTATGCCAGCGTAAGTATGCGGAAGAAATTGTGTAAAGGCTAAAATGAAAATTTTTAAAATCATGCCTACTCCGTTCGACTCGAAGTCGACACTCAGTATTGTTGATGGTGATCCGATATCCAATCCCACTCTCTATAGGAGTCTCGCAGGTGCACTTCAGTAACTTACATTCACCAGACATGATATTGCATATGATGTTCAGCAGGTGTGTTTATTTAGGCATGCCCTAGGTAGCCTCACTTTACAGCTCTTAAACATATTATTCGATACGTTAAGGGCACTCTTGATTAAGGATTACATATCTACCCCTCTATACTGATCAAGCTGATATCATATACGAACGCCAATTTGGAAGGATGTCCAGACATGCGGCGTTCCACGTCAAGCGACAATCTTCTTAGAAGACAATCTTATCTCGTGGTCTGTCAAGCGGCAAGCCATGCTCTCCTGATCGAGTGTAGAAGCAGAATATAGAGGCATTGTAAATGTTGTAGCTGAGATCTACTGGCTCTAAAACCTCCTCTTAGTTCTGCAGTGTCCCTTACGTAAGACATCTATGGTTTACTGTGATAACATATTTGTGATCTACTTATCTCATAACCCGGTTCAACATCAGAAAACCAAGCATATTGAGATGGATATACATTTCGTTCGTGAGAAGGTTGCTATAGGTCATGTTAAGGTGTTGCATGTGCCTTCTTCGTATCAATATGCAGATATTTTCACTAAGGGACTTCCTCGACAACTATTCCTAGACTTCAGATACAGTCTCAGTATCCGGCCTTCTCCCGCTCCGACTGAGGGGGCATGATAGTGAATATTACCATATATTCGTCGTATATTCTGTAATTAATATTTGTGTGTAATTATAGTAAATATAGATCCTCATTCAATTAGGATTCAATATTGTAACACACTATATATATTTGTATTAATGAGAAAGACTCATCAAGGGAGATTAATGCATTCTTACACTTAAGGTAGAGTTTGGATTCACAAGGTAGAATTTGCATACAAACTCTACCTTATAAGGTAGCGTTTGCCTTATGCCTGAAGGCAAACTCTGCCTTAAGGTAGAGTTTGCATGCCTTAAGGTAGAGTTTGCATGGCTTAAAGTAGAGCTTGCTATCTTAAGATAGAGTTTGCATGCCTTAAAGTAGAATTTATATTTGCAAAGTAGAATTTGCCCGTGAACTCTGCCTTATAAGGCAGAATTTGCCTTTAAGCGATAGAGTTTGTCTTATGCCTAAAGGCAAACTCTGCCTTAAGGTAGAGTTTGCATGCCTTAAGGTAGAGTTTGCTACCTTAAGATAGAGTTTGCATGCATTAAGGTAGAGTATGCATGCCTTAAGGTAGAGTTTGCATGTCTTAAGGTAGAGTTTGGATTAGCAAGGTAGAATTTTCCTGCAAACTCTACCTTATATATGCTTGAAGATAAACTCTGCCTTAAGGTAGAGTTTGCATGCCTTAACCTAGAGTTTAGATTTGCAATGTAGAATTTGTCTGCAAACTCTGCCTTATAAGGCAGAGTTTGTCTTATGCCTGAAGGTAAATTCTACCTTAAGGTAGAGTTTGTATACCTTAAGGTAGAGTTTGCTACCTTAAGGTAGAGTTTTCATGTCTTAAGGTAGAGTTTATTACCTTAAGATAGAGTTTGCATGCATTAAGGTAGAGTTTGGATTCAAGGTAGAATTTGCCTGCAAACTCTGCCTTATAAGGCAGCGTTTGCCTTATGCCTGAAGGCAAACTCTGCTTTAAGGTAGAGTTTGGATTTTCCTTTAAACTCTACCTTACCTGAAGGCAAACTCTGCCTTTAAAATAGTTTTCATGCCTTAAGGTAGAGTTTGAATTCGTAAGACAGAATTTGCCTGGAAACTCTACCTTATAACATTCTTCGAGAAATGCATCCAAATACATAAAACAACGTTCCCCAGCAGAACAATAACACGGGAGAACTATATAACAAAATGAATTAATTAATACCAATAATTTAAAAAAACTCAGTACAACATAATTAATTAGTTAAATAAAATCAATAAACAAAGCCAAGCACATGACCCGTTGACCTTTAGCAATCACACATCAATCTCAGATTCACCATTAATATTATCCAATTATCAAATCCATCAATTGTCCCATTATCAAATAGTACATGGTAACTTATGCCACTGCCGTAAGGTGAACTGGAAGGAAAATCTTGGCCAAGTGCCCACAGGACATAATCTGAAGGAGGATTGCACACTTGATTTTCACTGGTTAGAAACTACTGACAAGCCTCAGTCCAAGCCAGATTCATCATGCCTACTTTAAGAACAACTGCTAGCATAGCCACCATACATCTATTGGATAGTGACAAACTTGTTTGTATCATGCTTTGCCCTGTGTGGCTTCAGATTAATTGGATTAGAAAAGTTATATTCTTCTCGTTCTAACGTGATGCAGAGAAGTTATGTAGCAGATTTTGAAATCCACCATTGTTAATACTTAAAGTTTAAGGAGGAGAAAAATATAAGATTGGGAAAGAATATGAATTGAGGAAGAACTCTAAGCTATATGAGAGGAGAGGGGTAATTTTGTTCTAATAGTATTGACTTAAATTAGTGAAGGGCAAACATTAAAACATTCAAATGTGAGGGACAAAAATTAAAGACCAACCAAAAATAAGGGCATTTGTGTCAATGACTCCTATTAAATGGCATAAAAAAGTCCATAGTTTAAGAAATTGATACCCATTAACCCATGCGTACGTTCAGGTGTAAATTTGTATCTCTAATAAAAAAATTATTGCATTAAAATTGCTTTAAGCTTCTAAATTTCCTCTCTTCTAAAGATTTTATCCAATTACTTTTTTCCAAATATCTCAAATCTTCTCCCCAAAATCTCTCTATCATTATCCCAAATCATATTCATTCAACAAACGGTAACCTGAAGTTAAACATTTTCACAAACAATCAAAGTCGAAATAAAAACAAACGTAAAGGAATATGTTCCTTGATTTTATTCATCAATAATATATAATATATAATATATATAGTAGTACAAAAATATTTAAACTGGATAACTAATCAACCTAATTACAATAGAAAATATAATTCTACCTAAAATTGGAGACCTAATTACAATAGGAATACAATTCTACCTAAAATAAAAGATATACAATTAATGAAAGAATATTCAGAAAATATTCTATTACACCCCCGCAGTCAAAGCGGAAGGTTCACGAACACTGAGACTAGCTCGAAAATCATCAAATAGTATGCACGAAAATCCTTTGGTGAAAATGTCGACAATCTGATAGCTGGAAGGAACATGAAGGACACGAACTTGACCACGAGCCATTTTTTTCATGAACGAAATGAATGTCCATCTCAATGTGTTTAGTGCGCTGATGTTGGACGGGATTGCCGGAAAGATATATCGCACTAATATTATCGCAGTAGACCAGTTTTGCCTTTTAAATCGGGCAATGAAGCTCAAGTACAAGGTTACAGATCCAATATGACTCAGAGACGATGTTGGCGACACCTCTGTACTCTGCTTCGGCACTGGATCGGAATAGTATAGGTTGCCTTTTGGAAGACCAAGATAATAGGTTATCTCCAAGGAAAATACAGTAACCAGACGTGGAGTGTCGAGTGTCAGGACATCCAACCCAGTCAGCATTAAAATAAGCAGTGATACCAGTAAGCGAGGACCTGTATAGATGTAATCCGAAGTAAAGTGTACCTTGGACGTATCGTAAAATACGTTTGAGGGCATGCATGTGTGCTTCCTTCGGATTGTGCATGTGTAGGAAGATTTATTGCACGACATAGGATATGTCAGGTCTCATGAATGTGAGGTACTGTAGGGCTCCAGCCAAGCTACGATAGTGAGTCGGGTCTGAATATGGGGGGTCGGAATTAACGTTAAGCTTGGAATTGGTGTCTACTGGCGTGTGGGATGGTTTGCAAGATGTCATGCCTGCACGATCAAATATCTCTTCGGCGTACTTCTTCTGACATAGAAATAGGCCGCCAGAATGCTGAGTAACAGAAATGCCCAAGAAATAACTCAAGGGGCCCAGATCCTTCATAGCAAACTCAGAGGAAATGAAAGACATAATGGACCAGCGGAGAGCATCAGATGATGTGGTGAGGATGATGTCATCAACATATAATAATAGGTAAGCCATGTTTGTACCCTTTTTTGTATATGAACATAGAATGATTGGATCTGCTATGTGAAAAACCGATAGAGGAGACATAATTAGTGAACCATTAGAACCATGCTCGAGGAGCATGTTTCAGTCCATAGAGCGATTTCCACAACTGACACACATAATATGGATGAATAAGATCCTTGAAACCCATAGGCTGATGCATATATATCATTTCAATAACATCATCATGTAAGAAGGAATTCTTGACATCAAGTTGATGAATGGGCCAAGACTTGGATAGAGCAATGTTGAGGACGGTGCGGATGGTTGCGGACTTCACAACTGGGCTGAATATTTCATCACAGTCCACTCCCACCTATTGAGACCTGACATCACCTACAAGACGAGCCTTGTACCTCTCAAGAGAACCATCATATTTCTTTTTATGTCTAAAATTCCACATAGAATGAATAATGTTAGCATCAGGTGGATGGGGTACTAGATCCCATGTCTTATTATCAATAAGAGCATTATATTCGTCAATCATTTTGGCTTTTCAATTAGGGTCAAACAAGGCATCCTTCGGATTTCGAGGGACATAGGAAGGGACGACTAAAATGAATAGGTTAAATAGTCATTTAGGTTTATGAATTTTGTGCATGGCATGAGTTTTCATGGTCCGAGAGTGTGTCTCAGGATGTGGGATAGGAGGAGGGGTGTGCCGCGGGACTGCCGGGAAGATGAGGAAGGGTAGGGGTGGCAGGACCGGCTGGCCGATGCTCAGTTTTCTGAGAGGTAGTTGCGGAATCACCCTGAGGCAGGTTGTTTCAGGCCAACGTCGGCAGAACTGGGTGGGCAATGTGTCCTGGGCTGACCGAGGTGAGGGCGGGTTCCTGGGTCTGGGACGTTGGATTATGTAAATGATGAATTAGAAGAGGGTTCAGACCATCATCTAAGAAGTCATAGGAATGCCGAGGTGACGAGTTTAGGGAGGCAAAGGGGAATTAAGACTCATCAAATAGGACATGACGTGAAATAATAGTTTTACGGCTTGACAAGTCATAGCACTAGTAATCACGACGATTGACGGGGTAACCTAGAAACACATATGAAGAAGACCGGGGTTGGAGTTTGTGAGTGGTCGGATGGAGAGGATAACAGAGATATCCAAAGATACATAAATGTTAGTAGAGAGGTTCCTACCGTTGAGCTAGAGAGTTGTTTGGGATTATGTTTAGGAGATAGGTGGTTGAAAAGTGCGTAATGCCAGAATTTAGGGGGAATTGAGACGTGAGAAAGTAGGGCACGAATTAGGTTGTTTATGGTTCAGATTTTCCGTTTGGCCTTACCATTTTGGGAGGAGGTGTGAAGGAAAGAAAAATGAAAGGTAAGACCGTTATTGGTGCAAAATTGTTTGAATTGATTATTATTGAATTCCCTGCTATTGTCACATTGAAAACATTTAATGCTCTTTTCAAATTATATTTTTACAAGAGCACTAAATGAGGAAAAAATGGGGTAGACATGGATTTATTGCCAATTGGAAAATTCCATAGAAAGTTGTAATAATCGTCCAAAAACAATACATAATATCGATGGCCAACCATACATAAAATAGGGGACGTCCACAAATCACTATGTATGATATTGAAAGGTAGTAAAGTATAATTTGTGGATGCAGAAAATGGTAATTTAACATGTTTCCCAAAAATGCAGGATTCACATATAAGAGTCGTAGAAATATGATTACAATTAATAAAATTATTTTTCCTAAGGTACCGTAAAACAAAATCTCCCGGATGTCCTAATCTAGAGTGTCATAAGGAAGACGAAAGAGTAGTAAAGGTTAATGGAACTGAGGCTGGATTGTTGACGGCATTTGAAATAGGGTAGAGATCTCCGGTGCTGTCACATCTCATTATTTGTCTCTCTATCGTAAAATCCTTCACAGAAAAATCAAAAGGATCAAAGTCAATGGAAATATTATTATCAATTGTGAAATGTTGCACAGAGATTAGATTCTTAATGAGTTTAGGGGCATGGAGGACATTTTTTAAGATTAGTGGTGGATGTGGTGGGGATAAAGATGAATGACCAAAACTGCGAATGGGAATGCCTTGTCCACTACCAATAATAATATTTCGATTTAAATTACTCAAATTGAAATACGAAGAGAGAGTACCTTGTGATGTCGTCATGTGAGTTGTGGCCCCTATGTCTATATACCAATTTTTGTCTGGAGCGTTGAGTGACATTATGTTCATAGCTGCCTCAATGTCAATCGGTGCATAAGTTGAGGGTGGAGGGCTTGTGTTGTGTAGGCCTGTTGGGCATATGGTCTGAGTATGCCAGGGTGGGACTGTCGGTTCTGAGGTAGAGTCCACGAGGATGTCGGATATGGGCTAGGAGAAGAGGACCATAATAGTGGGGCCAACGATGGGTAGGCAGTCCATAGCGGAGGCGGCTTCCATTAACGCAGTCGTTGCTGGCGAGAATCGACTGGGATTGCCCCTTTCCATCGCCGTCGTTGCCAGAATTCTGTCTGCCACGACCCTTGCCAGACTGCCTACTCCAGCGATTGCTGTGGGTGGATGCGGACTGCTGCGGATCCTCGGGTTGGCAGTTCTGGTTGTTGGAGTTGGAGGCCCCGCCGTCGGTGGAGGGCTCGACGGTGGTGGTGAGGGCGACGTTGGAAATGCTGGCCTGAGTGGTGCTGCACTTAATTTTCCGAATTTCCTCAAGAATAAGCTTCGAACGGGCCTCATAAAATGGAGGTAATGGTGTGCATTGCTGAAGAATGGTGGTAATGCTGTCATAGTATCTCAGGCCTGCAATAAGTTGCATGATCAATCGTTGATTAGTGACTGGTGCACCGACGTTGGAGAGTTGGTCGGCAAGCATCTTGAGTTCTTGACAATATGTAGACACGTTTGGGAAATCTTCCTGATGAACGTCCTTAAACTGATTTTCAAGGTATAACACTCGTTGAGTTTTGTTGTCGTAGAAAATACTTTCCAAATGTTCCCACGTTTGGCGGGCAGTGGCATCAGTCTCAATGATGGTATGCAATAGATCATTAGAGATTGTGATGTATATCCATTGGAGGATGGCTGCATCCAAACGAGACTAGAGTAAATCATCATAAGTCAAAGCTGAGGGTAGGTTTGTGGACTTTGGTGTAGGAGGGATGATGTGGTCGATAACTTCGTAAACACGACAATAGGTCTTAAAAATCTCTGCCCATGAAGAGTATTGACCCTTTTCCATCTCAAGGGTGATAGGGATGAAGTTTTTGATGTAGTTTACTGCAACTGCAGGATGAAATTTGGTTTTGTCAGCCATGGAAGATGAAATTTAGGAGGATAAGGGAGAGAGAATGGCTGGAAAAAAATACTATGGTTCTGTGGGGGCGGCGGCCGAGAGCTATGGTCGGCGGCGGTGGGGGTACTTTTAGGCTACTGATACCATAAAGGAATATGTTCCTTGATTGTATTCATCAATAATGTACAATATATATAGTAGTATAAGAATATTTAAACTAGATAACTAATCAACCTAATTACAATAGAAAATTTAATTTTACCTAAAATAGGAGACCTAATTATAATAAGAATACAATTTTACCTAAAATAAAAGATATACAATTAATAAAAAAATATTCGAGAAATATTCTATTAAAACGCAATAAAAATGAAAATTTAAGGCCTTCTCATTCATTGTAATGTTGAGTTCCTTTGTATTGTTGGCATTCTCATTAATAGTGTTGCTTGTTGGAGTTTCGGGAAATAAAGATGATATTGAAAAAACAATCGATGATCTAAGTCCTCTCCTCATCTCTCTCTCTTTCTCTTAATGGTTTCAACAAAAAAACATATTTCTCCCAAATCTCTATACTTCCTGTTGTATATGTAAAGTAGTACGGGAAGTAAATAAATATTACAAGTGTTCGAAAGGATAAACGAATTGCCAATATTCAGAACTGCCGCAAAGTTGTTGAGTCTTGAATCTTGATAACCTGAAATCAAGAAGCACTAAATCTGGATTGTTACAACTGTGTGCTGAGTCGAGTGATGGCACTCTGTCTTTAAGACAAGATTTCCCCGTATATATGCTTTTACGTTAACGGGCAATAGTCTCCCAAGATAAAACAACACTACAAAGAAAATAGGTTGATTCTGACGAAGAAAACAAACACGAAATGACTTGCTGAAGAAATGGAAAAGGAAGGAAGAGTTTCTGTTTTTCGTCCCAACGTTACTGCTCACGTTTTGGACTGTGTTTTACTCTTCTGTTTGTCTCTGTGTATATATTTGTGTCTCGTTTTTCTGTGTCATATTCAGAAGAAGCCCACGACCCGTGACCCGAGCCCGGACCAGACGGGACGGGCGGGCGGCGGCACGCGTGTGGGCTTAGCCTTGAACCCAAGCACATCTAGGTCCTCCCTCCTTTAAACACATGAAGATAACCTGAAAATACCATTAAAGACCACTGAAGCTTGGTTCAAACTTTTCTATCTGCATATTTGTGATTTGTCTTGATCGAATAATATTGAAATTTGTTGAAAACATCTTAAGGAGCTCAACTGTCAATTTTGGATGTGTTTGGAGGCGATTTGAGGAGGATTTAGCTGAATTTCAAATTAAAAACTCGAGATTGAACATGATTCCATGTGTGTATCTCGCATTGTATCCTCTGTATATTTCCATATATTTCAGTGTATATCACATCATATATTTCTTTATCTCCTATATATCATGTATCTATTATCCATGAAAATTTGTGTGTGATATACCAGATTTACAACGTGATATACACATATTATAGATGTGTTTTCTAGATCCATTTTGAACTTGTAGCAAGTCCAAATCACTTCTTTTCAAGTTCAAATTGGAGGAGAAGGAGAGGAGGAAAGTTACCCTTTTCTCTTTTTTCTCTTGATTTGCTTATGGTCTTCTCTAATTTAAGATAAATGACTACCTTAATTTTGGAAGGGGTATAAATATTTCAACTAAATTGGAAGAAAAATCTTCAGAATCTCCTATTATTAAGTTAATTTTTGTTGGTTTGGCTATACAATATCAATTTTTGGGCTTCAATTGCTAATAGAATTTTTGGCTAAAAATATGTCAATATTAATTGAGGGTTGTATATAGGTGTTAATATCTTATTCTAATTTATGGAGATGGACGAACAGAAAGAAAATGGGTATGGTCGTTTTATCGCACTTTAATAAAAGAGTTTTTTTCCCTATAGGTACAAAACTCTCATAACATTTACCTGCTTTAACGAGATTTTGGAGGTTTCAAAAAGTGCCGAGTCTTTTGACAAAAAATATATATAAATTTAGTCAAAATATACATCTTGTATACAAAATTTTTGTTGTATAGAATTCGGTCAAAATATATAACTTTCGTATAATTATTTTGTTGTATGTATTTATATGTCGTTTGTATGCATTTTGTATGTCATATGAATGTCATTATATACAACTTATTATGACTTCCTCTCCAAGTTTCAATATGAAATTCAAACAAACAAAAAAACTCTAATATTAACCAAATTCCCTCAAAATTGAGATATAGACTCCAAAGGATATTCCCAATTCAAACAGATAACAATTTCTCAATTTTTGAATTCAAAACGTTTTAATGCCTGGTAATGGAAATTAAGCTCTTGTCTTGTTTACACATTTAATTTTCTTTTAGTACTTGGGCAGTTAAATCTTGCTGATTCTGAAAGTTGATTTAGTTTTTTATATTACGGTTAAGCTTCAAAAGCTAGAGGAATTTCAGTTAACAACACCATTTACGGTCCATCAAGGAGGAACCGAAGCTAAAAAGATTAATTCAAATATATAAAGAAAGAGCTTGAAGTAAAAGTAAGCAAAATTGGATCCTATTCTGATAGAGAAGCTAGGTGGAATGGGGAAGATTAAAGCCTATTCCCTTATTTTATATATAATTGGTAAATATTACTACTATGTTAGGTATTAAATGAGAACCTCCTTAATAGTGGTAATTAGGTTTATTATTTTGCATATATAGTCTGTAATGAAGGGGAATTGTATTCACACGGAGAAGTATAATCACATATATTGATATAAGAGTTCATCATCAAACTATTACAAATACTTCAAATTAGTAACCAAATCTTCCGGGGGAAGAAGAAATAAAAAGGAAGTGAGGGAGGTTGCAGATCTAAGCTATAGAATAGTGTAATTTTTCTTGGTTGGAGGCTTCTCATTAATGCAATATTTATAGGTGTTTACAATTTACAAACATAATTGGAGAATGATCTCTACTTTACATAATTACACTAGAATAATAATTGCAAAATATATAGAGAATATTAATATATTATTTATCACACCCCCTCAGTCGGAGCGGGAGGAGGCCGAACGCTGAGACTAGATCTGAAGTCAAGGAACAGTTGTCGAGGAAGTCCATTAGTAAGTATAGATGCGTACTGATAGGAAGAAGGAACATGTAACACCCGAACATGGCCCATGGTAACATTCTCACGAATAAAATGAATATTCATCTCAATATGTTTGGTTCGCTGATGCTGAACCGGATTATGAGACAAGTAAACAGCAGATATGTTATCACAGTAGACAAGAGATGCCTTACGTAAGGGACAATGAAACTCTAGAAGGAGGTTTCTGAGCCAACAAATTTTGGCAAGAACGTTCGCAACGACGTTATATTCTTTTTCTGCAATCGAACGAGAAAGTTTAGCTTGTCGTTTGGCAGACCACGAAATGAGGTTATCACTCAAAAATACACAATAGCCGGCAATGAGGGGTTGACGGGAGCAGCGGGCAGGGGAGTGGTCGACGGGGGCTGGGATATTGGTGGCGGGGAGTGTGGGGCGGTCGACGGCTACGGGGTGGGCTACTGGATGCGGGCAGTGTGTGACGGGGACTGAAAACGTTAAGGACGACACACTGCCCGTAGGTAGGCAGTGTGTAGAGGGCTGGGCGGAAGCAGTGACAATCGTTTGATGGGCCGGACTACTAGTTCCGTGGATTATGTTTCGGATGAGAGGGGATGTGTCTGAATCATCAAGGAAGCTATAATCAGTGACTTGGTATTTACAGATGTTTGCGAATGGGAAAATGTGCTCCTCAAATGTGACATGGCGAGAAACTAGGATTTTATGTGTGGACAACTCATAGCATAAGTACCCCCTATGATTCGAAGGAAAACCAAAGAAGATGCAAGGAGTAGACCTAGGTGCTAGTTTGTGAGGAGTCGTGGAGGCGAGATTCGAGTAGCATAGGCAACTAAAAATCCGAAGGTGATCATAGGAGGAGATTCGACGAAAGAGAATTTCAGTTGGAATTTTAATATGGAGCATACTTGTTGGTAATATATTGAGAATATAGGCTGCCATGTGCAAAGTGTTGGCCCAAAAGGAAAGGGGATAGAAGCATGCATGAGCAAGGTGCGGATCATATTATTGATGGTGCGTAGGATTCTTTCATATTTTCGATTTTGAGGTGACGTATGTGGGCAAAAGAATTGAAACATCATGTCATTTTTCCGTAAAAATTTTATGAAAAGGGGAATTGTTGAACCCACGACCATTGTCACATTGAAACATTTTGATGTTTTTCTCACACTGGGTTTTAACATACGCCTGAAATTCTAGAAAAGTGGAGTAAACTTGGGACTTATATTTTAGAGGATAAACCCAAAGAAAATGAGAGAAGTCATCCAAAAGCACCAAGTAATATTTGTGACCCAGGTTGCTAGTAATAGAAGATGTTCATAAATCCACATGAATGATATCAAAAGGAGAAAAAGTTACACTCAATGAAGACGTAAAAGGCAGTGTAACATGCTTCCTTAGAGGACAAGAGTAGCAGTTGAGGGTATAGGTCCTTTTATTACATTGAATTAAATTTTAATTTCTAAGAAAATTAAAAACAGGTGCCCCTGGGTGCCCAAGTCTATTGTGCCAAGTTGATAGAGAGATTGCTGGAGGTTTGTTGAGAGACACTTGATGCGGAAGCAGATGAGAAAGGATAGAGGCCCCCCACACTATTATTGCATCTCGTAAGAGTTGTCCCCGTGTGTAGGTCCTTCACAGAAAAACCAAAAGGGTCAAACTCAATAGATACGGAGTTGTCCCTAGCAAATTTTCTAACAGAGATTAAGTTTTAAATAATATTAGGAGCATATAGGAAGTTTTTTAGGGAAAATGGAGGATGAAGTGATGGAGTTTGAGTGGTGTCATAGCCTTGAATTGAAATGTGATTGCCATTACCGACTAAAATAAATTGAGGATTGTTTAAGTTAAACAATTGAGGAAGATTACTGGAGTTACGAGTGAGGTGGGATGCGGCGCTCGTATCCATATACCATGCATCGTCGGGCTGTCGTAAATTCATGGTGCTGAAGGCCCATCCCAGTTCGATAGGCGTAAATGGGTTGTATGGTTGTTGTTGCTGTTGGGCCACTGAGAAGTGGGCCTGCTATGGTTGGGCAGTTGGGCGTGGGCCTGGAGGTTGGCCCAGAATACTGGGTTGCTGCCACCTTTTGTTGTGGGCCGTGACGGTCGGGTACGGGCACGAAGCTTAATTTTCGGAAGCAGGCCAAGGTAGTGGGCCAACCCACAGAGATTGGTAATGGGCCTGCTGGACTTGGTCACCGTTATTGTTACCTCGGCCACGGCCTCTTCCTCTCCTGTAGTTTTCGCCGCCGCGGCCTCTGCCTTTGCTGCCGCCGCAGCCACCTCTCGAACTGTTCCTATGTGGCGGTTGTCCGGCGGGTGCTGAGTCAGTCATTGGTGCACCAACCACCAACGCCTTCTAATTATGTTCATCCTGTTTGGCACGCCTAGTTTCCTCCAATAGTAATTGTGATCGGGCCTTGTTGAAACTAGGGAGGGGATCGGCTTGTTGGATCATCGTTGCAAGCGTATCGTACTCACCCTTTGGCAAACCATTAATTAGTTGCAAAATCATTTTTGTTTCTGAAATCGGAGTACCCACATTAGATAATTGATCTGCAACTAATTTTAATTGTTTACAATATTCGGACATATTAGCAAAGTTTTCAAAACGGGTGTTATTGAATTGTTCCTCCAGATATATGGCACGTGTATGTTTGTTATCTTGAAAAATTTCTTCTAGTCTTGTCCATAATTCGTGAGCCAAAGTGCCTGTCTTCACAATGATATGAAGTAGATCCTTGGATATAGTGTCATATATCAATTGCTTGACGATTGCATCGAGTCGTTTCCACGTTGTGTTGTCGACGTCGGGTGGACGGGGCGTGGTGTCATCGATGTGATCAAGAACGTTGTAGGTACAAACATGTATTTGAAATAACTCAACTCACGAAGAGTATTGTCCATCCTTCTGATCAAGAATCAAAGGAATAAAGTTTTTGATGTTCGTCACGGCAAACGCCGGATGAAAGGTGTTTGGAGAAGAATGAGGATGTGTGACGTCTTGTGTGGAGGAGGATGAGGAGTCATGAGAAGCCATGTGGTCGCCGGAAGTAAGGAAAAACAGAGGGTGGGGCGGCGGATTTTTCTAGGGTTAGGGTAAGGTTCCGTCATAACCAAGAAAGTAGAGGGGCGGCAGAATTATTTAGGGTTCCGCCGGAAAATAAGAAAAGAGATGGGGGTGGCGGTCGAGTATAATTTTAGAGCAGGGAGTGTTTGGCTTCTTATACCATGTAGAATAGTGTGGGTAGCGATCGAGTATAATTTTAGGGCAGGGAGGGTTTGGCTTCTGATATCATGTAGACTAGTGTAATTATCCTTGATTGGAGGCTTCTCATTACTGCAATATTTATAGGTGTTTACAATTTACAAACCTAATTGGAGAATGATCTTTACTTTATATAATTACACTAGAATAATAATTACAGAATATATAGAAAATATTAATATATTCTTTATCATAAGAAACTAAGAAAATAAGACAATTTCATTACATAACCCTAATAGAATATATGTTCTACTATATATAGGCATCCTCACAAAGTGCACATGCTCCTTTCATTAACCAAACGTAATTTGCTAGTTCCCCAAATGAGTCTTCCATCATGGTTATATTTGTTACAATACTCCGGCCCCCAATAAGAACCTTGTCCTCAAGGTTCAAGTCAGGACTCTTGCAACCAACAAATGTGGATGTCTGGTTCTTCAATGTGGTTGCAAATGATATCCCAAAGTCCGTTGGTATCATGACAATTCCTTGTTCCGTCCGGTGATTATGGAGATTGTATTTTGGTACACTATTGGGCATATTGAAAACATTACCAGAAGAATGCCTGGTCCCATTTGCAACTTTTCTACCACAATGTAAGAATATTCCTTTAGTTACTAAATACATATCCCTTGTTTCTTCAAGAATCAAAGCAAGTTCATGTCCAACATTTCTAAAACCACTGAATGCCATCTGAAGCAACAAGACTCCAACATATGCTTCAAATTGTTGCAAGATAAATAGAAAAGGGAGGAGCAGCAGCAACGGAACAAATATTCCAACAGTAGAAGCACCAAGTTCAAGAAGAAATCCAAGCATAACAAGATACCCATCAACAAGTAAATTGAAAGCCATGGATGGAAACTGATTAAATGAATAGACCAAACTCTGGGCAAGAGAATGCAGCACACCACACAACACGTAAAGAAGTTTAGCATTTAGCTCTGGTTTGGCAGTATAGTCCAAGCTAGAGAGGTCTAGGCTAATAATGTAGGAAGCACCTAAAATAATCCATACATGTGATTGTGAGGGAGTGTTGTCAATAACACTCAAGTGAATTGGTAAATGAACTATCTGAAGGTTCTGGTGACATAAGATAGAGGGAATATAAAGGATTGTAGTTCTCCCATATTCACAAAGCTTTCAATGAAATCAAGTACCTCAAGCTTAATGCCATTCTCAGGACAAGAAGATATACCGTTTTGGATCATTTTTGAGTCGTCAACTGGAATGCTAAGAGACCTGCATGAAATACAAAGAATGCATTCATGGATTATCGGACTGAAAGATGAGCACCGGTTGCAGTATATTTGGTTACTTGAGCCAATAAGATTGCTCCTGAAAATAAAACGAGCATGTAAATATTCTTTCATATTTCCCTGCAGTACCAGCAACCAATTCTTTACCAAGCCAGAGAAAACATGTGCATCTGGAATCCCCTTCAAGAATTTGGAAGAACTTTCAGGAGTGTCAAGATGACTTGAATTTTGCATCAAGAAAACAAACTCCTCAGAAACACGGTTATCTGCTACACCCATGAGAACTGTTTCGGTAGCAAAGTCCAGGGCTACAACTATGCAGGAATTAAACAAATTCACCTGTCTCGGAACATCTTTACTATGACCTCCCCATGAGTACAAAACTTTATCATTTAGGACATCGTCAAGATTTAAACCACTACCAGATAGAACTGCAGAACTGATGAAATCAAGGAAAAAAATATTGGAAAGCAAATCTTTGACAGCATGGTGGAAATCAACTCTGACAAGGCCAAGAGGTGTATCTGAAAGATGGAATAATTTCCCTTAGGGATTCCTTTCATTATTCACAATATATATAGTTGTACAAAGGTTGATTCCTAATATGGTACGAATCCTAAATTACCTTACAAAGGTTGATTCCTAATACAATTAGAATCCTAAGTTACCTTAAATATACATCTATCATAATTACAAAATATACAGAGAATATTCGGAGAATATTCGCTAATACTCCCCCTCAGACGGAGCGGGAGGAGACCGAACGCTAAGGCTGGATCGGAAGTCGGTGAAGAGCTATCGCGGTAGTCCCTTTGTGAAGATGGCTGCATACTGATAAGAGGAAGGCACGTGTAATATTTTGACCTGATCACGAGCAACCTTCTCTCGCACAAAGTGGATATCCATCTCAATATGCTTAGTCCGCTGATGTTGGACCGGATTATGAAACATATAGATGGCAGCTATGTTGTCACAATAGACTATAGACGCCTTGCGGAGTGGACACTGGAGCTCCAAAAGAAGATTTCGGAGCCAACAGATCTCAGCAACTACATTAGCAACACTGCGATATTCTGCTTCATCACTCGAACGAAATAGTGTGGCCTGGCTCTTGGCGGACCATGAGATAAGATTATCCCCAAGAAATACACAGTACCCTGAGGTGGAGCGACGTGTGTCTGGGCATCCTGCCCAATCTGCATCCATGTAGGCAAGTAACTTGGTTGGGGCAGAGGGGTATAGGTGTAATCCAAAGTCTAGTGTGCCCTTAACGTATCTGATGATACGTTTGAGGGCGGCAAAATGGGACTCTCGGGGGTCGTGCATGAACAGACATACCTGCTGAATGGCATATGCAATATCAGGCCTAGTGAATGTAAGATACTGAAGAGCACCTGCTAGACTCCGATATAGAGTGGGATCAGAAACTGGCGCACCGTCATTGGCACTAAGCTTGGATTTGGAGTCCACCGGAGTTGGCATAATTTTACACTTAGCCATCTTGGCCCTGTACACTATATCTTCTGCATACTTACGCTGACACAGGAACATAGTGGCTGTAGATCTAGTTACCGATATACCCAAAAAATAACTTAGTTTTCCCAAGTCAGTCATATCAAATTCAGTTTTGAGTAGAGCAATGATTTCATTCTTCAAACCGTCAGATGAGGCAGTAAGAACAATGTCATCGACATATAATAGCAAATATGCAGTGCTGCTACCTCAGTGAAAAGTGAAGAGAGAGTTATCACACCTGCTACATACAAAACTAATCTGCATAAGATACCTGGAAAAACGATCATACCAAGCGTGGGGTGCCTGTTTCAATCCATACAATGACTTCCTAAGAGGACACACAAACTGCGGAGCTGTCAGATGAACAAAGTCAGAAGGCTGATCCATCTACACAGTCTCTTTCAAATCCCCATGAAGGAATGCATTCTTGACATCAAGCTGATGAATCGGCCAATGCATGCCCATAGCAATACTGAGAACAGTCCGAATAGTGGTCGGTTTAACAACCGGACTGAATGTCTCACCACAATCAATACCCTCCTGCTGATTAGTGCCATTGGCGACTAGTCTTGCCTTATACCTCTCTAAGTCACCACTGTCTCTGAACTTGTGCCGAAATAGCCACATACACCGAATATCATTCACACCTTCGGGTCTAGGTACCAAATCCCAAGTGTTCTGCTTGGTTAAAGCGTTAAATTCCTCGCACATGGCTGCATTCCAATTTTGGTCCAGTTTTGCTAATTTTGGATTTTTGGATTTTTTGGAATGGGTGATAAGGTTTGTGTGGAGAGATTGAAGTGAACCTTGGGTTTGAAGATTCCGTGTTGTGCACAAGTCTCCATGCGATGAGACGACAGTGGCGGTGGGTCGGGGCTGGGAGGTTCTTTGGTCCAGTTACGGACGATGGGCGATGGAATTTGGATTGGTTCGGATAGTGTCTTTGGGTGGTTTACGGGCGGTGTGCTAGATTGGTTCCTGGAGTGATGGGCGATAGTGTCATTGGTGGTGCGGGTGACTGACCAGGGCTGTAGGGGTGAGCAAGGAGCTGTTGGGGTGGTGTCGGACAGTGGCGAGACTGTCGAAACAGTGGGCTGCTGTTGGTATAGATTTTGGATCACCGGGGACAAACTTGGTTCATCGAGAAAGATGTAATCGATGGTCTGAAATTTCTGGAGATTTGAAAAAGGAAAGGTTGTTTTGTCAAAGGTGACGTGACGGGAGACGATGATTTTTCGAGTAGCAATGTCATAGCACAAGTAGCCCCGATGATTAGGAGATAGACCAAGAAAAACACATGGCAGAGTGCGAGGGGCAAGTTTGTGAGTGCAGTGGAGGCCATGTTGGGGTAGCAAAGCATCCAAAAATACGTAGGTGATCATATGATGGTAGCCTACGGTATAAGATTTCGGTAGGGGTCTTGTTTTGGAGTGTGCTAGTTGGTAAAATATTAAGAAGGGATTCTACCATTTTGACAGCATAGACCCAAAAAGGCGGTGGTAGGCAGACATGAAACAGAAGTGTGTGAACCATATTATTGATGGTACATATAATTCTTTCAGCCTTTTTATTTTGAGAAGAAGTATAGGGACAAGAAAAACGGAAAACCATGCCTTGTTTAGAACAGAAATTGTGAAATGCCGAGTTATTAAATTCACGTCCATTATCACATTCGAATGATTTGATAGATTTTTTAAATTGTGTTTTAATGAATTTTTGAAACTCGAGGAATTTTGTAAAAACTTCAGATTTGAATTTCAGTGGGTAAATCCAGACAAAATGTGAAAAATCATCCAAGAATACTAGATAGAATTTATGACCCAAAAAGCTAACAATCGGAGATGTCCACAAATCAGCATGAACAATATCAAAGGGAGAAAAAGTAACAATGTTTGATGACATAAATGGAAGACGAGTATGTTTGCCTAGTGGACAAGAAACACAGTGTTAGGCAATTTTCCCATTATTACATTGAATACGCTTAGAAGTCTTAAGAAAAGTAAAAACTAGGTCTCCGGGGTGTCCGAGTCTGTTGTGCCAAGTGGAGGGAGAGATTACCGCAAGGGATAGAGGTGCTTGCGGTCTAACAGCAGAAGATTGAGTGAATGGGTAGAGGTCTCCCACACTATTGCAGCGTGTAAGAATTTTTTCCGTATTGAGTTCCTTCACAGAAAAACCAAAAGGGTCAAATTCGATAGACACAGAATTATTGCTAGTGAATTTTCTAACAGAGAGTAAGTTTTTAATGATGTTAGGTGTGTATAGGACGTGGTTAAGGGAGAAAGGTGGGTGTGAATGTTTGGTATGTGTGTTACCGTAACCTTCAATTGGAATGCGATGACCATTGCCGACCGTAATAAATTGAGGACACTTTAACCAACGTAGTTAAGATAGGTTACCTGACGATCGGGTGAGGTGAGATGTGGCTCCGGTGTCCATGTACTAATTGTCATCGGGCTGTTGGAGGTTCACGGTGGTGTAGTGGCCTAAATCAGTCGGGGCCAGGCGGGCTGCTTCTTCTTTGGGATCGCAACCAGTGGTCTTCTTCTTTGTGCGGCACAGTGGTGAAGCGAGGAGAGGCCCGATCGACCAAAGTGCTAGGCCCGGGCCCCTCTGATCGAATGCGAACTGCGGGCGAGGCCCGATTCTTTGGTTGGGCCTTCTTCTTCTTGGTTGAACCACCGCCTTTGTTGTTCTTTGTAGTTGTTGTTGTCCAGGCCACCGGTTGCGTTGGCCTTTTCTGTGGCCCTTGTCTTTGTTGTTGCGACCTCTGCCGCCACGACCTCCGCCATCGGCTTTCTTCTTCTTCTTTGGACATGTTGTGATGGTGGTTCTTCTTGGCGCGCAGTGTTGCCATCCCGTCAACGGCTAACTTCTTTTGATTATGTTCTTCTTGTTTAGCACGTCTAGTTTCTTCCAACAATAGTTGTGAACGTGCCTTGCTGAAACTTGGGAGAGGGTCGGCTTGTTGAATCATTGTTGCGAGTGTGTCATATTCACCATTTGGTAAACCCGCAACAAGTTAAAGCACCATCTTGGTTTCTAAAACAGAAGTCCCGACGTTGGATAGTTGATCGGTTATGCATTTTAGTTGCTTATAATATTCAGATATGTTGTTAAAATTCTCGAGGCGGGTATTATTGAATTGCTCTTCCAAATATACGGCCCGAGTATTTTGATTGTCCTGAAAGATTTCTTCTAGCTGGACCCAAAGTTCACGTGTCGTAGCACCTGTTTTCATAATAGTGCACAACAGGTCTTTGGAGATGGTGTCGTAGATCCATTGTTTGACGATGGCGTCAAGACGATGCCAAATTGAGTCTGTAACATCGGTGGAACGAGGAACAGATTCATCAATATGATCGAGCACGTTGTATGCACATGCATGAATGTAGAATAGTTCCATCCACATGGAATATTGACAGTCTTCTTGGTCAAGAATTATAGGGATAAAATTCTTGATGTTGTTAACGGTGAATGCCGGATGAAAAGAAAATATTGAACGTTGAGAGGGGTTGTCAAGTGTGCCAGTGGATGAACCGGAATTTGTGGGGGAAGAGATGGTTGCCGCTTGCCGAAGGAAGGGAATTTTCTGGTTTGGCCGAGAAAGGGAGGAAGAAACCAGAATTTTTTTTCCTCTGTGAAATCATAAAAAAAATGCTGATTTCGGCCGAGAATGAGGAAGAGAAGGGATTTAGGTTTTAGGTTTCATGGTATCAAGAGCCTAAAACCGAAATCCCTTCTCTTCCTCATTCTCGGCCGAAATCAACATTTTTTTTCTGATTTCACAAAAAAAAATCTGGTTTCTTCCTCCCCTTCTCGGCCAAACCAGAAAATTCCTTTCCCTCGACAGGCGGCAACCATGTCTTCCCTCACAAATTTCGTTTCATCCACTGGCACACTTGACAACCCCTCTCAACGTTCAGTATCTTCTTTTCATCCGGCATTCGCCGTTAACAACATCAAGAATTGTATCCCTATAATGCTTGACCAAGAAGACTGTCAATATTCCATGTGGATGGAACTATTCTACATTCGTGCATGTGCATACAACGTGCTCGATCATATTGACGAATATGTTCCTCGTTCCACCGATGTTACAGACTCAATTTGGCGTCGTCTTGACGCCATCGTCAAACAATGGATCTACGACACCATCTCCAAAGACCTGTTGTGTACTATTATGAAAACAGGTGCTATGGCACGTGAACTTTGGGTCCAGCTAGAAGAAATATTTCAGGATAATAAAAATACTCGGGCCGTATATTTGGAAGAGAAATTCAATAATACCCGCCTCGAGAATTTTAACAACATGTCCGAATATTGTAAGCAACTGAAACTCATAACCGATCAACTATCCAACGTCGACTTCGTTTAAAACCAAGATGGTGCTTCAACTTGTTGCGGGTTTACCAAAAGGTGAATATGACACACTCGCAACAATGATTCAACAAGCCGACCATCTCCCAAGTTTCAACAAGGCACGTTCACAACTATTGTTGGAAGAAACTAGACGTGTTAAACAAGAAGAACACAATCAAAAGGCCTTAGCCATTGACGGGATGACAACACCTGCGCCAAGAAGAACCAAAGAATGCAACAGTGTCCAAAGAATAAAGAAGAGTTGGCGGAGGTCGTGGCGGCAGAGGTCGCAATAACAAAGGCAAGGCCGCGAAAGGGCCAACGTAACCAAAGCAGAACAAAGCCAGAATCGAACTAGCAAAGCAGCAGGGCACAACCAGCAGCAAGGGACCAACCAGCCAGTAACTAGGCCTCGTGATGCATGCCCATACCGTAACGCAGGGCCTCAGGGCCTAGCAAACCGTGGTCGACCGCCTCGGGCCCCGCCTCACCACCAGGCAAAGCAACCAAAGAAGCAAGAAGAAGAGGCCCACTGTCGCACCCAAAGAAGAAGAAGAACATAGCACTGCCCCGACCGCTTGGGGCTGTGCCTACACTACCGTGAACCTCCAACAGCCCGAAGACAATTGGTACATGGACACCGGAGCCACATCTCACCTCACCCGGTCGTCATGTAACCTATCTCAACTACGTCGGTTAAAGTGTCCTCAATTTATTACTGTCGGCAATGGTCATCGCATTCCAATTGAAGGTTTATGGTAACACACACCAAACATCCACACCCACCTTTCTCTCTAAACCACGTCCTATACATACCTAACATCATTAAAAACTTAATCTCTGTTAGAAAATTCACTAGCAATAATTCTGTGTCTGTCGAATTTGACCCTTTTGGTTTTTCTGTGAAGGAACTCAATACGGGGAAAATTCTTACATGCTGCAATAGTGTGGGAGACCTCTACCCATTCACTCAATCTTCTGCTGTCAGACCGCAAGCACCTCTATCCCTTGCGTCGATCTCTCCCTCAACTTGGCACAACAGACTCGGACACCCCGGAGACTCAGTTTTTACTTTTCTTAGGACTTCTAAGCGTATTCAATGTAATAATGGAAAAATTGCCCAACACTGTTTTTCTTGTCCACTAGGCAAACATACTCGTCTTCCCTTTATGTTATCAAACAGTGTTACTTTTTCTCCCTTTGATATTGTTCATGCTGATTTGTGGACATCTCCGATTGCTAGCTCTTTGGGTCATATATTCTATCTAGTATTCTTGGATGATTTTTCACATTTTGTCTGGATTTACCCACTGAAATTCAAATCTGAAGTTTTTACAAAATTCCTCGAGTTTCAAAAATTCATTAAAACACAATTTGAAAAACCTATTAAATCATTCCAATGTGATAATAGACGTGAATTTAATAACTCGGCATTTCATAATTTCTGTTCTAAACAAGGCATGGTTTTCTATTTTTCTTGTCCCTATACTTCTTCCCAAAACGGAAAGGCTGAAAGAATTATACGTACCATCAATAACATGGTCCGCACACTTCTGTTTCATGCCTGCCTACCACCGCCTTTTTGGGTCTATGCTATCAAAATGGTAGAATCCCTTCTAAATATTTTACCAACTAGCACACTCCAAAATAAAACCCTTACAGAAATCGTATACCGTAGGCAGTCATCATATGATCACCTACGTATTTTTGGATGCTTATGCTACCCCAACATAGCCTCCACTGCACCCCACAAATTTGCCCCTCGCACTCTTCCATGTGTCTTCATTGGTCTATCTCCTAATCATCGGGGCTACTTGTGCTATGACATTGTTACTCGCAAAATCATCGTCTCACGTCACGTCACCTTTGACGAGACAACCTTTTCTTTTTCAAATCTTCGGAAATTTCAGACCACCGATTACATTTTTCTCGATGAACCAAGTCTATCCCCGGTCATCCAAAATTTATACCAACAGTAGCCCATAGTTCTGACAGTCTCGCCACTTTCCGGCACTACCCCACCAGCTCCCTGCTCACCTCTACAAACTCTGGCCGAGTCACTTGTACCACCAAGTGACATCGCCGCCTCGCACTCCAAAGAACTGGCCCCAGTCAGGCGCAGTGTTTCGTGCCAACCAACAAAGATAGAAAACAACCCATCTGAATCGCCGCCCATCCGGTCCGTAACTAGTGGACCAAAGAACCTCACACGACCCACCACCACTGCCCTCACATCGCATGGAGACTCGTGCACAACACGGGATCTTCAAACCCAAGGTTCAATTCAATCTCTCCACACAAACCTTATCACCCATTCCAAAAAATCCAAAACTAGAAAAACTGGACCCAAATTGGAATGCGACCATGTGCGATGAATTTAACGCTTTAACCAAGCAAAACACTTGGGATTTGGTACCTAGACCAGCTGGTGTGAATGTTATTCGGTGTATGTGGCTATTTCGTCACAAGTTCAGAGACAGTGGTGACTTAGAGAGGTATAAGGCAAGACTAGTTGCCAATGGCACTAATCAGCAGGAGGGAATTGATTGTGGTGAGACATTCAGTCCGGTTGTTAAACCGGCCACTATTCAGACTGTTCTCAGTATTACTATGGGCATGCATTGGCCGATTCATCAGCTTGATGTCAAGAATGTGTTTTTTCATGGGGATTTGAAAGAGACTGTGTACATGCATCAGCCTCCTGGCTTTGTTCATCCGGCAGCTCCGCAGTTTGTGTGTCGTCTCAGGAAGTCATTGTATGGATTGAAACAGGCACCCCGCGCTTGGTATGATCGGTTCGCCAGGTATCTTCTGTAGATTGGTTTTGTATGTAGCAGGTGTGATACATCTCTCTTCACTTTTCACCGAAGTAGCAGCACTGCATATTTGCTATTATATGTCGATGACATTGTTCTTACTGCCTCATCTGACGGGTTGAAGAATGAAATCATTGCTCTACTAAAAACCGAATTTGCTATGACTGACTTGGGCAAGCTAAGTTATTTTTTGGGTATATCGGTGACAAGATCTGCGGCCACTATGTTCCTGTGTCAGCGTAAGTATGCAGAAGAGATAGTGTACAGGGCCAAGATGGCTAAGTGTAAAGTTATGCCAACTCCGGTGGACTCCAAATCCAAGCTTAGTGCCAATGACGGTGCGCCAATTTCTGATCCCACTCTATATCGGAGTCTAGCAGGTGCTCTTCAGTATCTTACATTCACTAGGCCTGATATTGCATATGCCGTTCAGCAGGTGTGTCTGTTCATGCACGACCCCCGAGAGTCCCATTTTGCCTCTCTCAAACGTATTATCAGATATGTTAAGGGCATACTAGACTTTGGTTTACATCTATACCTCTCTGCCCCAACCAAGTTGCTAGCCTACACGGATGCAGATTGGGCAGGATGCCCCGACACACGTCACTCCACCTCAGGGTACTGTGTATTTCTTGGGGATAATCTTATCTCATGGTCCGCCAAGCGGCAGGCCACGCTATTTCGTTCGAGTGATGAAGCAGAATATCGCGGAGTTGCTAATGTCTTCGCTGAGATCTGTTGGCTCCGAAATCTTCTGTTGGAGCTCTAGTGTCCATTACGCCAGGCGTCTATAGTCTATTGTGATAACATATCTGCTATCTATATGTCTTATAATCCAGTCCAACATCAGCGGACTAAGCATATTGAGATGGATATCCACTTTGTGAGAGAGAAGGTTGCCCGTGGTCAGGTCAAAATTTTACACGTGCCTTCCTCTTATCAGTATGCAGACATTTTCACAAAGGGACTACCGCTATAGCTCTTCACCGACTTCCGATCCAGCCTTAGCATTCGGCCTCCTCCCGCTCCGTCTGAAGGGGATATTAGCGAATATTCTCCGTATATTTTGTAATTATGATAGATGTATATTTAAGGTAACTTAGGATTCTAATTGTATTAGGAATCAACCTTTGTAAGGTAAGTTAGGATTCGTACCGTATTAGCAATCAACCTTGTACAACTATATATATTGTGAATAATGAAAGGAATCCGGAAGGGAATGAAAGATGGAATAATTTCCCTTAGGATTCCTTTCATTATTCAGTACAAAGGTTGATTCCTAATATGGTACGAATTTTAACTTACCTTATAAAGGTTGATTCCTAATACAATTAGAATCCTAAGTTACCTTAAATATATATCTATCATAATTACAAAATATACAGAGAATCGCTAATAGTATCGATCCAACTAGCATCTATGTAGTCTGTCCCAAACACCTGCTCATTATCTCGGCAAAGCTTAACAAGCTTGTCGGGAAAATCATGGACACGTTGCGTTGTAACAACTTGTTGTGATCCAGCTAGCCAATGGGCTATTGGAAAAGATCTACCATCTGGGAGTCGTACATTCGTCCCATGAAGATAAGTGAAAACAATGAGCTCAACGATTCCAGATTGTTCGCTAACTAATATAGACTGATCCATTCCACCAATAAGCCTGTGACCGTCACAAGGAAGTTGTGCCATATCTTTCTGCCCAGTATCAAACCAAGTCCAAGTGTGGAAGCCAAAGGCTGGTTGAAGCCAGACTAAATGCCGATTTAGCACACAAACTGCATCAATAATTGCTCCACTTGACAGTTGATCCAACACAACAAAATAAATGGTGCAGTAGAAGTTTCGTGTCTTGTGTGCGCTGGTTCCCATCTAGAAAAAAGGGTAGAATAGCATCATCACAGATGCTTTGAAGTGGAAAACTTTGCCCCTTTGCTGCTAAAGAGTTTTGAGAATTGGAAGATGCATGTGACAAGAGGAAAATGATATTTGCAGGAGATAGCACATTAACAAACACCAAAGAGCAAGTGGACAAGGCATTGTCGAGTAGCAAAAAGCAGAGCAGATTAGAATTTGAAGATATCACAGAAGATGAACATAAAGTTATATAAGAATTGATAAAGCTCTTATCCATGGTGTGGTTGGTTGAAACAACCCAACAAACAATAGTGAAGGTGACAACCGTACTCCACCAAAATTCTATCCTATAACCAGTCCCGCCAACAAAAAGTATGGACTGTCCAGTGTCGAACCAATTGCAAATGTGCAAGCCGAAGTTACCTCGTAGCCACCAAGGCCTTGGATGCGTAACAAGTAACACATCATACTTCCCCAGAGTTCCAAAAAATTATCTCTGATTGGGATCGTTGTTAGTGCTAAAGCTTTAAGGCGTAGATGGATGGGCTAAGCGATTTGTTGTCATTTCTTTGGGGCCGCATTGCTAGAGTTTTCAGCTCCCAAGGAAGATATAGCCATAGCAAATAAAAACATTGAATGAACGCGTATTCCCCATTGCAATAACACGAGGCTGTTTCCTCTGTTTTGGTACAGTAAAGTGGTCAGACTCCAATGTGGATGGTTTTTTTAGCAGCAAACAACTTGGAGGGATTTTGTCCAACACCAGGGCCGCGAGTAGACAGACATGTACTCAAATTGCAACTTCCGTATCAATCATTTCAGCGAATATAATGGAGTCACAACTAGGTGGAAAGCAATCGTTGTTCACCAAGTGCACATACTCTTTTTATTCCCAAACTTAATTTGATAGTTCCCCATATGAGTCTTCCATCATGGTTATATTTGTTACATAGTTAAATCTCTTTATAATATTTCAGTGTTTATCAGGAAATTTCATCACTGTTATAGATATTGTTATGTATGTATACTAAATTTCATTTAGCTGTTATAATTCAAGTTTAAGCACAAAAAAGATTTTCACTCAATCAATAAATTTCAGGTTTCAATCCTAAAAAATAAAGATTTCGAAGCTCTAAATTGAAAATTAATGGAGTTCTTCAAATATTCCTCAAACATTGACCTACCCAATAATAGCTATTCGAAAATTTAGCTCCAACTTTCTCTTCGAATATATGGTCCAAAATAACAGTCACACAAGTCAAGTGCAAAATGAAGGATTTCTGCGTTTAGTTGTTGGGCATCCTCAAGAGATTAGTTTTGATTTAAAAAGAATCCTCGAGAGATTAAGTAGGCGTTTCAACATGCCATATGAAATCATGATAGATTAATTCAAATCGGCGTTGGTTTATGTATTTTATACAAAATTTAAACTTCAACTTCAACTTCATGATTTCAAATTCAAAATTATCCAAAAAGGCAAGATTTGACTCAAATCATGATTTCAAATTTTTTAAATGTAAAACTTGACCTATAAATTTATATTTTGTAAAAAAAACTCATAAATTAGTAGATATATTTACCAACCATTTATATCAAATATTAATATGCAAGTTGGTAGGATACATTACTAGTCATGTTAAATTTAAAGAATAGTGACATTACTATTCATTTTATTAAATACATTATTATATTAAAGAGTAGTTACATTATTATTCATGTTAAAAATTTCTTTTTATTGAACTAAAGTCTGATCAATTGATGTTGTATTTTTTAAAAATATTTTCTAGTAGTGTATTAATTTTTTTTATGAACTATGACTTTCTTATTTGGTAAGATTGTATAAAAATTGAGAAAGTCTTGATGGTTTTCACAATTTGTGAGGTTTTTATGTCTATAAAAAATAAAACTTAAGAAATCCAGACCACATATCTAAACAAAACTTCAACTTCAAATCATGTCCAAACTGAAGATTGAAGGGAAAGTTGAAGCAAGCCAATGAAATTTGTAACTAAAGATATGTAAGATGTAGAGTTTTGGTTGAATTTTTTTACAATATATTCTTTGATATAGCTTTGATTTAAGTTTATACTTGAGAAATACTAGTATACTATTTAGTATGCCCATATACCTTTTATTTAGGTCTATTATTAACAAACAATATAATCTTGATTTCTTTTAACTGATGTTCACAATGTATACTAATGATATATTGTATGGTATTCCACAATTATTGTTGAATCATATTATACAATGATTAATAATATGTAGTATGTTATTCAAATATACCAATATATTGTATAGTATATCATGAAAATAATGATATAATGTGATTATTGGTATGTGAAGTGATATTCACACTATATCAAGTATATTATGTGATATGTATGTATATTTAGTAATATACATGATATATTATTGATATATTTAAATGTATTTAGTATATTTAATATCATTCTTAATATACTTAACAAATAGTATACTATTTAGTACACCAGTTGTCTATTATTAACAAATATTGTAGTATACTATTTAGTGCACTAGTATAATCATAGTATACAATGATTAATAATATGTAGTATGATATTAAAATGTGTCAAGTATATTATATAGTATATCATGATATAATGTGATTATTGGTATGTTAAATAATATTAACAATATATCAAATATATTGTGTGGTATGTATGTATATTTAGTAATATGCATGATATATTATTGATATATTCTTATGTATTCAGTTTATTTAATATTATTCGTAATATAGTACTAATATATTTAATTGTAAAATACAAATTAAGAAAAATAATTGAGTAATAAAAAACATATTTTTGTTAGAAATTAAAAAAAAACCTCTACAATACAAAATAAAACAAATAGTTCCAAAAGAACATTAAAAAAAGTTCAACACGATCACTCTTCAATAATTACGATCGCTAAAAAATAAGATTGGCAAAATTTGGATGGGGAAATTTTACTAAAAAGAACACGACACGAGAAGAAAGAAATAAAGTGAAAAACAACAAAAAGAAAGGGAAGAAGATAGAAGTTTTTTTAAGAAAAAGAATAAAAAAGGAAAAATAATACAGTGAAAAAAAAATAAAAAGAGGAAAGACAGAAAGTGAAAATAGTGAGAGATTTGACTATGAAAGAAAAGAAAGATAATAAAAAAAGAAAATGAAATAAGTGAGTGATTGTACTAGAAATACAAAAAAAAAGAAAAAAAAAGTGAAAAACAAATAAAAAGGGGGAAAACTAAAAGAAAGTGAAACAAGTAATAAAGAATTTTCCGGAATGAGCAAAATAAAAAGGAAGCTGAAGAAAAAGAAGGGGATGTGAGTAGAGATGGCAATGGATCTTGGATCCGGTCCGGATACGGTGGATCAAGATCCGTTTTATAGGATATGGATCTCCAAAATTTGGACCCGATGGATTCGGATCGGACCCGGATCGGATCTGGATCTTGTATTTGAGATCCGTATCCGATTCAGATCCGATCTGTGGATCCGTTTTTTATTAAATATATCCATAACCTAGAATGTAATTTTATAAGTATTTTCTTAATTTTTTTTCATAATTTATGTATTGGGTAAAGGGTTGAACCAGGATAAGGCACAAGTCACACAGTCATGTAATTTGTCTTTGAAGTTTCATTTCTTTTACCTATATGCTCTCTGCAGTTTCCCATATTTTTATTTCTATAAAAAGAAAAAATTATCACTCTTCTTTAAATTTCTCTTTCTTGAATCTGCTAGCCGTAAGCTTTAAGTATCTTTCTCTCATTTATTTGATCAGCAAAAAAAAAACTGAGACTTTTGATATATGACTGACATTGTTTTATGTTGTTTAATGAAGTCAATCAGTAGAACTGCAAGTGGAGCATCACTAAAGCCTCCAAAAATTAGCTCAAAGTTGCAACCTGTTCAGCATCACTAATGAAGTCAATCGTCTTTATTTTTTTGTGATGCTAAAACTTTGTTCAGTATTTTGGAAGAATGGTGTCATGTTTGTGTAGGTTGATTCAATTAACTCAATCATTTTTTTTCAATCAGATTGCGTTTCATTTTGTCATAAAAGTTTCAACATGTGGGAATGTTATTCAAGCAAAAAAAATTTACATGTAGATCCAGATCCAATCCGTGGACCCGGTAGATCCGGATTTTGATCTGATTTTTATGGACTCGATGGATCTGGATCCAGGTATGAAAAATGAATCTGGATCTGGATCTAGTAGGATCCGGTCCAGATTCGATCTGTTGCCATCCCTAGATGTGGGAGGCAGGAGGGGGCAAGAGCCATTAATATGGGTTTTGCCCACTGGGCCTGTCCGTACTAGCCCATAATTTAATAGGGCAGGACTAAGTTTTTCTTAGCCCATTTAAGAACGAGACTAGCTTTTAGCACAACTCATGTAAGTTCGTCCAACCCGTTAGGCTTACCCAAGGCTAGATTGGGCCAGCTCATTGGCCTAATGAAAAAATATTATTTATTAAAATATACGAAAATTAAAAGAAAGTAGAAAACAGTGTCGGCCTAACCATGTATGGAATATATGACAAAGCTAGATCTATTGATCGGTCATGTCATATAGGACCGAGTTGGATATTCAATTGCTTCGATTTGAATTATCCGGAGAATGCAATGCTATATATCAAAAAGATGCAAATCCTGAATTTTCGAATTGAGAGAGATAAAAAATTCTAATCATTTCTTAAATTCATGGACCTAATTCAATTCAGTGGGATCCCAACACAACCTGAAAGGAAGCCATTCCTAAGAGGAAGTTTCTAGTCGTCTTTCTTGAGGAGCGAGAAAAGAGAGGAAGCGGACGCTTTAGGCCTCCAAATTTGGGGGGCCATATTTTAATAATAATAGGTTTCTGATTTTTTTTAGAAAATATTGAAATCATTTTAATGAAAAAGTAAAAAAAAAATCATATAAAATGTTTCAAGAGAGATTGAATGGATTAAGTATATTATTAATGAGTTAATGGTAAAAAGTACACCTAAACTATCACCATTTCGTAAGTTTCGTACTTTAACTATTCATTATTTAATTTATCTATCTAAACTATCACTTATTTATATTAAAACACACTAACTCCATGTTGAGTTATTCTTCACGTGCCTGTTGTCGATTGATTTTAAATATTTTCCCAACTCAGCATCCAAGTGCATTTTAACACAAATAGATTGATAGTTTAGGTAGGTAAATGAAACAATGGATAGTTGAGGTATGAAACTCGCGAAAAGTGATAGGTTAGGTGTGTTTTTTACCATTAGTTTATTATCAATTGAAAAATATTATTATATAGGAGAAATCTATTATAGAGCAATTATTCATAATTTTGCATCTCAAAAATATAAAATAAGATTTCAAATAAAAATATATAGGAAACTCTCTTTTTTCTTGAAAAGAAATTAAGACATCTCATAGAAGTTTGGCTTTAGGCCACAAATGATATTGAACCGCCCCTGATAGAAAATTAAAAATAATACGAAAAGGAGCATAAATTCAAAATCTACCTAGCCCATCATATTACGATGCACAAGACCAAAGTCTTAAAATTTAAACACTAAGTTAGTTTAAATAAAACTACAAAATAAATAAATAACAAAATCTTAAACTTCCTAACCCTAAAAAGTAGCCGCTCTTTTCTCTCTTTTTGTATTGGGATAATTTAATTGTGGAGTTGAGACCTAGTTAATAACACGTCAACACCGTATAATATTATCTTGTAAATATTTATATTTTTGTATTTTTAGGTTAGAATTTATAATTAAAAAATGATGAATTTTCTTTTTAAAAAAGGGAAAAGGGCCAATATACCTCTCTAATTTAGTTTATTAGTCAACTTCGTCCTCCGTTAGCGAAAGTAGTCAAATATACCCCTCTTGTTACAAGTTGGGACCAAATATACCCCTACAGTTAGCAAAGTATTCAAAAATACCCTTTTTCAAAAAAGATTCTGGAAAATTATATTTTTTAATTAAAATATCTGTAAATTATTTTTTTTTAAAATAAAGTGTCCTAAAAAAATTTAAAAATCTGGATTAATTTTAAAAATAAATCTGAAAAAAATATATTTTCCAGATTTTTTAATTAAAAATCCAATTTTCCAGAATGTTTTTTTCCTCTATGTGGAATTAGAAGAATAAGGCGGGGATAAGAAGTTGTACAAACTAGCCAAGGTGAGGGAGTGGAGGGCCCGTGACTTGGATCACGTGAGGTGCATCAAGGATGAGAACGGCAAAGTACTGGTGGAGAACGCTCATATTCGGCGGAGGTGGCATCCATACTTCCATAAACTCTTGAATGAATGAGACAGAGATATTGTGCTGGAAGATCTGGAGCAATCCGGTAGGTACCGGAATTTTGGCTATTGTAGAAGCATTAAGGTTAAGTAGATTAAGGGTGTTGTTCGCAGGGTGCGCAGGGGACGAGCGACTGGGCCCGATGAGATCCCAGCTGAATTTGGGAAGAGCGCAGGCAAGACAGGTTTGAAGTGGCTGACTGAGTTGTTTAACGTCATTTTGAAGACGACGAGAATTCCCTAAGAATGGAGGTGGTGTACAATGATTCCTTTGTACAAGAACAAAGGGGATATCTAGAGTTGCAACAATTATATGGGTATTAAGTTGCTAAGCCACACTATGAAAGTTTGGGAAAGGTCGTGGAAATGAGGCTGAGAAAAGGCATGTCTATTTCTGAGAACCAGTTTGGATTCATGTCGGGGTGTTCAACCACATAAGACATTCATCTTACTAGGAGGTTGGTAGAGCAGTATAGGGAGAGGAAGAGAGACCTACATATGATTTTCATCGACCTCGAGAAGGCATACGACAAAGTTCCTAGGGAGGTTTTATGAAGATGTTTGGAGGTTAGAGGTGTACATGTGGCGTACACTAGGGCAATCAAGGATATGTATGATGGAATCAAGACTAGGGTATGGACAGTAAGATGGGATTCAAAGCACTTCCCAGTGACGATGGGGTTGCACCAGGGATCAACTCTTAGTCCATTTTATTTGCCTTGGTGATGGATGGCCTGACGCGACAGATCCAAGGGGAGGTGTCATGGTGTATGTTATGTGCAGACGATATAGTCCTGATTGATGAGACTAGTAGCGGAGTGAACGCTAAGCTGGAAGTTTGGAGACAGACTATAAAGTCCAAAAAGTTCAGGTTGAGTAGGACCAAGACAGAATACTTAGAGTGCGAGTTCAGTAACGGGAGTGACCTTGAGACAGGCGTGTAGGTGAGGCTTGGTACTCATGTCATTCCGAAGAAAGGAAGCTTCAAGTACCTCAGGTCTATTATCCAAGGGAATGGAGAGATTAATGACGATGTCACACATCTTATTGGGGTAGGGTGGATGAAATGGAGGCTCGCATCTGGAGTCTTGTGCGATAAAAAAGTACCACCAAAACTTAAAGGCAAGTTCTATAGGGTGGTGGTTAGACCGACTATGTTGTATGGGGCAAAGTGTTGGCCAGTCAAGACTTCGCACATCCAGAAGATGAAAGTTGCGGAGATGAGGATGATGAGATGTATATGTGGGCATACAAGGAGGGATAAAATTAGAAATGATGATATCCGGGACAGAGTGGGAGTGGCCTCGGTGGAGGATAAGATGAGGGAAGCAAGGTTGAGATGATTCGGGGATGTGTAGAGGAGAGATACAAATTCCCCAATGCGGAGGTGTGAGAGGTTGGCTATGGACAGGTTCAAGAGGGGTAGAGGTAGGCCGACGAAGTATTGGGCAGATGTGATTTGACGGGATATGGCACATGTTCAACTTACTGAAGACATGACCTTAGATAGAGAGTTGTGGAGGACACAAATTAGGGTATAAGGGTAGTAGGTAGTCGAGCGTAGCCCTACTTACGCTTACAACCTAGTAGTTGTAGTGTTATTAGTGTAGGTCCGCTTAGCCTATCATACTAGTAGGCACAATATTACTTTATAGTAGCTTTTGATTTCTACTGCTATGTGTTCTTTAGTGTACTTTATTTATCTTATGTACCTGCATTAGTTACTGCTTCTTTTTCAGAATGTGCTAGCATGACTTATTCGCATTTGATACCAGCATTTTCATGCTGCTTTAAATTTCTTGTCCGGGTCTGACTGTTTCTCTTACTTTGCTTGTGCTTATGCTTTGTCTTGAGCTGAGGGTCTCTCGAAAACATCCGCTCTACCTACCAAGGTAGAGGTAATGTCTGCGTACACTCTACATTCCCCAGACCTCATGTTGTGGGACTTCACTAGTATGTTGTTGTTGTTGTCCATAATATTAATTTTTTTTAAAAATGAGTTTTATAAAATCAAGAAAATTTTATATTTTTAATAAAAGCCATTTTTTCAAATTTGTTTTAATTACAAAAATCAATTTTTCATATTGTTTTTAAAACAATTGTCACGTAGACACACCACATAAAATAAGTTAAATGCTACATATCACCCAAATTATACACATATTATATAGTGAAATACACACTAATACGCCTAATTTTTAACATATTATATAGGTATTTAACTTATTCTAAATAACATTTAACTTATTCTATGTGGTGGCTACATGACAATTTTTTTTAAAACAATCTGGAAAATTAATTTTTCTAATTAAAACAAATCTGGAAAAAATGGATTTTATTAAAAATATGAAATTTTCTTGATTTTATAAAACTCATTTTAAAAAAAAAAAAAACATATTCTGGAAAATTGGATTTTTTTATTAAAAATTTTGGATTTTAAAAAAAATCAGTTTTTCAAATTTATTTTTAAAATTAATACAGATTTTAAAAACAAGATTTTTTGGCCACTTTATTTTCTTAAAAAATACTTTACAATTTTCTAGATTAAAAAAATTATTTTTCAGATTTTTTAATTAAAAAATCCAATTTTCCATAATAGTTTTTTTAAAAAGGGTATTTTTGAATATTTTGCTAACGGTAGGGGTATATTTGGCCCCAACTTGTAACGGGAGGGGTATATTTGACTACTTTCGCTAAAGGAGGGCAAAGTTGACTAATAAACTAAAGTAGAGAGATATATTTGAGCATTTTCCTTTTCAAAATGGCGGATCGGGCCAGCCCACCAAATTTCAAGGTCCGTAATGGTTAGGTTGGATCGACCCATATTGACAGCTCTAGATAGGGCATTGACAAGGGGAATGGGGAGAAAAAGTAGGATGAGAAAATCATGCTTTGAGATGGTGGTTGCTTGTTAATCTCTTACTTAGGCATTTAATGGATTCGAGGACTAGAGATTCTTCCTAGGCTATGACTGTAGACTATAGAGCTCTAGTGTAATTCACCTTATTGCAAGTCTTACGTGAGTGTGCTTAGTGATTATCTCATTTCTTATTCCTTGGATTATGACTGGATACTTGATACTTAGTTGTTTACTTTTAGATTGTGATAGGATTTGTACTTGATTACGAGCATGTCTATTATTCAGTTTCTTCTTTTATATATGTTAGCTAACTATTGTCAGCCTGTAATATCTATTAATACATAGTGTTTGTACTTATACTACTCTTGATACCCTTTTGGGGGGTATAGTTGTTGCAGAAACTTCAGCGAGGTTCGATTAGCCTTCAAGGATGTCATGGAGTTCATATAGATCTCTCTGTTTAATTCTCTTTCTAAACAGAAGTGTATTCAGATTGTAGTTGTAACTTTCATTTAAGTTATATACTTAGAAGCTCTTGTACTATTTAGACCAGATCCTTTGGGTTTTGTTGTATTCCTCATTTTTACATATCTATATTTTTGGACTTCTACTATTCTTCTTATGTATTTATGTTTTTGGGTGAATCTATAAGGGACGGGTTCACCTACCGAGGTGGGTAATGGTAGGTGCTCGCATGACTTAGTAATTTGAGTGGTGACACATTTCTCCGCCACAACGAGTCAGTGCCAGCTAAATTGTCTCCGCCGCGGTGGAAAAGCTGACAACCAGTGAAATAAATATCCTAAAAATAGCTCACTTTTCCCTAAAGGTTGTATCTCGAGATGGGGGCTACCCTAAAGAGTTTTTCCTGCATTCTTGGCCTAAGACCTTCATGGAAAGTAAACCCTCCTTATGATAGTTTTCTATGTTTATGCTGTTTGGAGGTAAAGCATGTAATGGGAAACATAAGTTAAACAATTTTTTATAGTTGAAATGAATAGAATCAAGAGTTTATGATGTAAAAGAAGTGGGTAAAATATGATTTCTTCTTAAGTAAGTTATGGTGTTGGTAAAGTGACCATGTTGTAAGGTTTAATTCAGTTATAGAAATCATTTCTTAATTGGGGAAGAAACCTAGGGTTGGTAAAAGTGGGGTTTTGATATCTATTTCACTATTTGAATTTTAGCTTTTCCAATGAGAATTGTTGGTGGATTGAACTAATCTAAATATAGAATTTGATGATTTAGAAACTAATAAGCTTGAACCTTCCAATTATGTTGAGGAATTGACAGCTTGAAAATTAAGGTTCATACCAAATTGGGGGTTTGACTTGAATAATGAAATTGACATATCCTTGAGTTAGCTTAGAAATTGAATAGTAGGATTAGACTTCTAGAACGCCAGATTTCCAATTTGACTTTTGAATTTTCTGTTTTGCACTTGTGGGTCCTTTTTCCCTAGTGGTTTTAATTCAAAGGATAGGATATCAACATGGACATTGTTACTTCTCACAAAAAGGCAAGGCAAATGTGTGGTAGAGTCTCTCGGATTGGTACGATGACGTATGTACCCATCATCGAGAGGATATGAAGCATTTTAGGAACATTTCCCTTTTTTACCCTATCGTGCTCCCTCTTTTAATTTTATACTTAGTTTATTCAAATTGGTATCTGATTCTGACACCCATCGGGGTGGATTGTGTGTAAAACTCGTGTCTGAAGGTTAGTGCGAGTCTGAAATTGTTTAGATTGGTTCTATATTTTGGTTTAGGGGTTTCGCCCTAGCGAAAGTATTTCCGCACCGGCGAAGGGTGGAATGTAGAAACGTGACCCCAGATGTTGGCCAGAGTTCGCCCCAGCGGGTGATGCCCTGCCTCGACGAGCTCACACTTGCGGAAGAGTTTCCGTCGGAGTGCATGAATCGCCCCCTATTCAAAGTTCGCCCCCGCAAAGTTATTCTTGCAGGAGCTAGTTCGCCTCAGCGGGTGTAGTTTCCGCCCCAGCGGAACTACTGGGCAGAAACTAGTGAGTTCTGCATCTGTAACATGATTCTTCACCTGTGCATTGATAAACATATACCATGACCAATAAAATCATAGCAAAACCAGCAAGAAAATTCAAATAGCCAAAACGCACACATATCTGATAATGTCAACCAAACAAAGACGAGAAACTAGCTATGATATCCCAAATCATCCAACATCCATCAAACCAAAGCAACAAAAAATAAAGAAAGCCAAAACAAATTATCCAAAACATCCAACAAGCACTAGAAAAATAAATTATTTGAAACAAATCCCAGCATGGGCTAACCACAAATACCAAGCATGGGCTCAATCTTCTCTCCTCAAACTTGTTACCTCACCACCCTCATCATCATCTTCGTCTTCAACCGGCATGGGGTCCTTGTATTCCAAGTGTTTGAATAATCCCTTGATACCTCTCCACATCTTCACGAGAAATTTGCCCCGGGACTTGTTCTTCTTCTTCTCCTTTTTAAAGCTCGCGCTGAGATCACCACGGTCCTTGGCCAAACCCTTGTATGCTATCTCTAAAGTACCAACCGAGGTCTTTAGGGCCTTCTGCGACTCAAGATACTCTTTCATCTCCTCACGGGAGAAGTAATTGGTAGAGACACCAGAAGGAGTAGCCCCGATAGAAGGCCTATGAAGTCCAGCAACCAAGTCCCTAATATTCTGACAATGAGAACCCATGACACCAAGTGGCCTCTGCGGCTGACTACAACTGTGAACGTGACTGAGACCCATCATCATCACCATCACTGCTTACATTCAAGTCTACATTACTTTTCTTACTTTTCACCAGTGTACCCACCCCTGACACCTTCTGAGGGTGGAATACCCCCTCAGGCTCGATCCATTCATCATCAGAATTATGCATCACACCCGCCTTCTAGCACAACACAATAATCAAAGAAGGAAACTTCAGAGTTGACCCTCTTTTGGCAAATAATCATTCCACTCTAAAATGATATGATAACCCACATTCATCGGGACATCATCAAGTATGCAAGTTACCATGAGAGCACAAATGTACGCGTAGTCAGATTTGTTACTAGAGGGTCGCACCATGTTGACAATGATACTCTGCCACCTTTTGGCCTCAGCAGTGAAGTATTCATTTGTGATCCCCGACTTCTTATTAGCATAAGTGATCTTGTTCCTATGCTCCTCGGCCACCAGATGTGACACCAACCACTCCATATTTCCATAATCTTTCTTGGCACTCATAAGCTCAAGTGGGTGGTTTTACAACCCATAGAGTCATTAATTACCTCGACCCCAATCGGTACTATCTTGCCTGAATCCTTATCTTGGTATTTAGCTCCGACAACCTCACCCATTTTAAATTGGCATAAAACTCTCTTACCCAATCCTCACTGGCCTTGCATGGGGCAGGGGCAAAGCATTTCCATCCTGTTTGCACTAGTCGATTATAGAAGTCAGGGAGAAGCTCTTCCACACCGATCAAGTCTATGCAGAGCTCTTTCAACAGTTTTTTGTTTCTCAGATTTTTATAGTAGCGGTTCTGATAGTCCCTAGACATGAACCACATTGCATCGTAGTCACCCGCAGGCTTCTCATAGATTGTCCATTTGATTTTGATCTATTTCTTCCAAATACACCTGCAATTACCAAATCTATGTCAGTTCAGTAATGGAAGCATATATGTCATGTTATTACGTGTCTAGAAAGACAAAGAAACCAATAAAATTTGACCCGAGTCGATCGGTGCGAAGCTACTATTTTAGCACTACCATTGTGCTATTTCCGTTGTGGTGGAATGGCTTTCCGATTGAGCGAATCTGCCCCAATGAGCAAAGTGTCCGCTTTGGTGGAAACTCTGTGTCCCCATTCATTTTTCTTTGGCTAAGACTTTTGCGCCTTAGCGAGTCCGCTCCAGCAGAAGGGCTTCCACTGGAGAGAGATCGTCATCCCAGACAACCCCACTAGAAAGTTTAGTGATTTTACCCCGAGTTTGGTCGAAACCCCTCCCCTCCTTGGTTCGTGTGTGTGTATACATGAAGTGTAGAACCTTTTTATGCATGTATTTTACCCGATCTGTAAATCTATCCTTGTGGCAAACCCCACCCCAAATGTTTCCCCAAGTTCATGAAAATTCTCTACCACTACCAAATTTCTACCATATTACATGAAGTTATAATGCGTAGTACGAAGTTTTAGAAACTTACCAAGAGGAAAATCTGAGTATTTCTGAGTTCTGGAAGAATTCTGAGTGCCTTGATATACGTGCCACCATCAACTGGCTCCGGCATGTCGAAACCTCAGTGAGGCAATGTATATGGGAAGTTATGTGTGGGAGGAAGAGAGTAGTTTGTGGTGAAGGTAGGGTTTGTGAGAATATTTTGTAGGATAGTTGTGGAAGGGATGTTTGGAAGTGGGTTTAGAAGTTTGAGAGTTGAGGAAGAGTGGGCGGATCGATCTGTTTTTGGAATACTTTTCGAATTCTGTGACTTTTTCCCCGACGAAAGCTATTTCCTCCCCAGTGTGTTCATAGGAGCGGGTGACTGTGCCCCTCCAATGAGGTTTACCTCTTTCCTAGTTGTTCGATTCGGCAAATTTGTTTGTGCGAGCGCGAAAGTGATTCAGCAGACAAATTCTTCTGCCGTAGCGGAGTCCCTTGATTTAAATTTACAGCGGGTGCGATTTTTTTGGAAGCAATGTTTCTTTTGGCAAGTATTGGTCCTATATGTTTCTGTGACAATCTCTCTCCCAGACCTTCTATAAATTTTATGAAGCATCAGACCCCCACTATTATTCGCTGTCATGTATTCTTTGTCCGAGGGTAACTAAACGAGTCTATGTGGACATATGATGTTACGAATTCAGTAGTACTAATTATAATGACGTACGGTGACGTGCGGTAGTGTGACTGATGGCATAATTCTATACCGTGAATCCTTGAAGTCGAAATTCTCCACGCAAATATTCTTCCTATAATATGGCTATATTAGTGTTTTCCATCAACCAGCTCGAATTGTTAGTATCAAGATCTAAACCATAGACCAGAGTTGGAAACATGGAATCCTAGTTATGTTGTGTGATGATGTTTTCCATCCGCATTGAGTGAAATTGATACGAACACTTATGGGACCAGGTTTCGAGCCCTATCTATTGTACCCACCACTTTCTATAGTTTTTGTTCGAGGATGAATGTTTGTTTAATTGGTATTTGATGTAACGATCTATTTGGTCGTTATGAACTCTTTGCCCAATTCCTGTCATAACTCTCCTCCGAGCATTTGCCGATGACGTTGCTAGTGGAAATCTTGAGTCAAATAAAATCCTCCGGGTTTGAAGGAGAGTGATCGAAGTGAAGTGCGGCTGAAAGAGAGATTTTTCCGCCCCTACGAGATCGTGTCTGCTCTAGCAGATAGAGAGATTCCGCTCCAGCAGAGCCTCATTCTGCCCCGACACTGGACGAGGTGTCAAGTATCTTTGCCCCAACGACCTCTTTTGTAATGACCTATTACGTTATTATGTGTGTTTTGACTAATTTACCCCCATTGACTTGATTTTTGAAGCGATCGACGATTCTAGTAAAAATGAGAAATTAGAACCTTAAATTATAAAAATGTTGACCAATAGTTAACTTTTGTGTAAACGGGCCATTTTCAAAAATTCGTCGATTCAGTGAGGTCCGGAGGGTCGTTTATGACTTGGTGGGATAGTTGGTTCAGTTCCCGAGGCTCTCGGGAACATTTTTGGCTATTGGTCGGAAAACTAGTTTAGCCTATTGAGGGTTAACTCATAGAATTAGAACTTCGATGGAAATTTTGAGACCACGAGTGAGTATGTAGCATATTTTTACATGGATGTACATCTCTTGTTTGTGTCGGGGAGGTCTCGGGTGATTGTGGGATTTCCTGTTGAATTTGCATAAGTTTGGAAAATTCTGGTTTCTAGTGTACTCGCTGGGATGGGCCTCAATGATCCCCAACGGAAAGGGTTCGCTGCAGCAGATGGTGATCCGCTACAATAAGCATTTTGTATTTTGGCTTGGGACCACATGCACGGGTCCTCTGTAGTGGACGAGGGGATTCCAGAATTCTTTTAAGTGTCATTAAAACCCTACACTCCCTCATATCGAAAATACACCTCCAAAGCACTCTTAGGGCGACTCCAAGCAATTTCAAGTGATTTCTTCCATTGGTAAGATTCCTTAACCTTGTATTACCCTTATTTAGTTTCTTTAAGTTGATTAAATGGTGAAAATAATCTATAATCTAATTGGGGAAGAAGAGTTCAACTTAATTAGGGTTTGTTTGATGATTAAGCTTAAAATGGAAATTGATGGATGGTTTTTACTATTCTAAGCTTGGGGTTCACTAATTAATAGTTGTTAAGCTTGAATCTTCTATTATTGTTGATAAAATTAAATGTTGGAAACTAGGGTTCATACCCAAAATTGGGGGTTTTGCTTGTAAGATGAAATTAGCCTAATCTTGAGTTGTTTTAGCAAGGAATTAGTAATATTGAACTTCTAAAACCTTAAATTTCATGTTTTACCTCCGAATTGACCATTTTACCCCTATAAGCCTATTTTCCCTTTCTTCTATATGGGTTGGGTTCGAAGGATAGTGTAATGTTTTTGGTGTTGTTAATTTCCTGCTCTAACTTAGATTTCGATAATATTAGACTTTGAATACGACTGTGATCCTCGGAAGGGCAAGGTGCAAATGTGATTTGTTGTGACTCCCGTTCGGCATTCCAGGTAAGTTACGGCTTACCTTCTGGTTAGACTTCGGTTAGCGAAGAGTATGTATAGTTAGATACTATTGGAGAAAGCATGTAAGCCTTTGGTTATGAAGTTGAGATGGATTACTTAGGTTGGATATTGTTGACTGTTTGTGAATTATTATCTCTTTGTGATTGCTGGACTTGTACGTGGTTGCCATACCGTACTTGTGATATATTTATCTGTCATTCATCTTGGTTGTATCATGGATAGAGAAACAGACTTGACTTAATAATGATATTGTGATATATGTCCATGCGTGGCACGATTGGGATTTGATTATGATTTACACTTGAGATTAATACATACATATCATTCATACGCATTATACATGAATCGTTATTTTGAACTGTGATTTGACATTAATAATGGTAAGAGAGAAAGTGAAATACTTGAGGCTTCCTATTATAGTGTTTGCTACATGTTTATTCCATATGGCCTCTTTTGCATATATAATTGTTGTTACCGATGTGGTCCAAAGGGAAAGTGTTCCGGACGTGGCATTGTTCAGATTTGGGAATAAGGTCAAATATTACATGTGATTGGCATGATGGTGATAAGTGAGAAAGAAACAACATTGATTCTTATGCTGAGTGACATGGAATGACTAGCGGTGTGGTGGGTGGAAGAGTCACTCTAAGTTGCGTGATACGGAGTGACTGATATATAGACTTCACGGGTCCTCCATGGGTCATGACTGTTAGAACGATGATATATTCCGTCTGGAGCATGTATGTACGATAGGAGATAGTTGGCCAGTGCATTGCATTGCATCATATATACATTCACATTACATCCACTCATATCTCTGATTCTGGTTGTTGTTTTCATGGTATTGCGAGATGAGGTTCAACCTTGATTCCTTAATTGTTAACTCATTTGAGATGGTGGTTACTTGTTAATATCTTACTTAGGCACTTGATGGATTCGAGGACTAGAGATTCTTCCTTGGCTATGACTCTAGACTACAGAGCCCTAGTGTAATTCACCTTATTGTAAGTCTTACGTGAGTGTGCTTAGTGATTACCTCATTTCTTATTCCTTGGATTCTGATTGGATACTTGATACTTAGTTGTTTACTTTTAGATTGTGATAGGATTTGTACTTGATTGCGAGCATGTCTATTCTTCAGCTTATTCTTTTATATATGTTAGCTAACTATTATCAGCCTATGATACCTATTAGTACATAGTGTTTGTACTTATACTACTCTTGCTACCCTTTTGGGGTGTATAGTTGTTGAAGAAACTTCAGCGAGGTTCGATTAGCCTTCAAGGATCTCATGGAGTTCATCTAGATCTCTTTGTTTAATTCTCTTTCTAAACAGAAGTGTATTCAGGTTGTAGTTGTAACTTTCATTTAAGTTGTATACTTAGAAGCTCTTGTACTATTCAGACCAGATTCTTTGGGTTTTGTTGTGCTCTGCATTTTTACATATCTATGTTTTTGGACTTCTACTATTCTCCTTATGTATTTATGTTTTTTGGTGAATCTATAAGGGATGGGTTCACCTACCGAGGTGGGTAATGGTAGGTGACCGCATGACTTAGTAATTTGAGTGGTGACACCTTTCTCCGCCACAACGAGTTCATCCCAGCTAAATTGTCTCCGCCACGGCAGAAAAGCTGACAACCAGTGAAATAAATATCCTAAAAATAGCTCACTTTTCCCTAAAGGTTGTATCTTGAGATGGGGGCTACCCTAAGGAGTTTTTCCTGCATTCTTGGCCTAAGATCTTCATGGAAAGTAAACCCTCCTTCATTAAGATAGTTTTCTATGTTTTATGTTGTTTGAGGGTAAAGCATGTAATGGAAAACATGAGTTGAATAATTTTTTATAGTTGAAATTAATAGAATCAAGATTTTATGATGTAAAAGAAGTGGGTAAAATTTGATTTCTTCTTAAGTAAGTTATGGTGTTGGTAAAGTGATCATGTTGTAAGATTTAATTCAGTTATAGAAATCATTTCTTAATTTGGGAAGAAACCTGGAATTGGTAAAAGTGGGGTTTTGATGTCCATTTCACTATTTGAGTTTTAGCTTTTCCAAATGAGAATTGTTGGTGGATTGGACTAATCTAAGTATGAGATTTGATGATTTAGAAACTAATAAGCTTGAACCTTCCATTTATGTTGAGGAATTGAAAGCTTGAAAATTAGGGTTCATACCGAATTGGGGGTTTGACTTGAATAATGAAATTGACCTATCCTTGAGTTAGCTTAGAAATTGAATAGTAGGATTAGACTTCTAGAACTCCGAATTGCCAATTTGACTTTTGAATTTTTCGTTTTACCATAGTGGGCCAATTTTTTCCTTTTTCCTTAGTGATTTTGATTCGAAGGATAGGATATCAACATGGATATTTTTCCTTCTCATTTCTAATTCAGAATTTGATTATGGATAGATGTTGAGTACTTGGAGGCTCCCCGAAAAGACAAGGCGAAAGTGTGGTCGTTTGTGGCTCCCACTTGGCTACCAGGTAGGTTACGGCTTACCTTATGATTAGACTCTAGTTAGCGAAGCATATGTAGAGTTAGTAATTATTGGAGAAAGCATGTTACGCCTTCAGGTATGAAGTTGGGATGGAATACTTAGGTTGGTATTGTTGTTGATTGTGGTTGTTGCCTTATTGATCTAGTGGCTTGTCGCCACGTGCATGATACTAGACTTGACTGTATATAAAGGAAGAATTGATTTATTCTTGACATGCTGATTATGTGTCCATGCATTGCACAATTGACTTGATACATTCTCATTGGTGTTGATATATTCTCATTGGCATTTGATATCACTCATACATACATGATCATGCATTTGGATCGGGTTGCGCGCCGCACTATATATATATATATTGGATCACGTTGTGCGTTTCGCAACATATACATATATTAGATCGAGTTTCACATTCCGCAACATATGCATTTATTAGATCGGGTTGCATGTTCCGTAATATATACTTATATTGGATCGGGCTGTGTGTCGCAGCAGGTACATGGACTTCACGGATCCCCATGGGTCATGACTATCGAGGCGTGGAGGTATTCTATCCAGAGCGTGTGTGTATCATTGCATTGCATATGCATTCACATTCATATATTCATATTTATTGGATTCAGACTTGGTATTTGTAGTTGTGATGATATTCTTAGACTGTGTTGTGCTTATATATAATTGTGAGCATGCATATCTTTCAGTCTCTTACTTTATATATATTATCTAATTGTTGTCGGCCTATGATATTCACCGGTACATAGTGTTCGTACTGATATTACCTTGCTGCATTCTTTTATGAGTGTAGAGTGCGTGATAGAGTCCACTCTCTCTCCTCGTGATTGATTTTCGAGGCTTGGTTGACGAGCATCTAGGGTGAGTATATGAATGGATCCGCCGCCCGAATGTCTCTCTCTTATTCTACTTGTCTTATTTTGCTATTCCGAGACAGTATTCTAATTTCAGAATTGTATTTATATTTAGACTTGTAGTATGTAGTAGTGGCTCGTGTATAGACTTAGTCCAGATTCCTTGGGATTATTGTATTACTTCCGTACTAATTTCTTATCTATCCTAGACTTATTATGTATATCAGATGGTTGGATTTCACCGTATTATTGTTTAAGTTGTGATTAAGGGACGAGTTCGCCTATCGGGTGGGAAAAAGGTAGGTGTCTGCACATTCCCCGATGTGGGACGTGACAATACTCTTTTGATTACTCATTGCGTTCACTTTTACTTATTCATTATTGACTTTGCACACCACTTAAAGAAATAATATATGAAGTGCATAATTTATCTTGATACCCATATTAATTGGTACATAATTCTAATGGACTTAAAAAAAGATTCGATATGATTAATTAATACTATGGTAAAACAGGAAAAAAAATTGTCTTGTCTTGATATGCTAAAAGTGATAAGTAAAAGTAAAAATTTATTTTAACTATAGTGGACAAGTAAAAGTGAAATGAGGGAGTATTAAATCTTTGGCGGGAGTTTTCCTGTATATTTCCATTAATAGAAAGGAAAATTTTGACTAAAAGGAGACCTTTCGATCTGTCGATTCCATGAAGATGAAGACAGAGAGTTCAGAAAATAAGCTTTCTCGTGATTTCATTTCATTTAAACCAGTGATATTTGTGGCTAACACATTAGCAGATGACTGTGCAGTAACAAAAACAAGGCAGGGTAGCCACATGCATGAGTTGCATACTGAATTTTGCCACCGGCTTACTTATTGACAAAAAGTTTCTTGACTTCTTCAGAAGGAGGACGCTCTTAAATTCCCAAGATAAACCTAATTAAATCCTTTGATTTCTCAATCAAGTCCTACTTTAATCATTTTCTAGAAACTTCAGATTTAATATCAGTACCAATTTAATCTATGCTATATAGATGCTCAGGACAATAATTGAACAAGTAAAACAATTTTCGTCAACAATTACTATGTTAACAAAAAAGATGAGTTTTGGTGAAACAGATTATGAATCATGCATGTCTTTCAAGTCATATTCTAGATTATCCATATGAGCAATTGCGGTTCTTATATATCTCTATATATAGTTGGGTTCTGTTTCGCGGGTGGTCGCAACAATCACTTTTAGTAGTGAAAAGAACAAAAAGAAAAAAAGTGGTTCTCTAGTCGTTTCTTTATATGTTGTACGTAACTTCTGTATCTTTTTCCTTTGCTATAATTTCCGTTTCTAAATGAAGTTACTTGAGAGTATGAGTGGCCAGTGGGCCGGGCTCGGGTCTGGCGGGCCGAGTCTGGCGGGGTCGGGGTCGGGGCGGGACGGGAGAAGGGGCGGGGGTCGGGTCTGGCGGGCTCTGGCGGGGTCGGGTCTGGCGGGACTGGAGCAAGTCCCGTCCCGATCCCGATCCCGTCGGGCTCGGGGCGGGGCGGGCTCGGGTCGGGGTCGGGCTCGGGTCGGGATACGGCGGGTTTTCATTTTTTTTTTTTTAAATAACATATGTATAAAAAAAACTCAATAAACAAAACAAGATAGTGTAATAAAAACATCCCAAGGCTGTTTTTGTGCCTCTTATATTATTTAATAGACATGATTTTTTTGTAATACAAATACAATTGTCTAAAATCTAAATTGCAACTTTGTGGTGTTGTCCAAAAGTTACAAATTACATAATAAAATTACAATTAAAAAAATTACATTCTCAAAAAAACCTGTTCTAATTGCTTGATGATTTCATGTGGTTCTTCGGTTGGAATTGGTATTTGTTGGTCAAATTGATCCACGTCGCTTCCACTACCTTCGGTTAAGATTTCGTTGTAGTTTTCATCATCTTCTTCGTTGATCTCCGGTTGACCGCACCTTCTCCGCTCCGCTCATATCCAATCTCTGAATAATACTGCAATTTCCAAGCTGTCTCCGGCTAATGAGTGTCTGTGGTCTCCTATTTGATATCACTGCGAGAAAAAGCGCTTCAGACGCAGCTTGACGACGCTTGAATGTTCAAAACATCTCGAGTCATCATTGAAAGTGTCGGAAAGGTCTTCTCATTCCCTCCAAAGATTTCAAAGCAAGTCTTCATGTCCATCTTCATTGATAACTTCTTGATACGATGTAACCCTGCAAAACAAAAATATCCAACTCGCTAATTTGGTTAGTAGTAGAGTGCGACCGCACATTCTATTTACGAGGCTTTCAATACTAGCGAGAAACAACATGTCTTTGTGAGGTTGTATTGAAGATGAAGATGATGGTATGGAAAATTTGGTAAGTTACTAGCATTTTCTTGTTGATAAAATCTATATATATTTTTGCATTGGTGTTCTACGCTAGACAATACTTCTTCTTTAGTTTGTTCAATAGGTGGTGGGTGATTTAGATTTTGGGACTTGGAGGTGGTAGTACTTCTATACAATCGTAAATAGTTTCAATTAGTGATTTAGTACCGTTTATTTTAATAGTAGGATTTAATACAGAACCAATAATATAAATAGAGGGAATAGGAATAAAATATTTTTATTTTGAGAAACATTTTTTTAATAAATGTCTTATAAATTTGGTTTTTCCATATATTCACTAAGTAATAAAAATATTAGAGTTATATAAAATAACATAGTTGAAATAGTAGGATAATATATACCGGAAAATTCTTTTGTTGCTTGAAAAAATTTCTCTAAAAATACAATAAGTTCGGAAATTTTTTCCCAATCACTATCTAAAATCATATCAGCTGGCTTTTTATTATGAGAGTTAAAAAATAAAGTTAAATAATCATGGCCGTTAGTACTACGACCTATATCAGACGTGATGGATACTTTGCCATTAAAATGATATAATGAAAAACGTAAATATTGTTGATATTCATGCGCGAATTTAAATACATCTCTCTTAACAGTTGATCTAGGAAAACCGTTAAAAGCAGGATTATATATATCTCTAATGTAATGAATAAAACCGGGAGATGAAGGAAATGAAAAAGGCAAACCCTCCACAGCAACTAATTTTAATATTGCTTCCCTATCTCTATGTTTATTGTATTTAGGGCCTACAATTCCCCCCGTCATAGGGTTAATTTGACTTTGTACTTGGTTCGGGACAGTATCAGTATGTGAACCTTGTCCCGATGGAGCGGGCGTTTGCGCACCCGGTTTTGAAGCCTGGTATTGGGCATACCTAGCTGGATGAGCACTTACTACGTGTCTAATTAAACCCCCCCGTCCCACCGTGACCTTTTCCTCGTTTAAATTTTAAAACATTTTTACAAATTTTACATATGGCTACTTGATTCTCTACGTCCCTATCAAAAAATGTCCATGCATCTGATTTTAATGGTCGTTTTGCTGGACCTCGTCTCATACTAGGGGGAATAGGAGGTATTTCAGTTGAAGGTGCACTAGTGGGTGTGTTGTCATCAACATTAGTGGGTATATCATCTAGATCATCGTCTAAATTAAAGTCTTCTTGAGTTCCAGAAAATAGCTCCTGGTCTAAATCTAATGGTATTGTAGGAAAATGTTGAGTATCAACAAAATCATCCTGTGTAGGAATAAGATGACTAGAAGAAATACTCTTGCCCTGGTTGCCCCTACTAGAAGAAGCACCCTTACCCTTAAACATACCTTTTAATCCTTCCATTTTAATTATGATAATAAATAAATAAATAATTAAAGATAATAAAATTAAGTGATCTAAACTAAATAAACAGACAATAATAATTTAATGCAGGAACGAATGTACCAAACGCCGACGTAACGTCGACGTGTAATCGAGAGGTTGAAAATTGAAACTTTGCTCGATGGAAGATCCTCAAGCTAGTTGCCAACTTCACTACCAATTCCCAAATGAATAAATAAAATTGAATATTTAGCAAACAATGTAGACTTGTAGAGAGATATATTGAGAAATTAGAGAGATTGTAGGAAGATTTGTAAGAAAGATGAAGAGAAAATGAGTTATTTATAGTTGAAAAATTGGGTTAAAGTGTAAATATAATAACTTATGGGTTAAAAATAAATATTAAGGGGTAGGGGGTTGGGGGGGCTAAAATGGTCGTTGGCCAACGACCATAATCTAAATAATTCGTTGGTGCAGCGGCCATTTTACAAAGAAGCGAGCTTCGGGGGTCGGGGTGGGCGGGCTCGGGGCGGGCTCGGGTCTCACGGGCCTGGGGCGGGCTCGGGTCTCGCGGGACGAGACATCGTCCCGTCCCGAGTTCGAGTCCCGCCCCCGTAATTTTTTTTTTTTTTTGGCGGGGTCGGGGCGGGCTCGGGACGGGCTCGGGTCGGGGTCGGGCTGTCTCGGCCCACTGGCCAGCCATACTTGAGAGTCTATAAAATTTTCTTTAAGCAGGTGGGTCTTGAAATAAAATATTTTGTATTATTGTACAACTTTTTTGCGCTACACAAGTAAAAGACTAGTGGTACAACTAATATATATCTGCTATGTGTTGGAAATTTGCCTTTGACGGGGAGATGCGTCCACCCATCTTTGATGAATTAAACACTAGTGTTCCGCATGTTGGAGACCTTGTCTCTTCGCACATGCATGATCTACGAAGTGAGTAGATGACCGTAGGGCCAAGAATCGTCAAATTTCGTTGAGAAATGAAAGAGATATTGGTCCACGAAGTAAGGTGTTTGAGACATGGAAATGTGGTGTGAGACAAATCTACCACATCGGTGGGAATATGAAGAATTGCTCTCTATATAAGTCTCTAATTAGTAAAGGGTTTGGGACCCCAAGTGGTATCTCATTTGTTTAAAGGAGGGAGGACCTAGATGTGCATGGGTTCAAGGCTAAGCCCACGCGCGCGCCGCCGCCGCCCGCCCGTCCCGTGTGGGCTGTGGGGACTTTCTGATATTATTTTTTTGGACCAGAGAACTTTGCAAGATGTACAGTTTGATCCCTAAAGTTTCTTATGTACAGTTTGGTCCCTGAGTTCTGCCTCCGTTGGAACTATTTTTTGAGGCATTAATCAGCCATTACTTGACTGATTAACTCCTCCATTAACAGCCCATTACTTGGGCATTTGGGCAGCCTCTTTCAATGGCCTTAACAGCCATTATTTGGTTGTTTTAATGGCCTCCCTTAATGGCCATTATAGCCTTGTTTTTGGCAGTTGGACAGCCCCTCTTTCATGCTATATATTGAGCAGTTGTTGGCTCACTGACCGCCCGAAGGCGTAAAAACAAGATCGAAATCACTGAAAAACAGTGAACAAAAACGACACAAAACAGTGGAGCAGAAACACTGCAAACCAGTGACGAAAATCACTGACCAAATACCCTCATATACACAAGATATACACAACAGAGACATACTATATACACAGAGGCAAAACAGAAGAGGAGATAGAATCTCTTCCTTCCTTTTCCATATCTTCAGCAAGTCGATTCATATTTGTTTTATTCGGCAGACTCAACCTATTCGGCAGATTAAAGTGTTGTTTTATCTTGGGAGACTATTGCCCGCTAACGTAAAATCATATATACGGGGCAATCTTGTCTTAAGGATAGAGGGTTATCCTCGACTCAACACACAACGTTGTAACCATCCAGATTTAGTTGTTTCTTGATTTCAGGATATCAACATTCAAGACACAACAAACTTGCGGCAGTTCTCAACATTGGCTTTGCAAGGTGATCAAGATTCAAGACACAACACACATGCGGCAGTTTTGAAGATTGACCATTTATTTATCCTTTCGAACATTTGTAATAGTTATTACTTTCCGTACTGCTCTATAAAGTACAATAGAGTACCAAGACTATGTTCCTATATAGTACTACTCCATCTGTTTTAGTAATTAATTACAACTGTATCAACTAATTAAAAGCTGCACAAACACGTCTAATGGTCCCTTGAGAGCCACTAAGTACACCAATTCTGCCCATTTTCACCATTGCATTGGCAAAATCAGCCTCAAATGATGTCCCCAAGAAAGGACTAAGAAATCCAAAGTAAGAATCTATAACTCTCCTTGTTGTCGTATCACCATATAAATTTGCATCAGATTGTAACACAGCAAAACCACTCCTAATATTCTGCAGAATTTGACTGTCGAATGCTTCGCCGCTGCCTCTGTCCATCGACAACCTGACATTAACGTTTCCGTTTTGAGGGCAAGTGGCCTTCAACTCGGGAAGAAAACTAGGGTTCATAGATGGATCTGAACCTCCATTGGGGGAGAAGTTGTAGAGCCTTTTGGTCATGAAGAAGCATGCAGTGGTACCAATTGTATGTGCAGCTGCAATTCACCATATAAGCAGTAGTCATGTTACTAAAGCAAATTATATAATTTTCTCTCAATGAAATTTTTTGATACGTTTTCATAAGTTAAAACTACATTATTATCAGGTTAGATTATATGTGAATAAGTATGACAATTATAACAAATGAACAAAGAAATGAGAACATGTCATCTCTATTACTCCTATTAGTTATAGATTATCACAATAATGTACATCTGCCATCCTAGACAGAGTTGTTACGCATCTTTTCACCAATTAATTGTTGATAGAAACTTTTTGGGGGTCCATCAATTAAGTAATCACGTGACGTTTAATTACATGGGACATACTTCATCTTTCACACTCTAAAAGAGATAAAACAGATTTATTATACTTGGTAGAACTTCAACTGACTTGAACATAAACAAAGAAAACTTCAGGTCTTGTCCTTGCTTTAATAGTTGTCAATATTAATCTTTGCTATAGTACCACTGATGCTTTCACGTTTGATTTGTTAAAACATGAATTATTTAAAATCTATTTGTCGGGGAGAACGTTTCTCTTGAGTGTTGACCATAATTATAAGCAAAGAACAAACTAAGCTGCTGGAAATGGAAGTGAATCAAGGATAAAAATTTCCATTGATTATACTGACTTCATTAGCTAAAGGAAAAAATATGACTCGTATAATGTATTTAATGTTTTCTGTTTTTTATAAATAAGTAAAGAACCAAGGTCGCACCTTTAATTAGTTACGTTGTTAGACTTTACCATCTTACATCCTTAAATATTAACCTACTTAAGAAAATCTTACTTCTATGAAATAAGAATATAATAAAAATTGATATAATTAGGTTGCTTAAAAAGGTAATTATAGATAAATTTCTATGATAACATTAATTATTAATCTCATAAAAATGATATTCTTCTATTTCAATTTATGTGACATAGTTTGACACAATGTGTCGTAAAAATGCTATAACATTTTGTGGATATGAAAGCTTCTCATTAAAAGTAAAATGGGAGTTTAAAGTATTATTTTCAAATATATAAATATGTCATTCTTCTCCTAACAGATTAATAAAAAAATAATTTTCCATAAACTAAAACGAAGAGAGTCCTAATTATTGTTATCACAAGTTACACATAACTTAAATTACTTTTTAAAGAACCCACAAACGATGCATGTATAGTTAGAAAATGAAATGGAGATGAATGAATGAGAGTGAATGTATACATACCACTGAGGATCACAAGGTCTTTCTCAGAAAGGCCTTTCTCCAAGAACTTATCTTTGAGCTGCTGAATGGAATCATCAACGTCTGGCATGTTATCAGCTAATGATACATTTGAAACAAACCCATCTCTTCTTCCTGTTTCCACATTATAGGAAGGCCCATTTGCCTGTCCCATTACATATATATATATATATATATATATATATATTAACCGACAATACCAAGAATTTTTACACCATTATCTAATTTAACTTGTTAAACAATATGCGATTTTTACTATTCATTATAGGCTATCAATTACTAATGCTTAACAAAAGAATTTATTTGAATGGTACAAATATTTCTTATATTATAAAATTTAATTGAACTCATTGTAAAAGAATTTTTATATTATCAATATTCCTACACGATAATTAAATATGATCATTCAAAGTGTGATTAGAACTTGAAAAATAAGGACAGGTATCCTGCTATAACATGTTGACATTAATACATTGATAGTCCTAAGAAAATTAAACAAAATCAGTACATATAAGTTAAATCCAGCATAAAAACGGTCAATAAATCTGTCATGCCCTTTTTCCATCCATAATTCACCACTAATAATAAAGCAAAAAGTATTAGTAGTACTTTATTGAAATAATTAATGCAAACTGTTCATGTATTTTCCCTTAGAAAAAGAAAAAGAAATCATTTTAAAATATTTGTCTGGTTTTGATTTGGCACGGAGTTTAAAAAAAGAAAGAAGATTTTTGAATTTTGTCGTAAAAAATTAAAGATGTGACACTTGGGAAGTGAGAATTAAAGAGTTACAAAAAAGGAAACATTACAAACATTTTAAAATGGAGGGAGTAGTACCAAGAGTATAGCATCCCTAGCAGCGAGTGCAACTATGTCTGCACAGGAAACAACTCCAGGACAAACAGCTTCAACCTCTGCTTTTGCTTTCTCTATGACTTCAAATCCTCCAACACCCTGATGACCAAATGCATGCCTTTCAGCACTCTGTCCATTTTCTATAAGAATTGATCCATCACAGCCCTGATCATATATTAACAAGCAATTATCACTAAAAAGATTAAAAAAATATAATGCACGTACGTAGTGATAAATTAATTACAATTAATTGGACCTGAACAAAGCAGTCATGGAAATGAAGTCTAAGCAAGACAGGAGCTATATTTTGGTTGGAAGAAGAAGCTTCATTCACAACACCACTAACAATGGATTCAACATTAGGGCATTTGTTGCCATAGAAACCAACTTTGAGCTGCCCTTGTGAAATTCCTAGTAGATGACTCAAAATTAGGATGACAAAAATCAGTGTCATTGGTGTGGAGCCTGTTTATAAGGGTGTTTGAGTAATTTCTTGGAAAGACAACAGAAGATCAAATACAAGGTCGATAAGCAGAAGTAAAGTGTTAGAATATGTTTCTATGTTTCCCTTCTGTGTCCTGGTTTGATTCAAGTAAAGATAGAATAAGAAATAGTAGAAGATGAAGAGAAAAGGAAAAAACTGGAGTTTATATAGATACAATGCAAGTTTGTTCATATCACACTGAACACATGAGACTTTTTTTCTTTTTTCTATTTGTGGAGGGGAGTGGTTTGAGATGATTATAAATGGGAAATAGAGTCGGTAAGGATTCATATAATTGACTAAATTTGTTAGAATTGTGGCATAGGTATTATTTTATTTTTTGAATGAGGTGAAACAGTAATCTGACCCGACTTTCACTAAATTAAAATATTCACTATGTATATATAACTAAAAATAAAAAAGTGTAAATTTGCGCATGAAATATCCGGCCGAATTTAGTCATTCATACCCCATTAAAAGTTTGATATTGAAATGTTTGTTGTTATCAAACGTATCATAAATGTCCATTCATTTCTAACAGAGCTCCAGCTGATATAGTTAATTAACATATGTTGGCCTTCTCGTATTGTCACATAAGTAAGACACGTGAAATAAGAAAAAGAAAAAAAAAGAAGAAGTTCAAACTCAAAAGTTGAATTATGATAACAGGCCGACATAGTTTAGGCAAAATTTTGCATACGCAATTGTAGTAATGAAAAGGGGCCAGACTGGAGGGGATTTTTCCCGCAGTTTAAGGTGACAGCAAAGGAATAGATGGCAATGCTTCAACAACCAAGTTGCATGTATGTATATGTGGTTTCTGTTATCCTTTTTCAAGATTTTGTAGTTTATTTGTCAGTAGGGATTCACATGTATATCCATATGCAGTAGCCTCTTTTTGGGATGAAAACTGTTTATATTTATCAGTTTTCTGTCAGTATTACTGCAGTTATTAAATGTTCACAACCTTTAATTTTTTCTGCCTGACTTGCATTTCATCAACTCTATAAATTAAAGCTACGTCCTATCATGTAACTGGTTCTCATAATTTCATTGTCAGACTTAGCTATATACAGAGTCACTTTAAGATGAATATCCCAATTTTCACCCTGGCTATATTTTCTTTGTTCAATTATTTTCAGTATGTTTCATTTATTAAATTTATTAGTCAGAGCCATGTTTAAATTATTATTGATGAAAACTTTAACTTTTTAGGTGAATCTGACTTTTTAAAAAACACATTGTGTGGCAATCCAAACCCATCTGGCACTTGAATAAATCATGAATTTATCTCAACAAACGAAGAATAATTTTAGCAAAATTTATTCATTAAAACGTCATTTAATTGTTCTGGCATTAGATAGTTAATGGTCATAACTATTGATGGAAAGCTTTATAAGAACACTCTAGATCTGTCTTAATCCTTTCCAACTCATAGAGACTTTGACAACTTACATATCTGTGCAACTAGATCTTTTAAATATCTCTTTTCTTTGTTTTATCACACATTTGATAAATAAACAAAGAAACTTCTAAATATAACAAAATGCTTTCCAATATCAAATTTTTCAATAAACGTATTTCATTAATAATATAATTCTAGATATTTTCGGACATTGCCCTATTTCATTTGGTTAAAGTGTATCTATTTGAAGAAACTTTTGAACAAGAACTATACAAAAATAGACAGTTCAATTTCTTCAATTAACTCTAAGGTAAATAGCATATAAATTAGGACATGGTATAAAGGAATATAGTTAATTAAACCTAAATACTCAGGGTGTGGGTATTGATTTGTGACATGAAGTACAACCTTAGACACTAGAACGTTAGATCCAAATTATTGTACAAGCGATAGATTGATATTGTTTGTGCAAAATTTCTGCGTGCGTGTATCAAAGCGGTTTGTCATGTTGGATAATGTTTTCGAGGAATGGAGGAATAACAATGCCAGCTTACTTCAAATCAGTGTAAATTCAGAGATCTGTCTCATAATGAAAAAAAAAGAAAAGAAGAGGGAGTAGAAATACATATATAAATTGTTACTAGAATATTTCATATTATTAGTCGATCTCTTTACTGGTCTTCGGTAATTTCACTTTGTGAATTAGTTTTTGAAAGTTAATTTTCTTAACAGAAGCAGGATCAATTGTTAATAATAACTTATTAGCGGCTTCTTTCTTTGTTGAAGGGATAAAAGTAAATGACAGTCAACTCAAATAGTGTTATTCTTTCTATTTCTGAGGAGGGATCGGACGATTACGACATCATAGAATGCATTGCTTGAGGTAGTTGAAATCCTTAGATATTATCTCAGTGTCACTTTCAACAAATTAATTAGATGTTTGGTTCTCTCATAATGTTCTAAGTTATACATCCTCTCTTTTTTCCCGAAACCATATACTCCACTAAGATATATTCCTTGCTCATTTCTTACAAAATTTTCAAAATTGTTTTTTAAGTGTGTAATATTAAACATTTCAGATCATTCTTACAAAGTACTCGTATTTGTTAAAATATTGTGTCTATTGAGTTGGATTTGTTAGCATAATTAATTATTTAGTTACATGAGGAATCTACTACTTTTATTGTACAATCTAGGACGTTTACATTTGAATTTTTGCTTGGATTAGGTTGTTGAAGATTTTTTTTTGCATATTTTCTGTAGATTTGATATTCTCAAGTGGCTATTTAAAACCCTATTGTTAGAATTTAGGACAAATAACTCATATATATGACCCATCTAGTTTACCGTCAATGTAACCCGTGTATCTGTTCTGTATAGTTATATATAACTATTATATGCTTTGTATATAAATGTATATGCTTTGTATAATCATGCATAAACACATGAAACCAACTCAAAATGCAGACTATAAGATAATGTATTGTATAGCTATATATAAATATTACATAAATTAATGGGAAAACAAATTTATTTAGGCAGATAGAAAAGGAAATGAAAAAAATAAAAGGTTAGAGAATCAATTAAAGACTAGTGAATTAGCAATGGAGAAAGGACATTAGCACTATTTCGTACCTTCCACATCGAGATAAAGGCTCGACTAAACTGACAATCTAAATTGCCGAAAGGTATATGTGGATAAGAAGTGGCTAGTAGGGCTAAAAATAGCAAACTAGATACTCGAATGAACAGTCAAGTTATTTAAGAGACAATTTTCAACTTCCTTATTGTTGCTTTCTTATTGGGCGGCGGGCGGGGGCTCAACTCAATAGTGGTATCAAAGTCTCAATTTGTCCTAATGAACCTGAGGTTCATTTAAAAGAATCATTTTTAAAAATTATTTTTAAGAGAATTTTTCACCCATAGATGAAAAAGGACCCTTATTTATCAGTTTTAAAGACACTTTCAATTAATTACCCAACATAACAACACTTCTCAATGAAAATATGTATTTCTTAGAGACAATCATTATTATGAACAAATGTACTTGAACACATTCGTATTATTAATAAGATTAATATTTATGGCATTTGCAATTATTGAATTATTATTTGATTGTTTGTAATTATTCATTAATGTGCATCCCTTGAGCTTACGTTGTCATTAATAGAGTGATATATTGATGATAGAGCGTAACTCTCTAAAATAGCCTCGACTAATGATCATCGAGAATGAGATATCGATGATATGTTATAAGTCGACATGTGGTCTGCATCACATTCTTAGAGAATGTAGTATGTCTCACATCCTATTATTAATGGTTACTAGTGATGGACACATGAATACTTTTTGAAAGTATTGGTATACCCTGCTGATAAACTATTTGTTATACATGTCTAAAGTGTTATCAGCGTGTGGGAGATGAAAGTCCTTTGACTTGAGGTCAATACGCACCTTGTTTACAAAGTAATGCACTTTGACCTTGTCCTAAGCTTAAACTCCTTATAGGATAAGATACGGCTTGTGTTGGGGTGCATTATGATGTAAATTAAGGTGGTAGTTGAGCCAAGAATAGGATTCATTCCTCGATTGGATATTCGAGAGAACACTCAACTTCTTAGTGATATTAGGTCGACCAAGTCATTGGCCAATGCAAGAGACATATTTAGAATATGATCTAGTTGTCGACTAATATAGATGAGATAAAGTGATCAAGCCATTTGGATTGACACATGACAAATCCAAGCTTGATCGAGTGTGTTGCGAATGAAAGGAATTTATCATCTCACATAAAGGTTATGTTTGCTGGATTCATGTAAACGTACTTCACATATTGAGTTCGTCATACAGCGCAGTTTAGGAGTTTCGTATGGACCTTAATTGGATTAGAGTCAATATGTGAAGGCCTATAGGGTCACACTATGTCGATTATCTTTTCGGTCTAAGGGTGTATTGAGAGAATATTAAATATTCAATTTGGAACTGAGATATTTAAATTGATAATAACTATGGGATAATTTCTATTAGATGGAAATTATTTAATCAAATCAAAATTGGATTTTGGATTTAATGTGCTGATATATACATATTAAATAAAAACGGAAACAGATTTTTACGTAGGGCGCCGCGGCGCCGACTCGGCAGTGAGCCCAGTCGGATTGGCCCACTGCACCTCGGGTTTTGGTCCAGGCTTAAGCCTAACCCTAAAATATTTTTTGACCTAATTGTAACTATAAATACAGCACTAAACCATTGTTATAATACACCAATTCTATAAACTAATTCTAGACATAGAGTCTATGACGAAACTCTCTCAAACCTCTACCAAGATTTCCTGGCTTTCTTATCAGAGGAATACACCGTAGCATATTTCTTGCAGTCGAAGGGATAGTTGCGTGTACTCCCTAAGCAAAGACTCCAGCTAATACAACATGTAAGTGTTCTAGTTTTATGTTACAGGTTTTTATTGTCATATAACCATACCAGAAGAAATTGTTGGGTAAGTAGAACAAAAATGTAAACTTCTGTTGTGCCTACTTATATGTTTTTAACCCAACAAAATCCTACAGTGGTATCAGAGTCCAGGCTGGTTCAATAGTTATGTAACTATGAATGACCCAACTAGCTTTTTGTTCATTTGAGAATTCACTCCCTGGTTCATTTGAGAACCTCATTGTGAACTTCAATATGAATGGGACCAAGGCAAGTCTTCCAGAGCTTCACAACACGTTGAAGACCTTTGAATTATCTACCTCTAAAGGTAAAGTCGTGCTCATGGTGGGCTCTTCTAGCAAGTTCAAACCCAAGGGTAAGAACATGCAGAAGAAAAAGGGTAAGACATTTGTTGCACCTACAGTTATGAAACCTAGATGAGGTGTTCAGAAGAAGGCAAAGGTAGCTTCGGATGTGTGCCTCAACTGCAATAAGAATGGGCACTGGAAGAAGGACTGCACCGCTCCAGGAAGAGGCAAAGCACTAGGTGCTCCTGGCTCTACTAGACAAGGTATATTTGTCATTGAGATAAATATGTCTATCAATAACTCTCACTACTGGGTATTGGATACCGCATGTGGCTCACACATTTGTAATAATATGCAGGGTCTGATTGACAGCAAAAAGGTTGGACCTTGGGAGGTAGACCTGCGCGTTGGAAATGGAGCACGAGTGGATGTTGAATGCGTGGGAACTAATAGACTAGATTTACCTTCAATCTTTTGTTTAGAACTAAATAATTGTTATTTTGTTCCCTCATTGACGAGGAATATTATTTCTATCCCAGTGCTAGACATTGAGGGATTTTCCTCATTTATTGTCAATAGCAGTTATGTATTGTCTTTTAATATTTTTATTTGTAAAAATGCTCCGCTTGTGGATGGTTTGTATGTTCTAAACTGTAGTCGTGAAATATTCAATGTGCAAAACAAACGAGCTAAAATAAGTAATCGAAGAAACCCCACCTACTTATGGCACTGTAGACTTGATCACATCAATGAATCAAGGATAGCAAGATTAAGAAAGTTAGACTACCTGGAACCATTTGACTTGGAGTCCTATAGTAAATGTGAATCTTGCTTTAGAGGAAAGATGGCCAACAAGCCACTTTCTGTGAAAGGGGTGCGAGCCAAAGAGGTACTTGAGTTGGTCCATACTGATGTATGTGGGCCATTTTCAACTCAAGCTAAGGGAGGCTTCCCTTACTTCATCACTTTTAGAGACGATTTCACAAGGTTTGGGCATGTGTATCTTATGAAACACAAGTCCAAAGCCTTTGAGAAATTCAAGGAGTACAAGTCAGAAGTAGAGAAGCAACTTGAAACAAGTATCAAAACCCTTCGATCAGATCGAGGAGGTGAATACTTAAGTAAAGAATTTCTGTACTTGAACACATTCGTATTATTAATAAGATTAATATTTATGGCATTTGCAATTACTGAATTATTATTTGATTATTTATAATTATTCATTAATGTGCATCCCTTGAGCTTACGCTGTCATTAATAGAGTGAGATATTGATGATAGAGCGTAACTCTCTAAAATAGCCTCGACTAATGATCATCGAGAATGGGATATTGATGATATGTTATAAGTCGACATGTGGTCTGCATCACATTCTTAGAGAATGTAGTATGTCTCACATCCTACTATTAATGGTTACTAGTGAATGGTTACTAGTGATGGACACATAGATACTTTTTGAAAGTATTGGTATACCCTGCTGATAAACTATTTGTTATACATGTCTAAAGTGTTATCAGCGTGTGGGAGATGAAAGTCCTTTGACTTGAGGTCAATACGCACCTTGTTTACAGAGTAATGCACTTTGACCTTGTCCTAAGCTTAAACTCCTTATAGGATAAGATACGGCTTGTGTTGGGGTGCATTATGATGTAAATTAAGGTGGTAGTTGAGCCAAGAATAGGATTCATTCCTCGATTGGATATTCGAGAGAGCACTCAACTTCTTAGTGATATTAGGTCGACCAAGTCATTGGCCAATGCAAGAGACATCTTTAGAATATGATCTAGTTGTCGACTAATATAGATGAGATAAAGTGATCAAGCCATTTGGATTAACACATGACAAATCCAAGCTTGATCGAGTGTGTTGCGAATGAAAGGAATTTATCATCTCACATAAAGGTTATGTTTGCTGGATTCATGTAAACGTACTTCACATATTGAGTTCGTCATACAGCGCAGTCTAGGAGTTTCGTATGGACCTTAATTGGATTAGTGTCGATATGTGAAGGCCTATAGGATCACACTATATCGATTGTATTTTCGGTCTAAGGGTGTATTGAGAGAACATTAAATATTCGATTTGAAACCGAGATATTTAAATTGATAATAACTATGGGATAATTTCTATTAGCTGGAAATTATTTCATTAAATCAAAATTGGATTTTGAATTTAATGTGCTGAATATATAAATATTAAATGAAAACCGAAAGGGATTTTTACGTAGGGCGCCGCGGCGCCGACCCGGCATTGAGCCCAGTTGGATTGGCCCACTGCACCTCGGGTTTTGGGCCAGGCCTAAAACATTTTCTGACCTAATTATAACTATAAATACAACACTAAACCATTGTTATAATACACCAATTCTATAAACTAATTCTAGACTTATAGTCTAAGACGAAACTCTCTCAAACCTCTGCCAAGATTTCCTGGCTTTTTTATCAGAGGAATACACCGTAGCATAGTGCTTGCAGTCGAATGGATAGTCGCGTGTACTCCCTAAGTAAAGACTCCAGATAATACAACATGTAAGTGTTCTAGTTTTATATTACAGTTTTTTATTGTCATATAACCATACCAGAAGAAATTGTTGGGGTAAGTAGAACAAAAATTTAAACTTCCGTTGTGCCTACTTATATGTTTCGAACCCAACAAAATCCTACACTCAAAATATAGCAACTTAGAAAAATAGGGGTTCCTTGATTTTAGGTTCATATTTTGATTTATCTCTACCATCTAACCTAATGCTTATCTCTCTCTACCACCTTCACTCCAGCCACTAGCCATCCTCCATCCACAACTCCAGCTAATGTCATCCTCTTTGTGAATTGCCGGAGTTGGTAGCGGAGTTGATTTCTCCTCATTTTCGTCCCTTTTGATGTATTTGGAAGCTAACACGTAATGGTTTCCTACATTAAAAATTACTGGTAACACGTAATGATTTCTTCTCCTCTTCCTTTGACTGGTGGCAAGTTACCAACGGTATTTCATTTTTCAGAGAATAGATTTGTTCATACCTAGAATGACTCTTTTCTTCTTTTTGTAAGTAATTTTTGTATTGTTATGGTGAAACGAGAAGCGATCATGATAGTTTGTGATGGTGGTAATGGTGATTTTGTGATGGTATTTTGAAGGTGAAGATGAATGTATGTGTGATGTATCACTATATGTTATGATGTATGTGGTGTATATTTGGTGTGTGTTAGGTGTATGCTATTGTATGTCCTATGTACTATTGTACATATAATGACATAGACACGACATACAAGTAGATACAATGACATACAAATGTGTATACTATTATATGGTGTCGATATCATATGTATGATTTGTATGTATTGTGTATGTCGATGTATATTATTGTATGTCATGCATATCTAAAGTGTTTATATTATATATGATTTTTACAATAATATAAATTATTTATACAAGTGTTTATGGAGAGAATTAGAAATTGTGAAAGCCACGAGACAAAACTCCAACTTTGGTTAAGGAAAAATCCACGAACAAAGTCATTTGATTTTTTGACGAAACTCTGGAAATTTTCTGATGAAGCAGCGACAGTCGCTGGTGGATAAGAGGTTGCCAATATCGGAGCATCGGCATCGGCGACAACTAGAGTTTGTGTGAGAAAGAAGATAAGAAGAAAAAAGAAAATCAAATCGCTAATATTGTGGGAATTGTTGGAGGATTGTATATGTTTTATTGATATGCTTTGAAAATGATATAGTATTATGAATTTGTTAAGTGTTGATTAGTTTTAATATATTTGTAAAATAAAATTATTTTTAACCTTATTTTTAAACATGAAAAGCGACATTCCTCTTTGAACGCCCTACAGACCTTCACAGCTGAGAATTGTGATATTTGATCAGTGAAAATAAAGTCTTATCTTGAACATGTGATGTATGGAAAGTGAAACAGAAGACATACCCTTATAACCGCTCTCAGTGAATTATATTTGTGTCCAAATTAAAACTCATTTAGAAGAATCTTTAGACAAGAAAAAGTTATTAAAAACTTTTATGAAGAAAAACATAAAAAGCCAATATTGAAAAAATGTGCAAGTTCAAGACACTCAATACGATCCATAAGCACAAATATATTTGAGGAGGAGCATATTTCTTAAATTACACTAAGTGAGAAAAGAGGAGTGTTAAATATTGTGTGTTACTACGACATAGAATAATTAATTATTTAGGTGTATGAGTAGTCCATTACTTTTATTTCAACACCCAGGATATTTAAATTTGAATTTATACTCACATACTTTTAGGTTGTCTATTTCAAGTGGTTGAAATTAGGGATGCTAACACATCTTTCTTTCATGCCTGAATGAAAAACAAGGTGGTACAGAATCAAATCAAACACTTGGTTACACTTGATGGTGTGTTGCTACAAGATAGTTCAGCAGTGGCAAATGAGATTATGGGCTTCTATCATAAACTACTAGACACTTCATCTAAAGAGCATACTTGTGTCAACCAGGAGGTGATGCAACAGGGTAAGGTGTTGACAAGACAACAACAATTGAGGCTTATTGAACCTGTTACAAGAAAGGAGATTGACATGACTCTCCATGGAATAGATGATCAAAAGGCTCATGAAATGGATGGATTCAATGCTCTATTCTACAAGCATGGAACATCATTGGAAATATAGTTTTTCAGTACCACAAAAATATATGGCCACTGCACATCAGTGACACTAATTCCAAAGGTACAACATCTTGTTTTCATTAAAGAATATTGACCTATTTCTTGTTGTACTGTCATCTACAAAATTATATCAAATTTTTTTACTAGTAGACTTAGTGAAGTACTGGATGATCTAGTTGATGCTAGCCAGGATGGCTTTATTCCAGGAAAAGTAATTTCAGATAACATAGTTCTTAGTCATGAGCTAGTAAAAGTTATAATAGGAAAAATATGTCACCCAGATGTATGATGAAGATAAATATACAGAAGGCGTATAATTCAGTAGGAGTGGTCTATATGAAACAGGTTCTAGTCAGCTTATATTTTCAAATCAGTTTGTGAAGTGGATAATGTGCTGCTTGAAAACAATGGTTTATTCCATTCTGATCTACAACACTATTTGTAGCAAAAATAGAATTAAGACAGGGTGATCCCATATCAACCTGTCTCTTTGTACTTGTTATGGAGTGTCTAAGTAGATTGCTCAAAACCATAGAACATGAAAAAGGGTTCAAATACCATCCAAATGTGATAAGCTGAGGATCACACAATTGAGCTTTGCTGATGATTTATTATTGTTTAGTAGAGGGGATAACAAATCCAGTCATGCAATGTTCCAGTGTTTTAATACCTTCTAATTAGCCTATGGACTTCATGCAAACTTATATAAGAGTAGCATCTATTTTGGAGGGGTACTTATGACTGTACAACAACAGATCATGAACATAACGGGGATAGTGAAAGCAGAACTGCTTATTAGGTACTTGGGGTACCCATGAGCTCCAAGAAAATAACAATTATACAGTGCCAACCATTACTTGATAAGATGTTAGGGAGAATTAAATCCTGGATCAGCAAAATGCTATCTTATGATGGAAGGTTACAGCTCATAAAGTCAGTCATGTTTGCTATACAAATCTACTGGTCACAGTTGTTCCTGATCTGTAAGAAGATTATTGGAGTAATTGAATATATTTGTAGAACCTTTCTATGGACTGAACATGTGGAGATTCAAAGAAGGCCTTGGTTGTATGGGATAAACTATGTACACCAAAGGCAGTTAGGGGTATGAATTGTTGAATGTGCACCTATGGAATAAGGCAGCCTTAGGCAAGCTCCCGTGAAAACTAACCAAGAAGAAGGATGTCCATTAGGTGAAATTGATACACACATATTATAGCAACAAACGAGCACTATGGGAGATGATACCTAAGCAAGCTAGTCGGGTCATTCATAGATATTCAAGGAAGAGAATTATATTGAAGATTCTGGAATGACTAGAGAAGACATTGAGGGACTAAGGACTTTCTTAGTAAAGAAGACGTATCTTAAGCTATTAGGAGATTATCCTAATGTCCATGGAGGAGGCTAACTTGTCGTAACCGGCTCACCAAAGTGGTTATTTCTAGCATCATTGATAGCACATGACAAATTATATACAAGGGATAGGCTGTTTAAATGGGTGTCACTGAAGATAAATGTTGTCCCCTATGTCAGCAGAATGAGGAATCAATAGAACACCTATTTTTTCATTGTCCTGATAATGTGCAGATTTGTAAAGCATTACTTAATTGGCAGTGCATTGATAGAACACCCGCAGGATGGCTAGCATAATTGCAGTGGATGATAGACAAAAGAAGAAGTGAGAATGCAACAACCATTGTATACAAAATGACCTTAGCTGATGCATTATATTATGTGTGGCAAGAAAGGAACATAGTGATTTTTCAGAAGATCATGAGGCAATAGTTAGATTGATCATACAAGAGGTGTTTGCCAGAGGCAGTATGGTCCAGAGATTAAATAGTAGATTGTAAGAGTTGAATTTTTATCCTATGTAATGCAATGGTAGAAAGTAGTATAGAGTAGAGGATGCACTAAGGTTGGGCCTGTCCAACTTAGGTAGTTTCAGTTTTATTGTGCTGTAAGTATTTCCACTTTAGTAATAAAATACAAGTTAATTACCAAAAAATTATTAAAATTTTAATAGACAATTTTCAGTCATACTTTTCACCTCTTTACTGCTTTAATTTTTTATTTTTAAAAAACTAAAAATATTGAATAGAAAATTATATAATGTATTCATTGTTTATAATATAAAAGGAAAGACGGGAAAAAACTCTTTATTACGGCTTAAGTTTTGTAATTTCACCCTATGCTTCTTGAAAAAAGGTTCCAATCACACAAGAACTCCTCTTCTTCCTTTACTTTTCCCCTAATCATAGTCCCACCAAAAGAAAGTTGGATTAAGATATAAATCTTAGCATAAAGCTCCTAAAGGTATGATTTAGTAGTTAACGAAATGAATTGAGAATTATGAGACGAAATTATGGACTGCGTTTTATTGGTCTATATTGAGATTTGATCTAATGCCTTTTTTCCCCACTTTAACATTAGGGCACACCCACATATGTAAAAGTATAATATTCTTTTTGAGTTATGAAAATATTTAACAGCACACTCATCAGTCACATGTAGTAACCAATTACCACTTTCTCAAAAAGACAGTAACCACTAACCAAGTAGTCGAAAAGAAAGAATAAACAGAAACGTTGATATATCAGCATATTCCTAAAATGTTTAAATTAAGTACTATTTGTAGCTAATTATTTAACTCGGCGCAGCTGGTGCTGAACAATATATAGTAGGATAGCACACATCGAGAGTGACGTCGCACACAATTTCTAGTTCTAGTCAGAAATGATAGGCCACAGCTTCATTTGCTTGGTGTCATGGGCTTACTCATTATGGGAACTTGGAAATGTACGATCATCAAAGTTACATTCAACTTTGATTCTCACATATGTTTCACCCGAATACGAGGCGGTGTACACGGTTTGGCATGACTTATAATTACAATTCGACTTCTCTAATGTGTTTGAATTTGGTATTGTAGCTCGTTTGATAAGCTAATTAAAAGTAGGAAAAATTAAGTGACAGAACAAACATAAAACCTGTATCTATTATATATAGCGATAGTTTATAAGCATTATGATCAGAGACGAATCCATGATTTAGAAATTTCGGGTGTCATATCGCTTTGAATATTGAAGTTATTATTAGAAATCGCTAATTTTCGATGGACATCTCGACAGAATTTGGCTTGTTAGTAAAGGGATTTTCGATGTCGTCAAAAACATTATCGACAAGCCAATTTTTGACTAATTTTGTCGGAAATTAGTGATTTTACACTAGTATATATTGTTATTTACAGTGTCCAGAAAAAGAAAACATTTTGTTGATTTGATCAACTTTGGGTTTCGATTTGGTTATTCGTCTTTTCCATTCATATAGACAAACTGATGAAACGAAAAAATGTGGTTATTATGATAATTTGGGGCAAACAAGAGTTAAATTCAATTTGTGAGTTAGAGTGAAAGAACAAAATAGCTACCAATGGTCAAAAGATATTTTCAGTTCCATTGTTAAGCAGTTATGGCGTCAAACCAAGCATCATCATTACAGGAGAGTTTTACTTTTTAAGTTTTAAGGATTAAACAAAGATGAGATAAAAGGTCAAGAGTCAATTACAAAAAAATAAATAAAAAACCAAACAACAATTCAAGAAAAATAGAATATGTGTATGTGTAATGGTGAAAATCTATTGTTTCAGGCTTTTCAGCAAAATTAACAACTAGCCTGCGTGTAATGAGATTTGAACACCCACCAGAAGTTTTGCCTCCTTTATTACTCGGGGTGGCAGATGAATTATTTCTATGCTTTGTGTGATATATACACAGCGTTTCACTTGCGTGAGGCCACATCCCTAAGGCCCTTAGTAGATCCGCCCTGATTACGACACAGTGAGATTTTGGATTTTATGGCGGATCCTCTTAAAACAAGTGTATATCCGTAAAAGAAGCATAATTGTAGCCTTGTATTTATCAGTATTGCTATAAACGGGATTTTCTCTCAAAAATAGTAGATGAGCATCAAGTGCTAAAAATATTATTAGATAGATATTAAAGTTAAATTTTATAAATAAGTTGTTATATTTTTAAATAGAAGTATTGAAATTGATACTAAATAGTCAATATTTTTTATTAAAATATTCTTAAATTATTTACAAAAATAAATTTAAAAAAATTTTCTCACAAAAAAGTGTGAATGACGAAAGTATGATGCAAATGTAGTTCGACATTTTACTTGGAAAAGGAGTACAAAAAATAGGAAAATCCTTAAATATATATCTCAACTTTGTGATTTGGAGCAGATATATTCATAGTTAAAATAGTGGTGTATATATATATACCATTGTCGTTAACAAATGGTGCAAATATACCCTTATCATTACACAAATAGTGCAGATATAGTCATTTAGCTTATCTTCAATTAAAAAATGTCATGTGGCTTTTACAAAATAAGTCTGCTCATTTTTTTAGTAGACTTATTTTGTTAAAGTCACGCGGTAATTTTTTGTGGTGGGTTATGTCTGGTTCGTTTTGAAAAATGGATAACTTATTTTCTTTAAGGCCAATAAGCTATGTTTTTAAACGAATCAGGCCCAACCCATCATAAAAAGAAATTACAACATAACTTTTAAAAAATAAATCTATTAAAAAAATGGGTAGACTTATTTTTTTAAAGCCACGCGACATTATATTGATTAAAAATAAGCTAAATATTTTTTTTTTAAATATCTGTGAGCAAAAATGATATATTTGCATCATTCGTGTAATGACAGAGGTATATTTGCATCATTTGTTAACGACAATAGTATATATAGACCACTTTTAAAACTAAAGGTATATCTGCTCTAAATCAAAAAATTGAGAGGTATATTTTCACTTTTTCACTAAAAAATATTAGAAATAAAAATTAATTCAAATCAAAAGTTACTATTAGATATTTAATTTAAATTCCAAGAATGTCTACACACGTCTGTCGATTTTTTGGATCTACTTCGAAACTCACTAATCCGATTAATCTGAGTTCACAAATAATAAACATACTAAAGGATTGTTTGGTAGAGTGTATAAGAATAATGCTGAATAGAGTGTATTAGTAATGTTGTCATTAGTCAAAGATTATTTTTTATCCACTGTTTGGTTTGGTGTATTAGAAATAACATGCATTGCATAATTTTTAAAAATAATTAGTTGTTTACAAAAATACCCTCCATATTATACTATTTGCGGGACTTCATGGGCAATTGTGTCTTTAACCATGCTAATGCATGCATTAAAACACATTGCATTGCTAATATCATGGTTTGCTAGGTATTAGAAGGCGTTTGGCCATGCGTTTTCAAACTATGGTTTCATAATTTGATTTCAAATCACGTTTGTTTATGCAATTTGAACATAACTTGAACTTCAACGTCATGTCATGGTTTGAAATTCCAAATCATCCAAAAATGTGTGATTTGGAATTTCAAATCATGATTTTAAATTTTTTTAAATATAAAACTTGCCTCATAAGTTTATATTTTGTACAAAAAATCCATAAATTAGTAGATATATATCAATTGATCGACTTTATATTGAATTGAATATAATTTATCAAATACATAATTTATATTGTATATATATACAAAGGTATGACTATGCGATGACTTAAAAGTGTACAATTTCAAGCAGTGTATTAATTTTGTTATGAAACTATGACATGCTCATTTGGTAATATTGCATAAGAATTAGGAAAGTTTTGATGATTTTCACAACTTGTTGATTGACTTATAACCTAGTCTAATAATTTTTAACCCTGTCATACCCCTACTTGAGATAGTATTAGATTAAAAGAATAGCATGACTATGATTATGTAGTTTTTCCAGATCATAAATGTCCCTGTCTTGCTTAATTCAAAGTGTCACCCTGATCAATACAGCATGAGTAGTATTGTGCATGACTAATTTGATGCTTTCTAGTTCTGCCATACCCCTTTCAGAGAATTAGTGTGTCTTTATACGCTTGAATCATAAGTATGCTCTCATGTGAGATATGAATTGAATGTGTCCATGTGTCTGGGCCATGATGTTTGTTTCTGTTGAAATATCAAGTTGAAGTAGGTTGTTTTCCCTATATGCCTAGCATGTTTTGTTGGATGTGTCAAGATATCTTTGGTTGTTTAGTTTTTCCCATATCCAGTATGTCCAGTGAGTCAGTCATGTTATGTGTCATCTCCCTAAATGTCAGCATATTTAACACATATAGCACCCTGATATATATGAGTCTCTCATTGTTCAGATCATTCTGTTTAGAAATATGTATCCTGGGGTCCATGAATGGACATATTTGGTCTGGTCATGCACTTCTTAGCTTAACTTAAGGTTATCATGTCCTAATTAAGAAGAATGAGATGAAATTCTTCAATTTTAGTCTTGATTTGAGGAATTACATATATATAGGAGAACATGTATCCTAAGTTCCCTCATCTTTTGTGAACTGAGTATATCTTGCTTTGTTAATACAAATTGATTCTATGCTAGAATGAAGGGTCTTTATGTCATAAAATAATTGGGATTGCTAGAACTTCTTGTGTACTAATCTCTTGCTGTTATTATGAGAATCTTCTATGGTAGCATGTAATATTCCTTCCTCCCCTTAGATTTTATATGCCCTCATGATCATATATTAAGTCATTAAGGATGTTGGGCTCAATTTCATTGATCACCTTGGTTTACTATGTCAGGGTCTTCATGTATTTTTGTCTATATGTATGTGATTTGCAAAACTTTGATTCCTTGCTTGGTCTGTTAGTTCCATCTAGGATATGAATGCTGGACATGGCTCATATTTGATCCAACGCTACTCTTGTGCTTTATGAACTACTACATGTTCCCTTTGGTTTATCTGGTAATCTTTTTCTTCAATAGCTTAACTTGTTGGATATTTTCATCAAAATCAAAGGTTATCATTGATGTGATGCCCCTTCAACTTTAGGGAGAGTCTTTTAACATAATTCATATTTATTTTAAATTTGAACAGACGCAACCTTTTCCAATAGCCACTATTGATGCCTCTTGGAGGTGTCTGTTGGTGATGAAAAGGCATCACCAATGAATGCGAAATCTCTATAAGTAGTAAAGATAATTTCTCATTCAATAATAGATATGAAAAATAATCAAAACTTCTGATGGAAAAGAATCAAACTTCTGATGAAAAAGAATCAAAACTTCTGTTGAAAAAGAATCAAAACTTCTGTTGAAAAGAATCAAAACTTATGCTTTTCTTTTCTTCCCTAAGCATCATCTGAAACTTCATACTTTGTATTCTTGGTTGAATCAAGGGAGTACAAACTTTGAATTCAACATCGTTGTTAGGACTTCATTGTATCCTGAAGGCAATATTTTTGTGACCTATCGTACTCATCAATTTATTGGAAAGGGTCGAAATAATTATCTAAAAGAAACTGCATAAGAGCCTTGAAGTCAGAGAACAACAATTCGGTGCCTGTGTTTCATCCTGTTAGTACCATATTTTACAACATAACTTGCAAGACAATTATCGACATGGAGGGTGAAACTTCAATTGCTGCTCAGTCATTGCAAGTAATGAACCAGACTTTGAATCGTTTAGAACGTTTTGATGGTGAGGGTTTCACTCGTTGGCAAGAGACTATCAAATTTTTCCTGATGACTATCAAGTTATGGTATATCCTTGAAAATGGTTTGGAGGAAATTCCTGATGCGACTCCAATGGACAACGATGATTTCTTGACTCGAAATGGGAGCAGGTTTGAATGAATTGAAGGCCAAATGGAAGAAACGTCAAGAGGCTGATTTTATGTGTCGTGGTCATATTCTGAATGTTCTAGGAGCCAATATTTACAATGCCCATCGAAGTCTTGAAATAACAAAGGAATTGTGGACTGCGCTCGAAAACAAGTACAGTATTTCTGAAGCGAGTAACAAGAATTTCTGATTTATAATTTCATGGACTTTAAGATGGTTGACAGTAAGTCAATTATTTCCCAGGTCAGTGAACTTTTACTCATTGTTAATCATCTTAAAGATGCTGGAATTGACCTTGTATCTTCATTAATCGTTGGGGTTATTATTTCTCGTCTTCCCCCTTCTTAGAATGATTGCAAGAAGAAACTTAAGCATGCTGAAACTGGCTATGACTTAAAAGGTTTACAATGTCATCTTCGTATTGAAGAATATGCTCGTAAATGAGAGATTAAGGATAGTTAGCAAACTGAAAATCATTCTAAGATTAATAGTGTGGAAGAATCGAAAAAACAATTTTTTCGAAACCTAAGATTGATACTCGGTTTAAGAAGAAAGATCCCAACAACAAAGATAAGAAGAAGGGAAATTGCTACTTCTGTAAGAAACCCGGCCACTATGCTCGTGACTGTCGTCAATGAAAGAAACAAATGAAAAATGTGGTCGCTGATAAAAGAAAGCTTTTCGTTGTCGTGCAAGTGGCCAACACTGTTGCAGATCATGGTAGTGGATGGTGGTACGATACTGGTGCAACCATTAATATCTGTAAAGATAAAAATCTTTACAAGACATACGAATCGGTTAGTGGAGAAGGAAACGAAGTTACTTCAGCGAACAACCAAAGCAGCAAAGTGGTTAGCAAAGGCATTGTTGATCTCTCGTTTACTTCGGGAAAGATTGTTACTCTTACTAATATTTTACATGTCCTTGACATTTATAAAAACCTTATTTCTGGAGTTCTTGTTAACAAGGATGGATTCAAGGTTACGTATGAGTTTGATAAGTTTGTACTGTCCAAGAATGGAATTTTTATTGGACAAGGATACTCTTGTAATGTGATGGTTAAGCTTAATTTAATAAATAATGGTTCTACTTATATTGTTGAGTCTGTTGATTTATGGCATGCTAGATTAGGACATGTGAATTATGGTTTTCTTAGAAATATGAAAAGATTAGGATTGATTTCTGATTGCATTTTTAATAATGTTTCTAAATGTGAAATATGTGTGCAACCAAAGATAACTAGAACATCTTTTAAATTTGTAATAAGAAATTCTGCCTTGCTTGAATTAGTACATATTGATGTTGGTGATCTGAAAAGTCATGACTCGTGGTGGAAATAAATACTATGTCACTTTTATTTAAGATAGTACTAGATATGCCTATATTTACTTGATGAAATCTAAGGATGAAGTCTTTGATAAATTTAGAATTTACAAAGCAGAAGAGAGACACAATTAGGACAGAAAATTAAGGTTTTACATTATGATCGTGGTGGTGAATACTATCCTTCTGAATTTACTTTATTTTGTCAAGAACATGGTTTAGTACATCAATTCACTGCTCCATATACACCCCCAACAAAATGGTGTTGCTGAAAGAAAAAATAAAATTTTGATAGATATGGTTAACGATATGCTCATTAGCTCTGGTTTGCCAATTTTTTTATGGGGTGAAGCTATTTTGTCTGCATGCTATATTTTGAATAGAGTTCCTTTGAAAAAGAAGAATATATCTCCTTATGAATTGTGGTTTAAGAGAAAGCCTAACTTGAAAAGACTCAAATCATGGGGTTGTTTGGCATATGTCAGAAAGTCTGACCCTAAGAGACCAAAGTTAGGAAATAGGGCTTATAAATGTGTTTTTGTAGGTTATTCACTTAACAGTATTACTTACAGATTTTTAATCCTTGACACATTTGAGATTATAGATTCTATAGATGTAGAATTTTTTGAAAACTTGACAAAGTCTAGTTCTCAAGCACAACCTACTAAAAACTCATTGTTGCCTAGTCTAAAACCTATAGAAACTAATGACAATATTGAACTTTCTGCTCCTACTCACAACAATGATATTTTAGTTTCTACTAAAGATATTGAACCTAGAAGAAGTAAGAGAGCAAGAATAGAGAAAAACTATCCAGATTTTATACAATATCTTGTAGAGGGTAATAATAATGAAGTTCTTAACATTACCAAGTATGATATGCATGTTGATGATGATCTAAAACTTATTCTGAAGCTATAAGTTCCAGAGATGCTAATTTCTGGAAAGACGCTATCAATGATGAAAAGCATTCACATTTATCTAATGAAACTTGGGTGCTATCTGATTTACCTCCTGGTACTAAACCTATAGGATGTAAATGGATATTCAAGAGAAAATTGAATGCTGATGGTACAACTGATAAGTTTAAAGCCAGATTGATTGCTAAAGGTTATAAACAAAAACATGGAATTGATTACTTTGATACATATGCTTTTGTTGCTCGCATCACATCTATTCGTTGTTTGATAGCACTTGCTTCTATTCACAAGCTAGTTATACATCAAATGGATGTCAAAACTATTTTCTAAATGGTGATTTAGAAGAAGAAATATATATATGGAACAACCTGAAGGTTTCATAGTACCAGGCCAAGAGAAGAAAGTTTGCAAGTTAGTGAAATTCCTCTATGGTTTAAAGCAAGCTCCCATGCAATGGCATGAGAAGTTTGACAAAGTAGCTTTGGCATATGGTTTTGTTGTTAATGATGTTGATAAATGTATCTATAGTAAGCATGATAAATCTGGATGTGTAATTCTCTGTTTATATGTTGATGATATGCTTATTTTGGGTTTGACATATCTTGTGTGGAAGAAACTAAGAATTTTCTCAGTTTTAACTTTGATATGAAAGATCTAGGAGAGGCTGATGTGATCTTAGGAATTAAAATCCTAAGAAAGGGAGATGAGTTGGCTTTAACCCAATCTCATTATATTAGGAAATTTCTCAAAAAGTATAGTTATTTCAATGACAAACTAGCCCCCCACTCCTTTAGATCCTATTACTAAATTAATGAAGAATGCTGGAAGGACTCATGGACAACGTGAGTATTCTAGTATTATCGGAAGTCTTATGTATGCTATGCATTGCATGAGACCAGATATAGCCCAAGGAGTTGAACATTGGAAAGCAATCTCAAGAGTGTTGGCTTACTTGAAAGGAACTATAGATTATGGTTTACATTTCCAGGGTTATCCCGCTGTATTGGAAGGATACAACGATGCAAACTGGAACAATGTAGAATCCAAGTCCAAGTCTACCACTGTTTGGATATTTACATTAGGTGGTGTTGCTGTGTCTTGGGGTTACAAGAAGCAGACTTGTATATCAACAATGTTGTCAGAATTAATTGCACTGGCAGATGCATGTAAGGAGGCAGAATGGCTTAGAAACTTACTTATAGAGATCCCATTATGGAAGAAGCCAACTCCAACAGTCTTGATTAACTCTGATAACCAGGATACGATCTATAATGTCTCAAACAAGACTTATAATGGAAAGTCAAGACATGCAAGTCTTAGACATCAAATAGTAAGACAATTACTCAAGAGAGGTGTAGTTGTAGTTAACTATATTGAAATAAAGAAGAACTTGGCAGACTCATTTACTAAGAGTCTACCAAAGGCATTGGTTTCAATAAAGTGTAAGGAAATGGGACTAAGGTCTGTGAAAGAATGTTGATCACCGGTTAACAGAAACCCAACCTATGTTTTGAAAAAGATAAACAAGGTTCAATGGGTACCAACAAGTTACGAGAGTGATTATGGTACACTAGGTCAAAACTTCCTATTTCTGTATTAGTGTAGTGATTCTGCATGATTGAGGATGGATGAAAATCCTTAATAAGTCTATGTTTATTTACAAGTGTATCGCAGAAACACCTTAGAGACTTACCTATATGAATATGGAAATCAGGTCGTTTCCTATAAGAATAAGACCGTTCTCTAAAGAATACTCATGAATCCAGGATATAAGCACATGGCCATTAACGTGCTAAACTACATAACACACAATTCTCTGAAGTCAATATGTGTGGAGATTCCGGTTTTATCACAAGGGGTACTTGGTTCAAGACTAGTTCACCATAGAACCTCGATAAGGCTTTGAATTTCTTACACTAAGTGAAGGTTCAAATTCAAAAGATACCTATCATTTATGTATTGATTTCTACAATGATGTTTTGTCTCAGCTTAATTTGAACTACGTTGGCTTAATCCCACTAGGGTATGTAGGTAATCACTTGAGTGATGCAGCCATTCCTATTCTGAAAGATTTTTTATGTTTTTTGATTTTGAAAATAGGGGGAGAATGTTGGATATTTTCAGCAAAATCAAAGGCCATCATTGATGTGATGCCCCTTCAACTTTAGAGGGAGTTTGTTAACATAATTCATATTTATTTTGAATTTGAACAAACGCAACCTTTCTCAATAGCCACCATTGATGCATCTTGGAAGTGTCTGTTGGTGATGAAAAGGCATCACCAATGGATGCGAAATCTCTATAAGTAGTAAAGATGTTTTCTCATTCAATAATAAATATGAAAAAGAAACAAAACTTCTGATGGAAAAAAATCAAAATTTCTAATTAAAAAGAATCAAAACTTTTGTTGAAAAAGAATCAAAACTTCTGTTGAAAAGAATCAAAACTTCTGCTTTTCTTTTCTTCCCTAAGCATCATCAGAAACTTCATATTGTGTGTTCTTGGTTGAATCAAGGGAGTACAAACTTTGAATTCAACATCGTTGTTAGGGCTTCATTATATCCTTAAGGCAATATTTATGTGACCTATTGTACTAGCCAATTTATTAGGAAGGGTCGAAATAATTGTCTAAAAGAATCTGCATAAGAGCCTTGAAGTCAGAGAACAACAATTCGGTGTCTGTGTTTCATCCTATTAGTACCATATTTTACAACATAACTTGCCCTTTCATTATGTTTTGGGAATACCTTGGGGATAATCCTAGCTGCATTCTACATTCTGAGGCTATTTGCTTGTTCATTCTTGTGTGTAAAATGTGAGATATACAGGTGGTATATTTCGAGGTATACAAGGGAGTAAAACTGAGGTATATATTCAGTATATATTAAGGTTGTATGTCTTTGTATACCCCCAAGTATACCATACATAGTTCGAATATCCTATGTATATCAGTCCCCTCTATGTGCTTATGAGAAAATCTGAGCATGTGTCCAAATTTGGGCCAGTCCAGTCTGTTCCTTTCCTTTTTAAATTTTAAAGATAGCTATTTGGGCTGTTTTTTCATTGTCATGCGACATGTGCTCTATTGGAGTTTAATCACTTGAGCTACTTTACCTCCCTTTGGGTTATGCTGTTTTTGTTCAATATGCTATAGCCAACATAAATATATACGTGTGTATGTTTCGATTCATACTATGGCTGGCCAGTGGGCCGGGACAGCCCGACCCCGACCCGAGCCCGTCCCGAGCCCGCCCCGGTCCCGCCCCGACCCCGCCAAAAAAAAAAAATTACGGGGGCGGGACTCGAACTCGGGACGGGACGATGTCTCGTCCCGCGAGACCCGAGCCCGCCCCAGGCCCGCGAGACCCGAGCCCGCCACGAGCCCGCCCCGACCCCGACCCCGAGCCCGCCCCTTTGCAAAAATGGTCGTTGCACCAACGGCCATTTTAGATTATGGCCGTTGGCCAACGGCCATTTTAGCCCCCTCCCCAACCCCCTACCACTTAATATTTATTTTTAACCCATAAGTTATTATATTTACACTTTAACCCAATTTTTCAACTATAAATAACTCATTTTCTCTTCATCTTTCTCACAAATCTTCCTACAATCTCTCTAATTTCTCAATATATCTCTCTACAAGTCTACATTGTTTGCTAAATATTCAATTTTATTTATTCATTTGGTAATTGGTAGTGAAGTTGGCAACTAGCTTGAGGATCTTCCATCGAGCAAAGTTTCAATTTTCAACCTCTCGATTAAACGTCGACGTTACGTCGGCGTTTGGTACATTCGTTCCTTCATTAAATTATTATTGTCTGTTTATTTAGTTTAGATCACTTAATTTTATTGTCTTTAATTATTTATTTATTTATTTATTATCATAATTAAAATGGAAGGATTAAAAAGTATGTTTAAGGGTAAGGGTAAGGGTGCTTCTTCTAGTAGGGGCAACCAGGGCAAGGGTACTTCTTCTAGTCATCTTATTCCTACACAGGATGATTTTGTTGATACTCAACATTTTCCTACAATACCATTAGATTTAGACCAGGAGCTATTTTCTGGAACTCAAGAAGACTTTAATTTAGACGATGATCTAGATGATATACCCACTAATGTTGATGACAACACACCCACTAGTGCACCTTCAACTGAAATACCTCCTATTCCCCCTAGTATGAGACGAGGTCCAGCAAAACGACCATTAAAATCAGATGCATGGACATTTTTTGATAGGGACGTAGAGAATCAAGTAGCCATATGTAAAATTTGTAAAAATGTTTTAAAATTTAAAACTGGAAAAGGTCACGGTGGGACGGGGGGTTTAATTAGACACGTAGTAAGTGCTCATCCAGCTAGGTATGCCCAATACCAGGCTTCAAAACCGGGTTCGCAAACGCCCGCTCCATTAGGACAAGGTTCACATACTAATATTGTCCCGGACCAAGTACAAGGTCAAATTAACCCTATGACGGGGGGAATTGTAGGCCCTAAATACAATAAACATAAATCACTAATTGAAACTATTTACGATTGTATAGAAGTACTACCACCTCCAAGTCTCAAAAATCTAAATCACCCACCACCTATTGAACAAACTAAAGAAGAAGTATTGTCTAGCGTAGAACACCAATGCAAAAATATATATAGATTTTATCAACAAGAAAATGCTAGTAACTTACCAGCTTCCATACCATCTTCTTCATCTTCAATACAACCTCACAAAAGACATGTTGTTTCTGCGGCTAGTATTGAAAGCCTCAGAAATAGAATGCTGGTCGTACCTCTACTACTAACCAAATTAGCGAGTTGGATATTTTTGTTTTGCGGGGTTACTGCAGTATCAAGAAGTTATCAATGAAGATGGACATGAAGACTTCTTTGAAATCTTTGGAGGGAATGAGAAGACCTTTCCGACACTTTCAATGATGGCTCGAGATGTTTTGAACATTCAAGTGTCGTCAGCTGCGTCTGAAAGCACTTTTTCTCGGGCAGGATATCAAATAGGAGACCACAGACACTCATTAGCGGGAGATGACTTGGAAATTGCGGTATTAGTTGAGAGATTGGATACGAGCGGAGCGGAGAAGGTGCGGTCAACCGGAGATCAACGAAGAAGATGATGAAAACTACAACGAAATCTTAACCGAAGGTAGTGGAAGCGACGTGGATCAATTTGACCGACAAATACCAATTCCAACCGAAGAACCACATGAAATCATCAAGCAATTAGAACAAGTTTTTTTGAGAATGTAATTTTTTTAATTGTAATTTTATTATGTAATTTGTAACTTTTGGACAACACCACAAAGTTGCAATTTAGATTTTAGACAATTGTATTTGTATTACAAAAAAATCATATGTCTATTAAATAATATAAGAGGCACAAAAACAGCCTTGGGATGTTTTTATTACACTATCTTGTTTTGTTTATTGAGTTTTTTTTATACATATGTTATTTAAAAAAAAATAAAAAAAAATGAAAACCCGCCGTATTCCGACCCGAGCCCGCCCCGACCCGAGCCCGACGGGATCGGGATCGGGACGGGACTTGCTCCAGTCCCGCCAGAGCCCGCCAGAGCCCGCCAGACCCGATATAATTAGGTGCTTTACTAACTTATACATTTGTTCCCCTCTCTTTGCATGAACATAGGCCCACGAGGACCCACATCTCTCTGTATGCGCACACTATTTGAGTTGTTGGGCCTACGAGCTCAACAACACCATTTTTCATCGAGTCCAGTTGAAATGAAGGTCTTAAAAATAGCCTAGAATTTAAAAGTTTCCTTTTATACGGTAATTGGTGGGCCGGTATACTCACCAACCCGTTTGCTTTATTTTCTTTCATATGTATTTGTTAATTGTAAAAACACATAAGTATTATTAGAACCTTAAATTAGAACCTAGTTATAAGAGTCTATAGTTTATTCACTTTTAAAAATAAAGAATCGTTTCTTTCGGATAATAAAAATATGTTTTAATATTCTCAACCATTTCTCCTATGACACATGTTTTTTAAACACAATTTCAAAAGACAAACTTAAGGTTGATTTAAAATAAGTTGATTTAGACTTGTAAAAGATGACAACTAAGATCCTTGATAGCTATACTCGGCATAAGTTTAAATCACCCATTAAGATGCCTTCAACATTACATCTAAGCAAGTCTTTCTAGATATTCCTCAATGTCCTCTCTATCCATAGAATCATCTATTTCCAGAAAAGCATCTCAGTGAATGTCGTTTATCATCATTTAATTATAAAAGTGAGAATTGTTAAATTAAAAAGTTGAATTATATAAATAACTTAACTACGCTGCTTATAAGAAAATAAAAAATGTTTTGCCGTGCAGAAACAACCACAAAAGCCCTGTTTTGATACGAAGAGATGTGCTAGTTCCCACACTTAAAATGCGGAATCCAAATAATGAATCTATACCTCCAACTGTTGGTTGTATATTGTTGTTATTTGGTTTGTCTAAATTTGAACTGATACAGATTTCGTGCCATATGATACAAACTTATTTGTTTTTATCTAGAGAAAACTTTACAAGGCTTCACACCTATTTACGCATTCTGTCTTATTCTCTCAAGAAAGTATTGGTACTCTATGCAAACAACAAAGTTTTGTAGCTGAATTGGGACAGAAAGAAAAGTGGATCAAGACTTTATTTCTCTAATCGTTCCACTAATGCTTAGAGATCTGTTGCTGCCTTGGTTCGTGGGAAAGTTCGGGCCACATTGACATTATAAATTGACGATATAAAACAGCTTCTACCCCCCTTGCTCTACTAATCCTTTTATTTTCTACCTTTTGGGGTTTATGAAATATTTTCTACCTTTTGGGATTTATGAAATTCAATTCTACAAATGTTAGAATACATATTCAATAATTAATGATCTCAAGATATGTTCTATTTTGCCGTTACCATCTGATTGCATGCATGCGATTATATGAAAATTATTTCAAAGTAGTAAGCGCACAATAATGCTTGAGATTAGTGTGACATCACGAATCTTGGGTCAATATACATATCTTTGTTTGATAAGTACAAAAGATCAAATGTTTCATATGTTTAAGGGTTACAAAACATTTGTTGAAAAAAGAGAGAAAATCCAACGCTGTGATTGGTGAATATTGTCTAATAATGTTAATAATTTATAAGAACAACTTATTGTATTTTTATCTATCAGGTCTTTTTAAAAGGATAATGGTCCGTTCATTTATCTTTCTCTACTTAATTACTAAATTTCTATCTAGAGCAAGATTTGAACTCATGATATGCCTCTAACCTATTGTATAATAACTCAAGATCATCCTACAATGACGCTTGATAATGTAATAATATAATAATTATGGATAAGAGTACAATAACTCTAGACAATATGTAATATGAATTCCGTCTCCTCTTCAAATAAAAGAACAAAAATAAACCTCGTATTGAACCTAGGAGTAAAAACATAACATATTTAGAAGTGAACAAGCACTTGGACGAACGCAGCTATTATAAACTGTACAAAAGGCTACTTCAATTGTACATTTGATTGGGATGAATGAACACAATTTATGGGCCCACTTCATTAAATTCAGAGCCCTCCTCTTGCAAACACCTGTTAACAGTAAGAGTGGCCAGTGGGCCGGGCTCGGTCTGGGCAGATGCAGCGGCGGGAGTCGAGGCGGGACGGGAGAAGGGGCGGGGTCGGGTCTGGCGGGCTCTGGCGGGGTCGGGTCTGGCGGGACTGGAGCAAGTCCCGTCCCGATCCCGATCCCGTCGGGCTCGGGTCGGGGCGGGCTCGGGTCGGGCTCGGTCTCGGGTCGGGATATGGCGGGTTTTCTTTCTTTTTTTTTTTTTTTTTAAAAATAACATATGTATAAAAAAAACTCAATAAACAAAACAAGATAGTATAATAAAAACATCCCAAGGCTGTTTTTGTGCCTCTTATATTATTTAATAGACATATGATTTTTTTGTAATACAAATACAATTGTCTAAAATCTAAATTGCAACTTTGTGGTGTTGTCCAAAAGTTACAAATTACATAATAAAATTACAATTAAAAAAATTACATTCTCAAAAAACTCGTTTCTAATTGCTTGATGATTTCATGTGGTTCTTCGGTTGGAATTGGTATTTGTTGGTCAAATTGATCCACGCCGCTTCCACTACCTTACATTAAGATTTCGTTGTAGTTTTCATCATCTTCTTCGTTGATCTCAGGTTGACCGCACCTTCTCCGCTCCGCTCGTATCCAATCTCTGAATAATCCGCAATTTCCAACGTCTCCGGCTAATGAGTGTCTGTGGTCTCCTATTTGATATCACTGCAGAAAAAGCGCTTTCAGACGCAGCGATTGACGACGCTTGAATGTTCAAAACATCTCGAGCCATCATTGAAAGTGTCGGAAATGTCTTCTCATTCCCCTCCAAGATTTCAAAGAAGTCTTCATGTCCATCTTCATTGATAACTTCTTGATACGATGCAGAACCCTGCAAAACAAAAATATCCAACTCGCTAATTTGGTTAGTAGTAGAGGTACGACCGCACATTCTATTTACGAGGCTTTCAATACTAGCGCAGAAAAAGATGTCTTTGTGAGGTTGTATTGAAGATGAAGATGATGGTATGGAAGGCTGGTAAGTTACTAGCATTTTCTTGTTGATAAAATCTATATATATTTTTGCATTGGTGTTCTACGCTAGACAATACTTCTTCTTTAGTTTGTTCAATAGGTGGTGGGTGATTTAGATTTTTGGGACTTGGAGGTGGTAGTACTTCTATACAATCGTAAATAGTTTCAATTAGTGATTTAGTACCGTCTATTTTAATAGTAGGATTTAATCTGTAACCAATAATATAAATAGAGGGAATAGGAATAAAATATTTTTTATTTTGAGAAACATTTTTAATAGCTGCCTTATAATTTGGTTTTTCCATATATTCACTAAGTAAAAATATTAGAGTTATATAAAATAACATAGTTGAAATAGTAGGATAATATATACCGGAAAATTCTTTTGTTGCTTGAAAAATTTCTCTAAAAATACAATAAGTTCGGAAATTTTTTCCCAATCACTATCTAAAATCATATCAGCTGGCTTTTTATTATGAGAGTTAAAAATAAAGTTATAGGTAATTTATAGTCATAAGCAACAAGTAGTTGCTCGTATAAAGAATTCCACCTAGTGGATACTTCTTGTGGAATTTTTCTAAAAGGTAGTCCACAATCATGACAAATTTTTTTATATTCTTTTCTACGTTGTACTTTATTACTTTTAAAAATAAAGTTTATAGCAAATTGTATTTTACTAAGAATGTCTTCAAAAAGTGATAGACCATCCTTTACAATTAAGTTATATATATGGCACGCACATTTTATATGAAAATGGTGCGGAAAAGACGGAGTTAAGCTATTTTTTAAAATTGTAATTGCGTAATTGTTATTAGAAGCGTTATCTAATGTAATAGTCATAATTTTATCGGTAATTGGTAATAATCGCACACTTGATAAATATTTTCTGCAATAAAAGTACCCGGTGTGCCTATCATCTATATATCTATACGCTAAAATACGTTTTGCATAGACCATTTATAATCTATCCAATGACAAGTTACAGTTAAATAATCATGGCCGTTAGTACTACGACCTATATCGACGTGATGGATACTTTGCCATTAAAATGATATAATGAAAACGTAAATATTGTTGATATTCATGCGCGAATTTAAATACATCTCTCTTAACAGTTGATCTAGGAAAACCGTTAAAAGGGATTATATATATCTCTAATGTAATGAATAAAGCAGGAGATGAAGGAAATGAAAAAGGCAAACCCTCCACAAAGAACTAATTTTGATATTGCTTCCTATCTCTATGTTTATTGTATTTAGGGCCTACAATTCCCCGTCATAGGGTTAATTTGACCTTGTACTTGGTCCGGACAATATTAGTATGTGAACCTTGTCTCGATGGAGCGGGCGTTTGCTCACCCGGTTTTGAAGCCTGGTATTGGGCATACCTAGCTGGATGAGCACTTACTACGTGTCTAATTAAACCCCCCGTCCCACCGTGACCTTTTCCAGTTTTAAATTTTAAAACATTTTTACAAATTTTACATATTGCTACTTGATTCTCTACGTCCCTATCAAAAAATGTCCATGCATCTGATTTTAATGGTCGTTTTGCTGGACCTCGTCTCATACTAGGGGGAATAGGAGGTATTTCAGTTGAAGGTGCACTAGTGGGTGTGTTGTCATCAACATTAGTGGGTATATCATCTAGATCATCGTCTAAATTAAAGTCTTCTTGAGTTCCAGAAAATAGCTCCTGGTCTAAATCTAATGGTATTGTAGGAAAATGTTGAGTATCAACAAAATCATCATGTGTAGGAATAAGATGACTAGAAGAAGTACCCTTGCCCTGGTTGCCCCTACTAGAAGAAGCACCCTTACCCTTACCCTTAAACATACCTTTTAATCCTTCCATTTTAATTATGATAATAAATAAATAATTAAAGACAATAAAATTAAGTGATCTAAATTCTAAACTAAATAAACAGACAATAATAATTTAATGAAGGAACGAATGTACCAAACGCCGACGTAACGTCGACGTGTAATCGAGAGGTTGAAAATTGAAACTTTGCTCGATGGAAGATCCTCAAGCTAGTTGCCAACTTCACTACCAATTCCCAAATGAATAAATAAAATTGAATATTTAGCAAACAATGTAGAATTGTAGAGAGATATATTGAGAAATTAGAGAGATTGTAGGAAGATTTGTGAGAAAGATGAAGAGAAAATGAGTTATTTATAGTTGAAAAATTGGGTTAAAGTGTAAATATAATAACTTATGGGTTAAAAATAAATATTAAGGGGTAGGGGGTTGGGGGAGGGGGGGGCTAAAATGGCCGTTGGCCAACGGCCATAATCTAAAATGGCCGTTGGTGCAACGGCCATTTTTGCAAAGGTCGGGGTCGGGGTCGGGGCGGGCTCGGGGCGGGGTCGGGTCTCGCGGGCCTGGGGCGGGCTCGGGTCTCGCGGGACGAGACATCGTCCCGTCCCGAGTTCGAGTCCCGCCCCCGTATTTTTTTTTTTTTTTTTGCGGGCTCGGGACGGGCTCGGGTCGGGGTCGGGCTGTCCCGGCCCACTGGCTAGCCCTAGTTAACAGTGGTCTTGGAGAAATGACATTCAATTTCGTCCAGTTCTTTTCTTCTGTCTCCATTTCTGTACTTGTAATTTTTCTTGTCTTCAGTCTCAACTTTCATCTGGTGTTCATCTTCCGAATTTTTTAGCTCTCTGTTTTGGTGACATTTTTCTGCAATCTTTGTTTAGGTAATGCACTCTCTTTGTTTTTAATCACCACTGTTTCTTTTGCAATTGCTTCATCTTGGATTTTCTACATGCATTGTAGTTGTTTTTCCTAATTTTACTCATGCATAGTAAATCAAACTAATTTTTCCTAGTTTCTATATGCAACTTTTAGTTTGGTAAATTTTTCTAACTTTTTTGTTGCTGCTGTTAAATTTTATATTGATTGGATGTCCTATTTTTTCCTACAGCGTTTTATAGGGAAAGTTTATTGATAGAATAATTAGTAATCCATAATTGTAATTAGTAATTATTATAGAATCATATGTAAATGGTAGGAGGTAAATTAGCATTAAGTAGTTAGATTAGCATTATCTTAGGAAGATAATGTGGCATGATCTTCTCTTCATCATATCATTACATTAACTTAATTGTAGCTTGTAATAGTAGTATATTTACCACATTTGTGGAAGATGAATGAAGGGGAAAATATTCTAACTATTCTTACAAGATATCAGAAGATTAGGAAAAATATCCTACCATAAACATTTTTTCTTCCAAAATCGGCCAACCCCCCACCCCCCTTCCTCCATCACAACCGGCCGACCACCACCTTTCCTCTTATTTTTTTAATATTTTCCATTTTCCGGTCAACTATGTCGGACTCCAAATGCACATTTCATCTCGCTCTTGCCGTCTCTAACATCAAAACACATATTTCTATCACTCTTGAGATGGAAAATGTTCATTATGCAACTTGGGTAGAGCTCTTTAAAATCTGTTGCCGTCCCCACCGGGTTATTCATCACATAATCCCACCGGAAAAAGGCAAAGAAAAGGTGTTAACCACCGACGATGAAAAAGAACTTTGGATAACTCTTGATGCCACCGTTCTCTCATGGATTTAAGCAACTATCTCTAGTGATTTGTTGCACACAATAATGGAACCCGATTCTACGGCAATGGAGGCCTGGAATCGCTTGCGGGATATTTTTTGAGACAACAAAAATTCCCGAGCCGTCACGTTGGAGCAAGAATTCTCCACCACCGAAATGGCGGATTTTCCGAATGCGTCAGCGTATTGTCAACGCCTCAAAGTTTTGTCGGATCAACTCAAGAATGTTGGTTCGCCGGTTACCAACAATCGATTGGTTCTATAATTAGTTATCGGCCTTACCGACGCGTATAGTGGCTTGGGAACGCTCATCCGACAAAGCAATCCTCTCCCATTTTTTACCAAGCCCGTTCAATGCTCATTCTTGAATAGGCGGGGTTTTCTAAAAAGGCCGCAACCGTATCAAACTCCGCCATGATTGCCACCCTAACAAATGAAGCTACTACCAACTTTGAATCTACACACCAAAATCGGGGACAAAAAGGATGAAATGGTGGTAAAATCGGGGAGAAAATCGCAGAAATAACAAAAGTGGGGGCCACCGGAATTCCGGTGGCAGCGAAAATGGTGGCCGGAACAGTAACAACGGCGGCCAGCAGTGGCAGCCTCACGGTGGTCCAGACCAGTGGGCTTGGCAGTGGTCCTGGGTTGTGCCACCGTGCCCAGTCCCGACGGGAAACTAGGCCAGGCCCAGTCCCAAGTCCACTGGCCAGTCCAGTTAATTTTTTTGGGCCTGGCATGTATGGGCCGAGAGGCAGTAGCAACACAGGCAGTGTTGGGCCACTTCCGACCCAATGGCAGGAGGCCCATTGGAGTGGCCCACCCAACCGACATTGAGTCTGTCATGCACACTCTTGGACTTAATCCGCTCGACGCGAATTGGTATATGGACTCTAGACCGACATCTCATATGACGTCCTCCCAAGGTAATCTCTCGTCCTATTTTAATTTGAGCAAAAATAATGGTATAATTATCAGAAATGGTCATTCTATTCCAATTCGAGGTTATGGTTCTACTAATTTGTCTCCACCAAACCCACCACTAACCTTAAAGAATGTCCTTCATGCTCCACAATTAATCAAAAACTTGGTATTTGTTAGAAAGTTTACTACTGATAATTGGGTGTCTGTTGCTTTTGACCCTTTTGGACTTTCCGTGAAGGATTTTCATACGGGGACACTTCTAATGAGATGTGATAGCCAAGGGGAGCTATATCCAATTACTTCACTCATTCAATAATCCAAGTTACCATCCACTTTTGCAGCTTTCGCACCATCATTATGTCATGAACGTTTGGGTCATCCGGGAGCACCTGTTTTAGCCTCCCTTAAACTAAATAATTTTATTTCTTTGTACTCAAACACGAACTTTGAATAAGTGTCATTCATGTCCACTTGGTAAACATGTTCAATTGCCATTTGTTTCATCTAATTAATGCACACGTATGCCTTTTGATATTATCCATTGTGATATTTGGACTTCACCCGTTTTGAGCTCTTCGGGCCATAACTATTATTTGCTTTTGTTATATGATTACTCTAATTTTCCGTGGACATTTTCGTTGTCTAAAAAATCACAAGTTTTTTCACATTTTTCAAATTTAGAGCATTCATCCAAAATCAATTTGAACGGGAGATCAAAAATATTCAATGTGATAATGGTAGGGAGTTTGATAATAGGCATTTTTAGGATTTTTTTCAACTCTCATGGTTTAAACTTTCACCTTTCATGTCCTCACGCATCCTCACAAAACAGGAAGGCGGAATGAAAAATACGAACCATAAATAACATTGTTCGAACATCCCTTTCCCATGCAACATTACCCTCCTCATTTTGGCATCATGCACTACAAATGGCCACATATTTATTGAATATACTTCCCCACAAGAACTTGTCCTATCAAGCTCCACTAAAAATCCTCTACCTATGAGACCCCTCTTATTCTCATTTATGGGTATTCGGGTGCTTATGTTATTCTCTTTTTTCATCCACCACAATCACCAAACTTCAACCCCAGTCTACTCCTGTTTTCTTGGGATATCCTTCTAATCACCGAGGTTACAAATGTTACAACCTCTCTTTCAATAAAATAACTATCAGTCGTCACATAATTTTTGATGAAACAAATTTCCCATTTGCCAAAATGCACGAGTCTGGACCCCCTACCTATGATTTTCTTGACGATGGTCGGCCCCCGTATTTAACCCAATTTTTTTCCTCCCCAACCAAACCCGGTGTTTCGTCCGACCCTATTAATTTAGGACAAATGGGCCCCGAAAAAGTGGCCCAACCGCGGGACAACACTGTCCATCGGACTGGGCCTCTAGTCCGAAGCCCATCTCCCAGTCCCGTCATTGTTCCGTCAGCACTGCCTGGCAGTGGCTTGGGCCGCGACCCAGTGCCTTGCCACCTGCCAGGCGGTACATCCCCACTTGTCCAAAATTCGGCGCAATGACCCGTTACCTGTAGTCAACACGGTATTATCAAACTCAACACCAAATATAACCTACACACCCAAGTCTCAAAATCACCATTACCTCGTAATCATGTGTCTGCTCTTCATGACCCGAATTAAAAAATGGCTATGGATGATGAATTTAATGCTCTTATTAAAAATAGGACGTGGGAATTGGTACCTCGTCCTCCTAATACTAATATAATTCGGTCTATGTGGATTTTCAGTCAAAAAAAAATTGATGGTACTTTTGAGCGGCATAAAGTCCGTCTTGTAAGTGATGTCAAGACACAACGTGTTGGCGTGGATTGCGGTGAGACATTCAGTCCGGTGATTAAACCAGCAACTATCAGAACAGTTCTTAGTTTGGCTCTCTCAAAGGCATGACCACTTCATCAATTAGATGTCAAAAATGCCTTCCTCCATGGACAACTAAATGAAAAATGTACATGTACCAACCTTTGGGATACATGGACTCTAAATATCCCAATCATGTGTGCCTCCTCAATAAATCATTATATGGGCTAAAGCAAGCCCTCCAGGCATGGTACAAGTGGTTTGCGGATTTTGTTTCACATATTGGGTTTTCCAACCGTCGTTCCTATCACTCTCTGTTTATTTATCGTTAGGGTAATAATATTGCTTATCTTCTTTTATATGTGGATGATATTATATTAACTGCCTCATTAGATGCTCTTCGAAAGTCCACCATGTCACTCTGAATTTGCAATGAATGATCTAGGGCCACTATACTATTTTTAGGAATAGCTGTGACACGTCATGCAAGTAGTTTATTTGTATCCCAAAAGAAGTACACAAATGAGATTGTTGAACGTGCTGGCATGTCCTCCTGTAAACCTTCGGCAACTCTGGTGGACACTAAATCCAAATTGAGTGCATCCTCCGACAAGCCATTTGTCGATCTGACACTACTGCAGCCTGGTAGAGGCCCTTCAATATCTGACATTCACCATGCCATATATTTCTTATGTTGTGCAACAGGTGTGCATTTTCATGCATAATCCGATGGATGATCATATGCATGCTCTCAAACGCATTGTGCGTTATATTCAGGGTACTCTAGAGTATAGCTTGCATTTATACCCTCGTCGACATCCACACTTTTCTCTTATACGGATGCCGACTGGGAAGGTTGTCCGGACACCAGACGCTCCACTTCCGGTTATGGTATATTTCTTTGTGATAACTTGGTTTCTTGGTCCTCCAAAAGGCAGGCAACGTTATCCAAATCCAGTGCCGAAGCAGAATAACAAGGTGTTGCCAATGTTGTGTCTGAATCGTGTTAGCTTCGAAATCTTCTTCTCGAACTCCACTGCCCGATTCCGAAGACCACATTGGTGTATTATGATAATGTTAGTGTCATCTACCTCTCTGAGAATCCGGTCAATCACCAAGGCAATAAACATATTGAGCTGGATATCAACTTTGTTCGTGAAAAAGTCTCACGCTGACAAGTGCATGTTTTACACATCCCGTCGCGCTATCAAATTGCAGATATCTTTACTAAAGGTTTTCCGCTTGTATTATTTGAAGATTTTCGGGACAGTCTCAGCATCCGCCTGCCTACCGCTTCGACTGCGGGGGAGTGATAGAATAATTAATAATCCATAATTGTAATTAGTAATTATTATAGAATCATATATATGGTAGGAGGTAAATTAGCATTAAGTAGTTAGATTAGCATTATCTTAGGAAGATAATTTGGCATGATCTTCTCCTCATCATATCCTTACATTAACTTAATTGTAGCTTGTAATAGTAGTATATTTAATGAAGGCGAAAAATTCTAATTATTCTTACATTTACAACTGCAACAATGGGTATCTCCAAGTTAGATCTCTAAATATTAAATTTTTTTGGGTAATACCAGATGGACAACTGCAAGAATGAGCATTTTAATTCTTAGTTCTCCTTTTTTCCTTCTAAAGAAATTTTCCCCTACCTTGTGATTCTTTATAAAAACTTAAATATGTAAGAAAAGAGGGTTGCTTGATCTCTATTGTGATTTTGTTGTACCCGATTTGCTGAACTTGGTTGCTCCACAATGCATTATGAATAATGATGCACCTAAAGCGTTTGATAGTATGTCTAAACTAACTAAACAATTTTTTAATGCTCTTTTTCTCACAGATTTTCTACAACATAACCCTCTACCAGGGAACAATCCGGAAGGTATATCAATTATTTTTACTGGATAGCATTGGCAAACACTAATATATAGAGCTTTACAATTAAACCAAGCGAACAATGAAACTGCATTGTCTAGATGTTAAAAGACTCGAGAGTTATGACTTACTAATAGGAATATGCGACGTCGTAGTAGATATGCACAAATATCGCCAGAAAGAAAATAATGATTTTTGTTGCAGTTTCAAGCTAAAAGAGCTGAATAAAACAAAAACGACGACTCTTACATGATTCAAGTAATGTACTATTTTTCTCAGAGGTTGACATACAACTTGAGAACTGAAGTGCAACTACAATTAATAATCCTTCGTTAGCTTCTGATGATGCTTAGGAAAGTGTAATGTTTTCTTCCTTTTCAAAGACATTCTTGTTACATATGTATATAATGTCATATGTGTATATATAGGTATGCTTTAATGCATATATTGATTTACTACTCTTTAAGTTACTTAAGAGTAATATAATCTATATGTCCTTTATGTGTTGTACATATTTGTAGTGTTTAAACATTGTCTCTACTTTTCGACCAGCAATAACATTTCTGGAACTTCACTTTTCTCCTTTCCATTCGAATGGACCTTATCCACTTTACGAGAGTTGTACATTGTCGTTTGCAAAAGTGGAATACTGAGAATAAATCAATACAACTCCTAGGAACGAAGAAGGTTCACCAAATACGAGAAGCTCCCATATTGCAGTGGACGAAGAACGATGGCTTCCCTTGACAACTTAGGTAAAGTTTCCTCAGAAAGCTTATTACACTTTTGTGATGCTCTCAAATTTGTTAGTTTAAAGAGATACTACTGCTTCATGCCGTCGTGTTTTAAAAAAAAGAGTAAGTCATCTATCATTTTGAGTGTCCTCTTGAGTTTTCTATATCCAGGGATCGGAGAGGCAATACGTTGAGCATAACATGACCTGCACAGTCAAATTGTTAGTACCCCACTTGCTTAATAATTGAGAAGTAGCCATACATGTGTCCTAAGCTTAATAACTGATCATAATCTATAATAAATAAGCAACTTTTGCACGATTTTGGAAAGAACTTTTTTAGCATGGACGTTGTGAGTACCTTCCCTCTTAGTTCTGTTTGCTTGAGTCATTCAACTTAACAATATCTGATGTGCTTTACATAAATATCCCAGGTTGGAAATGCACTATTTGATGGTCAACTTCTTGATGTTCATTTTACACGGTCCTTCTACAAGCATATAGTTTGTTCTCTGACATATCATGATATCAAAGCTATTGATACTGACCACTTCAAAAATTTGAAATGGCTGTTTGAGGTGCAGTATTTTTTTTTTGTGATTATAGAAATTATGGTTGAATGTTTGCTCTGCTCACGTTTCTTGCTTTGTGTAGAATGACATAAGTGATATTTTAGAGCTCACATGCATGATACAACATTGATGCAGATGAAGAAAAGTTGATATTTTATAAACACATTGAGGTATGAGTTCTTTAGCAACAATTGTAATTTCAGCATTTTTGTTACTGAGGTTCTGATTGCAATTAGTGTAGTGCAGGTGACTGACTACAGACTAATCCCGGGTGGACAAAATATCAGAGTCACCGAGGAAAATAAGCAATAGTATGTTGACTTGGCTGCATACAATAGACCCTTGTGGTCCGGCCCTTCCCCGGACCACCGCTTAGCGGGAGCTCAGTGCACCGGACTGCCCTTGTTTTATGTTGACTTGGCTGCTGCGAATCATTTGACAACTACTATCGGCCCTCTGATAAATGCATTTTTCGAAGGATTCAGTAAATTTATCCTGCGGGATCTGATATCTATTTTTCACGACAAGGAGCTTGAGTTGTTAATTATCGGTCTTCTAAACATCGATCATCAATCGTATGTTACACTATTTCCTTTATTCGTTAATTCATGTGGTAATCCTGTCTTAGATAGTTATTTCTCAAATATCAAGAAAGAGTTGCTACATATGTTTGATTTGCCCCTTGCTTTGCAGTTGATGACTTGAAGGAAAATACAGAAGATTCTGGATACAGTGCAGCATCGCAGGTTATTCAGTGGTTTGGAGAAGTCGGTCAAGGTTTTAGCAAGGAAGACAAAGCTCGCCTTCTTCAATTTATCACTGGGACCTCAAAGGTAGTTTGTTTCTTTCATTTGATCACAGCTGCATCTTATATATCTCCTACAATCGTCGAACAAATCTTTGTCAACTTCTCCAGGTTCCGTTGGAAGGACGTTCACTGCAAGGAATTTCTGGTTCCCAGAAATTTCAGATCCACAAAGCTTATGCCAGTCATGATCACTTTCCTTCAGCGCATACATGGTAATTATTTTATCATTTGAAACTAAACTAAGATTGCCCCTCCTGATTCTGAAGATTTCTGCCAGTAAAAGATCCGTGTTGCACCTCTCAAGTTACTTAACCTTCTTTCATTTTTGTTATCATCCTAATTTACTTGTATTGCCAAAGATACCAGTAGAAGACCATGTTGCTTCCTCCGTCCAAATTACTTCTCTTGCTTTCCTTTTTTGCGCAGCTAATTTAACTGCAGATGAATTGGCATCTGCCCCTGTATTCTAGTGCGTATTAATCTCTAGTCTAGAAAGCTGCTCATGTGATCTGAGGAGATAATGGTTTCTTCCATATCTTAGTCATTTAATTGATCAGAATACCTTACATGTAGTTGATTAATAATTGTGACCTTAGGAGCATCCAACATGGTGGTGTTGTCTAGAGAAACCAAGCACAATGGTTAATGGTTATAGCTGTCAACTTGAGTTTTTTGGTTTCTCTGCTTCTTGATCTCACACAACTCCACCGGATAATCACATGAATTGTCACTGTATACTGTTGCTATTCCCACTCTGCGGCTTCTGATCTCTTTCAGTGTTGAAAGAGGAGTAAACTAGCTTATGATTTTCAGATTTTTTTTCTTTTTTGGAAGCTCTATCACTTGTATTTGTGGATGAGAGTGACATTGTAACTCTCTCCATTTGCTTTTGTGTTTCGGATTCTGAGATGGATGAAGAGGAGAAAACGAAATGAGGAGTTCATGAAGATGGGCTATAAATTATAAGTGGTCCTATCATTTATCTTTATTGAAACATGTGGATTATGTATTTATGTTGAGCATGATCTAGCGGAGGATGATTACAGACAAGATTAAGAGATTGAATTGCTAATTATAGAAGTTGGAGTCTCAAAGTCTTTTTGAGAATTAAGAGTTATCTGGTAGCTTTTCCATTGTTGGAAAGGTAGAATGAGATGCACCAGCATATCGATATACTTAGTTCATTAGTTGAAATATTGTTCACCTGCTTCGATTACTTGTGTTAGCATCTGTTTTGAGTCCAAGTGTTCAATTTGTAGTCCTTTTTGTGCTTCTACTTTGTCTTCCGAGATTTCTCAAATAGTATGTAATTATATCTTTTGGTGTTTGAATTATGCTTTGAAAATTTGCAGGTTGGTCTTTCACAAGAGGGAGTTCAACTATTTCTTCCTCATAAGTTCACATGTACTTCAGAGAGAATAATAACGGGGCATGCATTTACTTTTGAAGATATTTAGTTTCTTAACTTTCTAGTTGTTTGTAATTATAAGTAAAGCAAGGGTACATAAAATACCTTATTTATATATGTTGCTATGCAATTATAATGTACGTTCATATGTTTTTAACTGTTTACTAAAGTGTTAATCTAGATTGGATAAAATAAGATAACCAAATTAGTCATGTTCCCTTCTAGTTTCTAAGAAAAGAACATAAGATTTAATTTCTTCTCAACCAATAAGTATATTAATTGAAAGAATTAGAGATATGATTTTAAACGGAACGCCAATTGATTTGATCTTAGAGTATGATCCTTCACGAAAATGAGAAAAAAGTCCAGAAATTGGTTGAATTAAAACAAACTCCAAAAATGGCATAACATACATGGAGTTGATAAATATTTTTATTCCAAGTTCACGAAAGATAAGGCATGAACGAAACAAGAAGTATCTAACTTCTTAGTTTAAGATGAAAGACCCGGAGAAGTTTACGGAATCTTAGGTATCACATTTAAAATATAGTGGAAGTTTCACTTGATGTTGATCTTACTCCATTGAAAATGTGCTTTCCGAGATGAATGATATTTACTCAAAGCTTTATTTTTGAAAAAGCTGAAGTCATCGACAAAGCCTTCAATTTATCCGTATAATCCACTTGGACACGCATATTAAAACGGATTCCATTTGAACCCCCCAACACAAGTCAAACTGTGTCATTTAAACACAAATTTGACAATTTCACATCATGTTTGATGCGTGAACTTCACTTGCGGTGACATGGAAAAATAGACCAATAGAAATAAGCCATGTCAACAAAAGGGAAAAAAAACCAAAAATCTGAAAATAATAATTAAAAAAGGCCCCTCTCATCTCTTTATCATCTTCCCCGCTGCTCCTCCATTGTTTCCGGCTATGAAGCTCTCACTTTTCACATCTGAGATAATGAAAAATACAGGTGCAAAAAACAATTAAAGACTGAGAATGAAACCCATTTCATAATACACTAAATTGGTGTTTGTGAATAAGGAATGGGAGAGAAATTAAAGAAAAATCAGAGAATTTTTTGAGGAAGAAGGGGAAGTGTAAGGGAATTTCTTTTTAGATTTGGGTTTATTTTCTTGAAGAAGATAGGGAAGGAGAGAGATTTCTAATAATCTCCATTGTTGATCGGAAACCTCACCGGAAATTTGAAGTGGTGTTTCAATGGACAAACCAAACCCAATTCTAATCGGAGAAACTAATTTTCAGGGAGAAAGGACGATGTTGTTTAGTTGGCCAGAGGGAGTGGGATTTCAAGTGCGTCTTAGACTCGGGTAAATGGCCGGAGGGAGTAGGAAGGTGACGGAGGACGGAGGTCAAGCGGCGACCTAATAAAAATAAATAAGTTTATTTTAATTATTGACACGTGTCTTGGACCCATTCAATAGCAAATGAAAAAAAACGAAAAAAGAAAAAAATTGTCATTTCACGTCCTTCAGAGCAGTGTATCGCACGTAGTGTGTCATTTCAACAAATTGCGTCCAAGTTGCACAATAATCGTTTTCTTGGAGAGTTCAGGTGATAGGGATCTCAGATCGGAGGATTTAAGTGGAATGCATGAATAAGTTGAAGGGTATGTTGATTACTTCAAACTTTTAAAAATAGAAAAAACTAGGGCTGGCCAGTGGGCCGGGACAGCCCGACCCCGACTCGAGCCCGTCCCGAGCCCGTCCCGGTCCCGCCCCGACCCCGCAAAAAAATACGGGCGGGACTCGAATCGGGACGACGATGTCTCGTCCCGCGAGACCCGAGCCCGCCAGCCCGCATGAGACCCGAGCCCTCGAGCCCGCCTCGACCCCGACCACCCGACTCGCTTTGCAAAAATGACCGCTGCACCAACCCATTTTAGATTATGGCCATTGGCCAATGGCCATTTTAGCCCCCCAACCCCTACCCCTACCCTTAATATTTATTTTTAACCCATAAGTTATTATATTTACACTTTAACCCAATTTTTCAACTATAAATAACTCATTTTCTCTTCATCTTTCTCACAAATCTTCCTACAATCTCTCTAATTTCTCAATATATCTCTCTACAATTCTACATTGTTTGCTAAATATTCAATTTTATTTATTCATTTGGGAATTGGTAGTGAAGTTGGCAACTAGCTTGAGGATCTTCCATCGAGCAAAGTTTCAATTTTCAACCTCTCGATTACACGTCGACGTTACGTCGGCGTTTGGTACATTCGTTCCTTCATTAAATTATTATTGTCTGTTTATTTAGTTTAGAATTTAGATCACTTAATTTTATTGTCTTTAATTATTTATTTATTATCATAATTAAAATGGAATGATTAAAAGGTATGTTTAAGGGTAAGGGTAAGGGTGCTTCTTCTAGTAGGGGCAACCAGGGCAAGGGTACTTCTTCTAGTCATCTTATTCCTACACATGATGATTTTGTTGATACTCAACATTTTCCTACAATACCATTAGATTTAGATCAGGAGCTATTTTCTGGAACTCAAAAAGACTTTAATTTAGACGATGATCTAGATGATATACCCACTAATGTTGATGAAAACACACCCACTAGTGCACCTTCAACTGAAATACCTCCTATTCCCCCTAGTATGAGACGAGGTCCAGCAAAACGACCATTAAAATCAGATGCATGGACATTTTTTGATAGGGACGTAGAGAATCAAGTAGCCATATGTAAAATTTGTAAAAATGTTTTAAAATTTAAAACTGGAAAAGGTCACGGTGGGACGGGGGGTTTAATTAGACACGTAGTAAGTGCTCATCCAGATAGGTATGCCCAATACCAGGCTTCAAAACCGGGTGCGCAAACACCCGCTCCATCAGGACAAGGTTCACATACTAATATTGTCCCGGACCAAGTACAAGGTCAAATTAACCCTATGACGGGGGGAATTGTAGGCCCTAAATACAATAAACATAGAGATAGGGAAGCAATATCAAAATTAGTTCTTTGTGGAGGGTTTGCCTTTTTCATTTCCTTCATCTCGGTTTTATTCATTACATTAGAGATATATATAATCCTCGCTTTTAACGGTTTTCTAGATCAACTGTTAAGAGAGATGTATTTAAATTCGCGCATGAATATCAACAATATTTACGTTTTTCATTATATCATTTTAATGGCAAAGTATCCATCACGTCGATATAGGTCGTAGTACTAACGACCATGATTATTTAAGCGTAACTTGTCATTGGATAGATTATAAATGGTCTATGCAAAAACGTATTTTAGCGTATAGATATATAGATGATAGGCACACCGGGTACTTTTATTGCAGAAAATATTTATCAAGTGTGCGATTATTACGAATTACCGATAAAATTATGACTATTACATTAGATAACGCTTCTAATAACAATTACGCAATTACAATTTTAAAAATAGCTTAACTCCGTCTTTTCAGGACCATTTTCATATAAAATGTGCGTGTCATATATATAACTTAATTGTAAAGGATGGTCTATCACTTTTTGAAGACATTCTTAGTAAAATACAATTTGCTATAAACTTTATTTTTAAAAGTAATAAAGTACAACGTAGAAAAGAATATAAAAAATTTGTCATGATTGTGGACTACCTTTTAGAAAAATTCCACAAGAAGTATCCACTAGGTGAAATTCTTTATACGAGCAACTACTTGTTGCTTATGACTATAAATTACCTATAACTTTATTTTTAACTCTCATAATAAAAAGCCACTGATATGATTTTAGATAGTGATTGGGAAAAAATTTCGAACTTATTGTATTTTTAGAGAAATTTTTTCAAGCAACAAAAGAATTTTCCTATATATTATCCTACTATTTCAACTATGTTATTTTATATAACTCTAATATTTTTATTACTTAGTGAATATATGGAAAAACCGACTTATAAAGTGACTATTAAAAAATATTTCTCAAAATAAAAAATATTTTATTCCTATTCCCTCTATTTATATTATTGTTTGTGTATTAAATCCTGCTATTTAAATAGGCGGTACTAAATCACTAATTTAAACTATTTACGATTGTATAGAATGACTACCACCTCCAAGTCCCAAAAATCTAAATCACCCACCACCTATTGAAAAACCTAAAGAAGAAGAATTGTCTAGCGTAGAACACCAATGCAAAAATATATATAGATTTTATCAACAAGAAAATGCTAGTAACTTACCGCCTTCCATACCATCATCTTCATCTTCAATACAACCTCACAAATCATCGTTTCGCGCTAGTATTGAAAGCCTCGAAATAGAATGCGGTCGTACCTCTACTACTAACCAAATTACCGAGTTGGATATTTTTGTTTTGTAGGGTTCTGTACTGTATCAAGAAGTTATCAATGAAGATGTACATCAAGACTTGGTCAAATCTCGGAGGGGAATGAGAAGACCTTTCCGACACTTTCAATGATGGCTCGAGATGTTTTGAACATTCAAGCGCGTCAATAACTGCGTCTGAAAGCACTTTTTCTCGCAGTGGATATCAAATAGGAAACCACAGACACTCATTAGCCGGAGCGACTTTGAAATTGCGGTATTATTCGAGAGATTGGATACGAATGAGCGAGAAGGTGCGGTCAACCAGAGATCAACGAAGAAGATGATGAAAACTACAACGAAATCTTAACAGAAGGTAGTGGAAGCGACGTGGATCAATTTGACCAACAAATACCAATTCCAACCGAAGAACCACATGAAATCATCAAGCAATTAGAACAGGTTTTTTTGAGAATGTAATTTTTTTAATTGTAATTTTATTATGTAATTTGTAACTTTTGGACAACACCACAAAGTTGCAATTTAGATTTTAGACAATTGTATTTGTATTACAAAAAAATCATATGTCTATTAAATAATATAAGAGGCACAAAAACAGCCTTGGGATGTTTTTATTATACTATCTTGTTTTGTTTATTGAGTTTTTTTTATACATATGTTATTTTTTTTTTTTTAAAAAAAAAAAAAAAAAACCCGCCGTATCCCGACCCGAGCCCGAGCCCGACCCGAGCCCGCCCCGACCCGAGCCCGACGGGATCGGGATCGGGACGGGACTTGCTCCAGTCCCGCCAGACCCGACCCCGCCAGACCCGACCCCGCCCCTTCTCCCGTCCCGCCCCGACCCCGACCCCGCCAGACCCGAGCCCGGCCCACTGGCCACTCTTAGAAAAAACTAAGCTAAGTGACCATCAGGGCATCTAGTTTGCCAACTGTGGTCCAACTATACCCACTTTATCCTTTTGGCCCAAATTAGTTATATGAGTGGTAATTAAGACACAATTTCTCGCATAGTTATTGGTTTCTCTCAGTTTCTTTTTCCAGATCAATTTCTTCACACAAAGATCTCTGCTTTCTTCTTCACACAAGGATTTTCGTTTCATCAGTATCAAGTCTGACAACTAAGAATCTTAGAATCCCTTTTCTGTTTCAAAGCCCAACCCGCTTTGTCACTTAGAGTTGTAACTATTGAAGATTGAAAGGGGTATGATATTTTTTAAGAGGTGAATGGGGTAAAGGTATCTTACTATATATGAGATTCTTCAGTAGTTGGATGTGTTTTCCTATGATTTGAAGATTGAAAGGGGTATGGTCTGCTGTAGTTGCTGTTGGGGTGGTAGTTGTTGCAGATTTGGTCTGCTGTAGTTGCTGTTGGGGTGCTAGTTAGAGATGGCAGTAGATCCTGGATCCGGACCGGATCCAGTGAATTCAGATCCGTTTTATAGGATATAGATCTTTAAAATTTGGACCCGACGGATCCGGATCAGACCCGGATCCGTTTCTGACAGATTGGATCTGAATCTGGATCTTGTATTTGAGATCCGTATCCGGTCCAGATCCGACCCATGAATTCATTTTTTATTAAATATATTCATAACCTATAATATAATTTTATAAATATTTTCTTAAAATTGCTAAGCACATCCTTGCAAGTTTAATTCTCAAAACAAATTTAATTTATCCCCGCGTTAACTCAAAAAATAAAAATAAAGAGGTAACTTCGATAATAAAATCAATGTTATATTAGTGAATGACTAACATCTCCATAAACAAGTAGTTAAAATTATATTCACTTCATTTGTGAAGATTTCAAGCACATGCAAGTTCTGCATTCTGTAAATACTAGTCATCATTTTTCACAACTATTGTCATTGTCCAACACAACATTTTCAATTAATAGCTCACAATCAAAACGAGACAATGAACAAAATATCTCATATGAACATTTCAAAATTGAAACACAGTAAACTGTTAGCTAAATAAAAACTGTTTGTCAGTTCAAAAAAAAAATTTAGCAAGGTTACATTTTTAGCAAGACAATTTTTTTACACGTGGATCCAAATTCGATCCGTGGACCCGGTGGATCCGATAGATCCGGATTTGAATCTGATTTTTATGGATCCGACGGATTTGGATCCGAATCTGGATTCAGGTATGAAAAACGGATCTGGATCCGGATCTAGTAAGATCCGATCCATTGCCATCCCTAGCGGTAGTTGTTGCATCATGAAAGAAGGCATAATTGTTAACGTTGTCGGGCAAAAACGTACAAATTATGTTGTTAATTGGCGGCCGGCGAAAGAACAATAACTTCTCAATATTCGTGGTGGTTTCCTCCGTATTCCTCTTTGGGTGCTTCATGTACAACAAATATTTCAAGTCCATTGCAGAATTCCCATTCTCCAAACCCAAAGGTCAAGAAGAAACAGGGGGTTCAAGAAAATGTCCCTAAGATTGGGGACGATGACGAGGATGTTTATACATGGTTATATAAAGCATATACATTATTATATATTATATATAGTGTATAAAAATGTATTGCAAAATATATGTAAAGTATAATAGTGTATAAAAATGCATATGTAAAATTACAAAAGAAGTTTGAATAACTTATATATAGCTATACAGAATAGATACATTACCTATACACTGCAATTTGAGTTTATTTTGTATATTTATACCTGATTATATAAAGCATTTACACGGATCATACATTATCTATACACTGATGATAAAGTAGGCTACATGACTGCAAACTAGATGTGTGGGCTGTATTTATGGGTTATTTCCCCTTAAAAAATATTAATATTTTTTCACAAAATCTTGTAGCACTCTACATACACATGCTGAAAAACTAATGCTATAGAATGGAGTGAATCCCAACGTAGAGATCGAGAAGGTTAATAGCCATATGTATCCATCGTAGTTACAACGACGGCTAAAGGAAAATCAGCGAAACGACAAAAACAATAGCATTTCATGATCCAGCAAAGACGGATATCATCATTGAAAAACAGTACAACTCTGAATAACAAGAAGTAAAAATTGACAATTTCAAGCACAAAATTGTGTGCACTGCAATTAGAAGACCAAGGCAGGCAAACATTTTAATAGGTGTCACGGGTTTAAAATCACAAAGGAACGAACGACTAACCTTTGCTTAATCTCTCCATTGAAGTAAGAAATATATCATTTGCCACGTTTCTTAAGTTTTCATTCGTTACAAATAGGAGGGAAAAAACAAAGATGCAAGAGACCATATGGAACAAAAAATAAACACAGAAAGTAAGGATTGCAATAAAATCTAACATTACATGTGGCTAATTAAAGTATTCAAGGGTGTAAGTATTCACGAAAGGTATCAGAAGACACTGTCAGATGATCGTAGGAGGATGCAACCAATATTCAATGGGTTCAAAGTATTTGCGAAATGGAACATAGATATCTACACACATATGTGGCTGTTTTAAGAAATACTCAAATTTCAATAAATAGGAAATCTGAACCCACAATTTCGAAAATACAGTGTTTAGTGTTTTAAAATCCTCAAAGCACCTATCAAGTTTAGACCCTAGATATATCTGCAGATGATCGGTTCCACGTGTGAAAGCAAAACATGGAATGGAATTCTATCATGTTTCTAAAGAGGAGTAACTGAGCCAAAATGCAACAACATCTCACCCCCCCCCCCCCCCAAAAAAAAACAAAAACAAATGAAGTACTGAATATTCAAATAAGCAACCCCCCCCCCTCTTCAGGACCCTTGGGTAACAAAATAGACCATACCTCCAGCAGAAAATAAAAAGCAGAACCATCTATGGCAGAGATACCAAGAACCACAAGCTGACAAGGAAATGAGGCCTGACTTGAAACAAAAAAGACACTCATCTGGGATTCAAATGTGGGAACCGTGACTACGAACAAGAACAAGAACCTTCTCCATGTAGGAGCAACACCAGAACCAAAACAAACTTAATGGACCTCTGTCGCTGAACTCAAGAGTATCTAACAACTTGCCATCTAAGGGGAAAACTTAAGTCATCCTCCAGCAATCCTTGCCGAACACAAGAGCAATTAGTGGTGTAATAACTTGAAGAAGGATTGTCGCTGTCCAAAAATGCTTTCTCAAATTAATTATGTTTAAATGCACCAAACTAGCAAAGAGACCCAATCATGTACCCAAAAAGGCCCATTTGAACAAAGGCAGCCTGTCAAAAGGTCAACATCATTAATACTGTAAAGCTGCAAATTAGGAACTTATATGGAGGAATAATGCAATAGATTACCCGTTTTAACTCCCATTAACTGTTAAGAGAATCTAACAGAACACAACAGGAAAACCACTTCTAATCAACCCTCGCTTCCCAATTTGACAGAACACGCTTATGTACCACAGAAATTTTATCACCAGTACAGATTTCTGGCAATTCATCAGACCCATCTATCACCACAAAATTTCAGAGGAGCAATTGTGAACGGAAGAGACCATTATGATTCCAGCAGCAAACAACAGTATTCTACTTTCCAAGCCAACAAGGCAAATAACCAGCAGCCATAGTAGCATTCAAAAGTGTGAGACCACATTCAAAATCGCAAATTAAGCACGCATAAGATCCCAATCAATCCATACTATCGAACATTTTACGGACATAGAACAGTAGATTAAAATGCCAGGTTTGATGAGTTCAAAAGATTGATGCACTTCTGCTCACAGGTAAAGGAAGCAAGATGCCGTCAGACATAATTCAAATCCTCCGTACCCAGCTTGGTTGGCACCTAGCTCTTCAGCTGCAACCGACAGGATAAAACTTCAGTTACCACAATTAAATGATTCCATGAATATCAAAGGGTGAAATCAGAAAGTCCAAAATACCTACTGCACCACCTTTAAGTATTAACCAGCGCGAGAGCCAGAACCCCGACGATCATATGGCCCTGAACGATCACGGCTATATCGTTCACCTCCCCCATGTCCACCACCATCCCTGCTGCTGCGGTTTCCATAGCGATCTCCATTTCTATCAGGTCCATAATGACCACTACTTCTAGAACCACCACCTCTGCCGCCGCCGCCACCATACCTATCATCTCTTCCACCACCACCATACCTATCATCTCTGCCACCACCACCATACCTATCATCTCTGCCGCCATACCGACCACCCCGACTTCCTTCACTAGGGCATTCTCTAGCAAAGTGTCCTGGCTTGCCACACTTAAAGCACTCTCCGCCACCAGATCCCCGACCACCTCCATAGTCACGGTTACTGTGACCGCGATCACGGTCACGGGGTCGATCACTATCATAATCTCTACCTGAACCTTGTTGAGGCTGGGCTTTGTCCACAGTAATAGCACGGCCATCCAAATCCATTCCATTCATTGCGTCAATGGCTTCTTCCATTGCTTTCTTCTCATCAAATGTAACAAAACCAAAACCTTTAGATCGTCCAGAGAACTTGTCGACTACAACCTGAACCAAACAGAAAATGAGTTTAGACAATAGAAGTGTGGGGCATGTTTAAAATTTATATCCAGATGAAGTACGAGAAAGTGTGAAACAAAATAAGGAAAAAGGAAAGAGACAGGGGCCGTCACTTCAAGTGTTGCCATAGTAATGATATGGAAACCAAAATGTATTCTGCAATATTGGTCAGTAAAGTGCTCATGACATGACTGGCATATCAATGTTTATTCTAGCACTGATAGATGCGTTTGTGGCGCAGTTGGTTTCATGCAGTAGCTGAAATTGCCTCTTCCAAAGTAAAATGAATTATTTCTTCCCTAACAAGGATCTGGAGTTCTGGTTATGACTAGGATGAATAATCCTAGAGGCTTTGGAGTTTTAGTTCTGGCTAAGACAACTGATCCTATAGGTTTGTAGTATTTTGGTCCATTAGTCTAGAAAGGAAACTGATGCTTTTCCAGAATTCTCAGACGGGATGCACAGGTTTTATATTCAACAAGTGCAAAGCTACAGGTCTTATCACAAAGACTACGGGCATCTCGCTTATAAATAGACTAGCAAGCTCTTGTAACTACTCATATTTAATAAGGCGGTCGAACATTTATTTTCCTGCTCATTTTGCTTCTTAGCTCATTAAAAAAAATCCTCCTGCTATTCCACGGGGAGAACACCTCATTTTTCTTTGATTTTCCCTCAAGCATGCAAAGGAAGTACAGCACTATGTGTAGTGTAAATAAGAAAAATAATAGTACATAACATACTATAACAATCAATGTGCGAGAGCTCTTGGAAAAACTGCTTTCATGATTAGTAACTGAAACTAACTCAAAGAGGTTAAAAAATAGTTTCTATTGATTTCAGCAAGAACAGGCATGGAGAAAGGAATTGTACCAGTAAAATATTAAAGAAACCACTTTCTCTTGAGGACGGGTTTCAAAGGCAAGAATGGACCAACCTAACAGCTTGCGCAACAAAAGTACAAGTTGGGTGTGCATAGGAGGTGGGGGTGGGAGAAAGAAGCCCAAACAAATAGAAGAATAGTAAGACAAACCTGTAAAGAATAACTAATCCTTACCTTTGCATCAAGAAGATTCCCAAACTTCCTAAATGCGTCTTTTAGCCCTCGATCAGATGTTGACCATGATAAGTTACCAATGAAACAGCGGTAATCATCATCCTCCCCCATTTTTCGAACAGCTTTTTCCTACTGAAAAGGAAAGATATATGGGGAGAAAGATAGAGGGGGAAGAGGGGGTGAGGAAAATCAAGAATGAACCATAGGTGGGACACAGCAAATCAAAACTAACAGAATGTTGTTATAGCAGGTCCTGTTTATGCAGGTTTACTATGACACCTGTTGTCTTTGCACTACAGGACATTCAGGCTCAAATAGGCAAATTAAAAATTGCTCCAAGTAATCATCAAGGTGTGGGTTCCTAATTACTCATCTATTGGACAAATTTTGAAAACGTAGAGACTACAAGACAAAAGTATCATGCTTTGGTCTAGTTAAAAAGAATATCTCTCCACTGTCAAATTGAGTGTGTGTGAACATACATATCATGTTATCCTTTTCCTTTATGTATTTTGATCAATGCTATTACACTTTTTTCTGTTACAAAGTTCTTGAGGTTTGCAAAAAGTACCATCCCGAATATTTTTAACCCCATTTTGGAGGATCTATAGTGTTTTCACACTTCCCCTCCGAACCCTGGACCTACTGATCGTGGGTCGAGGTGCTTTACCAACTGAGCAACCCTCACTTGTCGACCTTCTAGAAATCTAAATTGAGTGCAGAATAATATAATCAAAAGTTGAAAACTACCATGAGGAAATAGAAAAAGGGCTGAAAGTAGGAGCAGTAAATTTCAAACAAGGATGCCCTCCTATCTAATAAAATGATATTGTAGAACCTAAAATCTATTGGACCGTAAAGCAGCAAATAATGTCCTATGTGTCAAGCCCAAGCATGAGTGATCGTTCCAAAATAGAATTTCAACATAATCACATCCTGAAATAAAAAGAATTCAAAAGCCTGCAGACAATCAATATGTCGTCCCTAATCTCCCTAAAGAAAAGAAATAAAAAAAAAAAGTCGAGCATGTCATTGCCCCCTTGAGACAAATAAACAGTATCCTGCTGAACAAGACTTACTACTAAGCCATCTAAGAGAACAAAATATTTACATAACATAAAAAAAAAAAAAGCTTTACCCAGTAATGCCTACACCCAACTATCACCGTCAAATTTTCGATATTAACACAAATACTCAAATCAAAATAAGAGGAATGTGTGTTTCTTAAATGGATGGTTTAAAATGGGCTGTATCATGAATAATTCAACCTATCCCAAGTTTGTTTAGGTCAAAATGACTTTGTCAGGACGGATGACAAATGGATCACACACTCATAACCGACCTATCCAACACAACACTTATCCATTTGTTTTTTTTTCCTCTTTTCCGTTTTTCTGAGGATTGGTTAGGGGGGGGGGGGGGGGGGCAACTTAAAAAGATTATTGAGTTGCAAAAAAGAGATTGGTTATTATAAAAATATAAAATTAAAATTTCTACCCCACAAGGGTAGGGATAAGGTATGCCTACATACTACCCTCCACAGACCTCACTTGTGGGATTACATTGTGTATGTTGTTGTTGCACGTAATGTAGCACAAGTTGAAACCAACCATTTGGTGGGTTGATCTGGGTGAAACCCATATTAGTTTTCCAATTAAACATCACACCCCCAACCCAACCCATTCAAAATTGGATGGATTTGGAGAGATTTACACATTTATAGGTCAAAAATCGACACCAATAATCGAATAGGAACATCTTTCTTTCACTTTAACACGTTATCTTGAATACTTAACAAAAAAGGCATCATCCTTTCAGTCTGCGGGCACAAATTGAACTGACTAAACATGGAAGAATTCAGAAAGGAAAAATTAACGTGCGTCTAATCTGAAATATTAACAAACAAGAGAATCAAACATGCTCCTTGAGAATTTCACAATTTTATAACTCAATCTAGCGACAAAACCTAAGTAGATACTCGAATATATAGGCACCAAAAGGATTAAAGAGTTAGAAATTGATTGGTACCTTGAAGAGTGAAGAGCCGCAGAGAGAGAAGTTTTAGCGTTTTCTCGAATAGTAGGGTATTATGGAGATAGAGATTGTCAGGGTGTAAAATTAGACCAAACACATACGATCCGAACAACGGTTAAGGATTTGATGGTTTTGGTCAACAGTGATTTGATAGTGGATTATTTCGTGCTAATTCAAGTTGATGTCCAAACTAATCCATGAAAATGTTTAATTTTAATGATTAGAGCTCCACTCTAAATTAAATTTTTTGTTTATAAATAATTATTTAAAAAATTCCTTTATTATTTCAGAACAATAAAAATACACTAACGCACCACAATCACCACCACAATATTCATCCATCCTATCCTTCTCCTACACAACCTCACCCAAGCACTAAACCACCCACACTTATTTGCCCCTATCCTGCCTCCTTCCCCCCACTCCCTACCTCCCAACCATCCTACCCACCTCTACCATATCTACCCCCGCCCTCCCGCACCCCCTCCGAAAAATTGATTTTATATATTTATTTTACTTAATATAAAAAATTTTATTAAAAATGAGAAATTTTCCGTACCCCATCACCCAATCCCCCCTCCCCCACTACCCCCGTCCTCCCACCCCACCCCAAATTTTCTATTTTATATATTTATTTTACTTTTATCAACTTTTTATAAAAAATGAGAAAAATTTGCTTATTACATCCCCTGAAGTTTTTAATTTATATATTTATTTTACTTATATAATTTTTTTATAAAAAATGAGAAACTTTTCTTACCCCACTACTCAACCCCCTCTCACCCCCGCCCCACTATACCCTGCCCTCCCACCCATTATTTTATATATTTATTTTACTTTTATAAAAAATGAAAAAATTCTTAAAAATTTATTCTTATTTTAAAAATAAAGATATGAAAAAATCAAATATCAATACAAAATAAAATAACATCATAGAATGTAAGTTTGAAATTTGTAAAAGTAATGGGTCAAGTTGGGTTATGACTCATCATTTAGCCTATCTTGACCCGCCCATCTTAGCCCATGTAAGCTTTGGGCGCGTTGGGTATTGACTCATCTATTGATTCAGTCCATCTTGACCTGCCCAACTTCAGTACAAACGGCCCATCTGCCAGGCCTAGAGATAGTTGAATGCGATTGGGCTTGGTTCAAATGAATTTTCTTTAATTTTAGAAACAATTGTGATATTCCCAATCGACACAAAATTATTTTATAAATTTTCTATATATGTATATATATTTTTTTTGCTGAAACTGAAGATGCATTATTAATTTAAAAAAGCAAGAAATACAGAGTTATTATAGAACCGAGGTCGACCAAAAACATGGTACCCCTAAAATGTATTTGTTTTAAAAAGCATAATAAAAGGTGATGAATTGAACCAAAATGTTGTTTCATCTTGAGTTTTGTCCCATTAGTCTTCTTCTTGTTGAGTGCTTGGCTAACTAATGTGCTACTCCATTGGCTTCACGAAATATGTAGTGGATCTCCTTGACTGTCATCTTCTCAAGGAGGAACCTGCAATCATTTAGTAATGTTATATAAGTGCATTGTTCAAGTCCGTTAATGGTGGTTGCTAATACCTGACAATCCGTTTGTAGGGTTTTGTTGGGTTCAAAACACATAAGTAAGGCACATCGAAAGTTTAAAAATTTATTTCTTACTTACCCCCAACAACTTGTTCTGGTATGGTTATACAACAATAAAAACTGTAACATAAAGCATAAAAACTTACAAGTTATTTTATCTGGAATCTTTACTAAAGGGTTGACACGCGGTTGCCCTTTCGGCTGCAAGCTCCAAGCTTCAATGTATTTCTCCTTCAGAAAGCTAGGAAATTCGGCAGATGTTCGAGAGAGTTTTGATTCTAAGTCTCTAAGGCTTAGAATGATAATCTGAAATTGGTGTGTAAATAATGAAGAAAATGTCACTATTTATAGGTAAAAATTAGGTCAAACCGGATTAGGGTTTGACCTTGGGCCTGGCCCAAAAATTGAGGTAGAGGCGTCGCGGCCCTAGGGTATGGGCGTCGCGGTGCTTGACGTGTTCCTACATTGTCTCGATTTATTTTCTGCGCATTTTTAAATATATCCAAAATCCAATTTTGACTTAATTAAAATAATCATTATTCATTTAAATATCTCGATTCTAAATCGAACATTTAATTACTCTCTCAATACATCCTTAGATCGAAAGGACAATTGACATAGTGTGACCCTACATGCCTTCACATATCGACATTAATCAAATTAAGGTCTACGCAGAATTTCTAGACGGCGCCGCAAGACGAACTCAATATGTGAAGCACGTTTACACGAATCCAGTAAACTTAACCTTTATGTGGTAATATAAAATCCTTTCATTCATGACACATCCGATCAAGCTTAGGATTTGTCAAGTGTCTATCCAAATGACTTAATCATTGTATCTCATCTATATTAGTTGACAACTAGACCATATTCTAAATATGTCTATTGCGTTGGCCAACGACTTAGTAAACCTAATATCACTGAGAATCCTAGTGTTCTCTCGAATATACATTCGAGGGATGAATCCTAATCTTGGCTCAACTACCACCTTTAATCCACATCGTAATGTACCCAATACAAGCTGTATCTCAACCTATAAGACATTTGACCTTAGGACGGGATCAAAGTACATTACTTTGTAGATAAGGCGCGTATTGACCTTAAGTCTAAGGACTTCTATCTCTCACATGCTGATTATACTTTAGACAAGTATAACAAACAGTATATCAGCAGAGTATACCAATACTTCCAAAGTATCCATGTATCCATCACGAGTAGCCATTACTCATAGCAGGTGAGACATACTACATCCTCTAAGGATGTGATGCAGACCACATGTCGATTTATCACATATCATCGATATCACTTTCTCGATGATCATTAGTCGAGGCTATTTTAAGAGTTACGCTCTATCATCAATATTTCACTCTATTAATGACAACGTAATCTCAAGGGATGCACATTAATGAATAATTACAAACAATCAAATAATAATTCAATAATCGGAAATGCCATAAATATTAATCTTATTAATAATACGAATGTGTTCAAGTACATTTGTCCCTAATAATGATTGTCTCTAGGACATACATACTTTCAATCTCCCACTTGGCCTAGAGCCAATCTCCGATGTATCTAATACCCATGTTTTCAAAATGACCATTATGCTTAACTAAGCTTAATGATTTAGTAAACGGGTCAGCTAGATTATCATATGTGGGAACATAGTCTAATCTAATCTCTTCAGTCTCCACCATCTCCCTGAGTATGTGGTACTTCCTTGGTACATGCTTGTTTGTGTTTGTTGATCTTGGTTCCTTAGCTTGCGCAATCGCACCAGTGTTGTCACAATAAATCGTTATTGGACAAGTGGCACTTAGAACAACCCCCAGTTCCTTCAGGAACTCAGATATCGCGACAGCTTCTTTACCAGCTTTCGATCCAGCAATGTACTCAGCTTCTGTTGTCGAATCAGCAGTTGTAGCTTGTTTGGAACTTTTCCAACTCACTATTCCGCCATTGAAAATGAAGGCATATCCAGACTGAAATTTGAAGTCATCAAGATCTGTCTGGAAGCTAGCATCAGTGTACCCAGTACATACCAGTTTCTCTTGTCCACTATAGACTAAGAAATATTTTAGTTCGTCTAAGATACTTAAGAATACTCTTGACTGCTTTCCAGTTTTCTTCCCAAGGATTCTGCTGGAATTTGCAAGTCATACTAAGTGCATGGGCCATATCTGGCCTCGTACAGGTCATGGCATACATGATAGATCCTATAGCTGAAGCATATGGGATTCTTTTCATGCGTTCAAGTTCTGTAACAGTAGAAGGACTATCCTTCTTTGATAACTTGATCCCTTGACCCATAGGACAATTTTTCTTCTTGGAGTTTTCCATAGAGAATTGTCTTAACACTTTATCTATGTATATGGGCTGTGACAGCCCCAACAATCTATTAGGTCTTTCTCTATAGATCCTAATTCTAATAATGTAGCAGGCTTCACCCAATTCATTCATCATGAAGGTGTTGAATAATCATTCCTTGACTGATTACATGAGAGTCTTATTATCTCCCATTATTAATATGCCATCTGCATATATAACAGTGAAGACAATACTCAATTCCTTGCGCTTACAATAAACGCAGGGATCTTCTTTGCTTCTAACAAAGTCAAACGTATCACTTCTTTGTCAAAGAAAATATTTCAACTCCTTGAGGCTTGCTTAAGTCCATAAATGGACTTTTGTAGCTTGCATACTGCTTTGGTCTTAGTCTTGGATGTAAAACCCTCAGGTTGTATCATATACACCTCCTCAATTAAGTTACCATTGAGGAAAGCAGTTTTAACATCCATTTGCCAAATATCATAATCGTAGTATGCGGCTATTGCAAGCAAAATCCGAATGGACTTAATCTTCGCAACAAGTGAAAAAATTTCATCATAATCGACCCCAGATCGTTGATTATAACCTTTAGCCACCAATCTTGCCTTATAAGTCTGTACCTTGCCATATGCATCAATCTTCTTCTTGAAGACCCATTTGCATCATATGGGTCTAACCCCTGTTGGCAAATCAACCAAGTTCCAAACTTGATTGATGTACATCAAGTCCATCTCAGATTTCATGGCTTCTTGCCATCTCTGCGAATCAATATCTAACATAGCTTCGTTGTAGGTTGTAGGTTCATCGTCATCAGGAATACCTATCTCATTGTGTGTTTCAACAAGGAGATTAAGTCTTTCAGGCGGACGATGAGTCCTAGTGGTCCTACAGAGTTGATTATTCTGCGTTTCAATGTTTGTTGCATTTTGATTGTGAGAAGGTCTTTATGTGTTGGACAATCCATCACCTTGAGAGCTTTTAGGAAGGTACTGGACAACCACTCTTTGACTGACTGCAGGAGAGTCTTATTGTCTCTCATTATTAATATGTCCTCTACATATATGATAATGAAGGCAATAATCTCATCCTTGTGTTTACTATAAACACATGGATCCTCTTTGCTTCTGACGAAATCAAATGACTTTATAGCCTTGTCAAAGCAAATGTTCCAACTCCTCGAGGCTTGCTTAAGCCCATAAATGGACTTTTATAGCTTGCATACAACATTTGGTTTGGACTTAATTGAAAAACCCTCAGGTTATTTCATATACACATCCTCAACTAGATTACCATTGAGGAAAGCAGTCTTGACATCCATATGCTAAATGTCATAGTCATAATATGCAACTACTGCAAGCAAAATCCGAACGGACTTAATCTTAGCAACATATGAAAAGGTTTCATCATAATCGACCTCAGGCCGTTGATTATAACCTTTAGCCGCCAGTCTTGCTTTATAAGTCTATACCTTGCCATATCCATCAATCTTCTTCTTGAAGACCTATTTACATCCTATGGGTCTAACCCCTATTGGCAAATCAACCAAGTTTCAAACTTGATTTATGTACATCGAGTCCATCTCAGATTTCATAGTTTCTTGCCATCTTTGCGAATCAATGTCTAACATAGCTTCGCTGTAGGTTGTAGGTTTATCATCATCAGGAATATCTATCCCATTGTGTGTTTCAACAAAGAAATTAAGTCTTTCAGGCGGATGATGAGTCCTAGTGGTCCTACGGAGTTGAGTATTCTGCGTTTCAGTATTTATTGCATTCTGATTGTGAGAAGGTCTTTGTGTGTTGGACAATCCATCACCTTGAGAGCTTTCAAAATGTCATTTTCATGTATTTCCTGAATGGGATGCTGTACAACTATTGTATCATCTTCCATTGGTTGTGTATGAGAATCTTGCACTTCTGCACTATCTCTTACATCACTCCCACTGGCTAAAGGGTGTACTCTAAGTACCCAATCTTCACCAAATACTCCCACTGAATCCTTGTCTAGGTCTTTTGACAAGGGTTCAACTTCTATGTTATCTTGTGGTTCTTGAATTTTTTCAAGTTCTATCTCATTGCAGCTCTGTTCCTTGTAGACATATTCTTCTTCAAGGAAAGTTGCATTTCTGGAAACAATGACCTTATGTTCTCCAGGAAGATAGAAGTAGTATCCCTTAGTTTCCTTTGGATACCCCACAAAATAATATTTCTCACTTTTAGATTCCAACATGTCAGTAAGCATCTTCTTTACATATGCAGGGCACCCCAGGGTCGCATGTGTTTAAGTGCTGGCTTCTTGCCATTCCATATCACATATGGAGTTTTCTCTACTGACTTTGAAGGAACCTTGTTCAGAATATAAATTGAGTTCTGCAATGCATAGCCCCAAAGGTATGTTGGTAGGGCTAAGAAACTCATCATGGATCTAACCATATCTAATAGGGTTCAATTTCTCCTTTTAGCAACACCATTCATCTGTGGCGTTCCAGGAGGTGTCCATTGTGATTGGACTCCATGAAGCTTTAAGTAATCCAGAAATTCTTTACTTAAGTATTCACCTCTTCGATCTGATCGAAGGGTCTTGATACTTGTTTCAAGTTGCTTCTCTACTTCTGACTTGTACTCCTTGAGTTTCTCAAAGGCTTCGGACTTGTGTTTCATAATATACACATGCTCAAACCTTGTGAAATCGTCTGTAAAGGTGATGAAGTAAGGGAAACCTCCCTTAGCTTGAGTTGAAAATGACCCACATACATCAGTATGGACCAATTCAAGAACCTCTTTGGCTCGCACCCCTTTCCCAGAAAGTGGCTTATTGGTCATCTTTCCTCTGAAGCAAGATTCACAGTTACCATAGGACTCCAAGTCAAATGGTTCCAGGTAGTCTAACTTTCTCAATCTTGCTATCCTTGATTCATTGATGTGACCAAGTCTACAGTGCCATAAGTAGGTGGGGTTTATTGGATTACTTATCTTAGCTCATTTGTTTTGCACATTGGAAATTTCACAACTACAATTTAGAATATACAAATCATCCACAAGTGGAGCATTTCCACAAACAAAACCATTAAAAGACAGTACATAACTGCCATTGGCAATAAATGAGGAAAATCCCTCAATGTCTAACACTGGGATAGAAATAATATTCCTCGTCAATGAGGGAACAAAATAAAAATTATTTAGTTCTAAACAACAGCCTGAAGGTAAATCTAGTCTATAAGTTTCCACGCGTTCAACATCCACTCGTGCTCCATTTCCAACGCGCAGGTCTACCTCCCAAGGTCCAACCTTTCTGCTGTCAATCAGACCCTGCACATTATTACCAATGTGTAAGCCACAAGCGGTATCTAATACCCAGCAGTGAGAGTTACTTATAGACATGTTTATTTCAATGACAAACATACCTTGTCCAGTAGAGCCAGGAGCACCTAGTGCTTTGCCTCCTCCTGGAGCTGTGCAGTCCTTCTTCCAGTGCCCCTTCTTCTTGCAGTTGAGGTACACATCCGAAACTACCTTTGCTTTCTTCTGAACACTTCATCTAGGTTTCATAACTGTAGGTGCAACAATTGTCTTACCCTTCTTCTTCTGCATATTCTTACCCTTGGGTTTGAATTTTCTAGAAGAGCCCACCATGAGCACAACTTTACCTTTAGAGGTAGATAATTCAAAGGTCTTTAACATGTTGTGAAGCTCTGGAAGACTTGCCTTGGTCCCATTCATATTGAAGTTCATAATGAAATTCTCAAATGAACCAGGAAGTGAATTCAGGATCATGTTGACAGAGACATTTATAGGCAGCTTCGTTCCAATCGAACCCAACCTTTCTATTAACCCAATCATCTTCAGAACATGTGTCGACACTTGACCCCCATCGTTTAGCTTACGCTTGAAAAGGTCCCTCAACAGTTCATACTCCATTATCTGAGACTGCGAGTCATAGAGACTCTTCAAGTGTTCTAGCATTTCGTTGGAGCCCATGTTTTCATGTTGCCTCTGTAACTCCAAGGTCTTGGAGGACAACATTACACATTGTGCCGAGGTAGCATCATGTAGATGTTTCTGATAAGCCACCTTGTCAAACTAGGCATACTCAACAAAATCTTCAGCAGAGACTGTGGGGAACACTATGTCTAACACATACTCAATTATTTCTAGTCTTAACACCAATCACAGATTTCTTAACCAGTCAGGGTAATTTGATCCATTCAACTTGTTTGTCTTGACCAATATTTTCAGTGATAGATTCGACATTTTATACGACTGAAGAAATAAATAGACTTAAAATTAAACTCTAATATAATTTTTATTGAACACATTCGTTAACTAATTAACATGGACTTTAGTTTAATTAGCTCCCACTATTTTAACATACTCTTCGACCCCATGGAAGAATACAGACTCATATCAAATATGGTCATAATGGGTCATGATCCAAGTTCATGCTATCTCCACATTTGTTGTGGCTGATAACTTCAACAGCATAACCTGATAGGTCTCTAAACCAATTACAAACAATTTGTAACTCATGTTTGATCGAATGTTCTAAACAATCAATCTGCGTCCCTCGTCTTGTCCGACAATGTGGCGCCAAGACAGCTTAGCAAGTCAACCCCGTTATGCGACTGCAATTATGTATTTAAGTGAGTTTTGCCTTATAGAGCAAATACTGTGGTGTAAATACGCATGAAGGTTTATCACCCACTTCTACATTTAACATGCATCTATGAAAGAGTCTGAGTCCTCGTAGATTAGAGCAAATGTTGTGGCATAAATACTCATCTCGCCAAAAAGGATTTTGTACTACAATCAATTATAACGGACGATGCGTTCATTTCAAATGAGACTTGTATTAAAATTTTAGGGAATATTTTAATTCAGGGTTTTAACCAAGATCAACTATTTTACGCCATATCCAATATGACATCTTTATATCATGCAAAACTAATGACACATATAGTTGGGAACCGTCAACCCAATATGCATGATATAAGATGGTTTAATCAAATATTGGGCGCCGCCTGCCCAGACAGTTATAGCGGACGCTATTCTAGTAATTTAAATGACAATCACTTAGAACATAAACATTATACTTATCAAATATACTGTATAATAATAATCATGGGTTAAACATTCTGAACAATTTTTTTTCGACTGTCGGGGCCGCGACTCTAATCATTAGGGCCGAGGCGCCATCGAGGCATAATGTTTCTGCAGTGCTTTAGAGCCGCGACGCTCTACCATGGAGCCGCGATGCTCGCAAGGCAGAAGCATTTCGGCTTCTGTAATTCATTTAGGGCCACGGTGCTCCACTATGGAGCCGCAACGCCTACTGTCCAGTAAGTCCAGAATTAAAAAATGAAGAATTAAGGCCGTGATGCTGCTTTGAAACCTTAGAAAGCGTCGTGGTGCCCTACCATAGGGCCGCGACGCCGACGTCCTGATAAAATTGTTTCTGTATTGATTTTCAAAATCGTTCGAGTCCTAAATCCAATTTAGGAATCAAATCACAGATCCTTTATCATCACCCACCATTATCAATAATGCCCATATCGACCATCATCCGTTCTTACCCGTTCTTAGCCGTGCACCGTGCAATGAGCCGGACAATGCACTTTTGGCTTAGTTCGAGTTAGAGCGGAATGACTTCCTCGAGTTAGCGTAGGAGATAATTTAGGGTGACATCAAAATGTTAACATTCGGTCAAGACATGTAGGATTTCAAGAAGCCTTGTTTTAATCTAATTTTATGTTTAACCCATGTTATTATATTATTCAATTGTTATATAACCATTGAAACAACCTGGGCTCTAATACCACTGTAGGGTTTTGTTGGGTTCAAAACACATAAGTAAGACACAACGTAAGTTTAAAATTTTGTTTCTTACTTACCCCAACAACTTGTTCTGGTATGGTTATACAACAATCAAACCTGTAACATAACTCATAAAGACTTACATGTTATTTTATCTGGAATCTTTACTAAAGGGTTGACACGCGGCTGCCCTTTCGACTGCAAGCTCCAAGCTTCAATGTATTTCTCCTTCGGAAGCTAGAAAATCTGGACGAGCTTCGAGATAGTTTTGATTCTAAGTCTCTAAGTATTAGAATGATAATATGAAATTGGTGTGTAAATAATATAGAGAATTCCACTATTTATAGGTGAAAATTAGGTCAAACCGGATTATGGTTTGACCTTGGGCCTGGCCCAAAAATTGAGGTAGAGACGCCGCGACCCTAGGGTATGGGCGCCACGACGCTAGACGTGTTCCTGCACTGTCTCGATTTATTTTCTATGCATTCTTAATTAAATCCAAAATCTAATTTTGACTTAATTAAAATAATCATTATTCATTTAAATATCTCGATTCTAAATCGAACATTTAATTACTCTCTTAATACATCCTTAGATCGAAAGGACAATCGACATAGTGTGACCCTACATGCCTTCACATATCGACATTAATCAAATTAAGGTCTACGCGGAATTCCCAGACGGCGCCGCAAGACGAACTCAATATGTGAAGTACGTTTACACGAATCCAGTAAACTTAACCTTTATATGGTAAGATAAAATCCTTTCATTCATGACACACTCGATCAAGCTTAGAATTTTTCAAGTGTCTATCCAAATGGCTTAATCATTGTATCTCATCTACATTAGTTGACAACTAGACCATATTCTAAATATGTCTATTGCGTTGGCCAACGACTTAGTTAACCTAATATCACTGAGAATCCTAGTGTTCTCTCGAATGTACAGTCGAGGAATGAATCTTAATCTTGGCTCAACTACCACCTTTAATCCATATCGTAATGTACCCAATACAAGTCGTATCTCAACCTATAAGGCATTTGAGCTTAGGACGGGATCAAAGTACATTACTTTGTAGATAAGGCGTGTATTGACCTCAAGTCTAAGGACTTCTATCTCCCACACGCTGATCATACTTTAGACTTGTATAACAAATAATATATCAGCAGGGTATACCAATTCTTCCAAAGTATCCATGTGTCTATCACGAGTAGCCATTACTCATAGCAGGTAAGACATACTACATCCTCTAAGGATGTGATGCAGATCACATGTCGATTTATCACATATCATCGATATCCCATTCTCGATGATCATTAGTCGAGGCTATTTTAGAGAGTTACGCTCTATCATCAATATCTCACTCTATTAATGACAACATAAGCTCAAGGGATGCACAGTAATGAATAATTACAAACAATCAAATAATAATTCAATAATCACTAATGCCATAAATATTAATCTTATTATTAATACGAATGTGTTCAAGTACACTTGTCCCTAATAATGATTGTTTCTAGAACATACCTACTTTCACCGTTTCCACTAGTAGTGAAAATAGATTTTTTGTGAAGGCCAATTCCAGCCTTTTTTTGAGACCATATGTTTCGACATGCAGAGCTGTATGACATTTGATTGGTGCTGAAAATCCTTCCATCCATCTTCCTTCCGAATTTCTGATGAGTCCTCCTATGCCACCAATTTTGGTGTTATAATTGAAGCAGTCATCTGAAAGTATATATGTCTTGGAGACAATCTATATTAGGGACATAATGTACTTGAACACATTCATATTATTAATAATATTAATATTTATGGCATTAGCAATTATTGAATTATTGTTTGATTGTTTGCAATTATTCATATATGTGCATCCCTTGAGCTTACGTTTTCATTAATAGAGTGAGTATTAATGATAGAACACAACTCTCAAAATAGCCTCGACTAATGATCATCGAGAATGGGATATCGATGATATGCTATAAGTCGACATGTGGTCTGTATCACATTCTTGGAGAATGTAGTATGTCTCACAATTACGAGTAATGGTTACTCGTGATAGACACATGGATACTTTTGAGGAGTATTGGTATGCCCTGCCGATAAACTATTTGTTATACACGTCTATAGTGTTATCGGCGTATGGAATATAAATGTCTTTTGACTTGAGGTCAATACGCACCTTGTTTACAGAATAATGTACTTTGACCAAGTTCTAAGCTTAAACTCCTTCTGGATAACATACGGCTTGTGTTGGGTGCATCAAGATGTAAATCAAGGTGGTAGTTGAGCCAAGAATAGAATTCATTCCTTGATTAGAAATTCGAGAGAGCATTCAAGTTCTCAATGTTATTAGGTTGACTAAAGTCACTGGCCAGTGCAAGAGACATATTTAGAATATGGTCTAGTTGCCAACTAATAAATGTGAGATAAAGTGATTAAGCCATTTGGATAGACACTTGGCAAATCCTAAGCTTAATCGAGTGTGTCGTGAATGAAAGAAATTTATTATTCCGTATAAAGGTTAAGTTTGCTGGATTTATGTAAACGTACTTCACATATTGAGTTCGTCATACGACGCAGTCTAGGAGTTTCATATGGACCTTAATTAGATTAATGTCGATATGCGAAGGCTTATAGGGTCACACTATATGCGATTATTTCTTCGATCTAAGAGTGTATTGAGAAAGTATTAAATATTCGATTTAGAATCGAGATATTTAATTTATAATAATTATGGAATATTTCTATTTGATAGAAATTATTTAATTAAGTCGAATTGGATTTCAGATTTAATTAAATGTGTTGAATATATTATATAGGTACTCGAACAAATACAGGGAAGCAATTGGCCAGAAATTACTGGCCCAAAATTGGCACCTTGGACGTCCACTTGGACGTGTGAAGTGGACCAGCCCAATGGCCAGATTTTCCTATTTTAAATTTGCTTAGGTTTTGTCCCGAACTCCTATATAAACAATACAAACCCCATAATTATGAAGTTAGTCAGTCAGACAAAATAGAGGATTCAAGACTTAGAGCCTTGAATTACTTTCTCTCTTCTAACAAAAGAATTCCTAGTGTTCTTCGTTAGATAAATACACTGGAGTTGGAACTTGCAATCGGAGGAACAACTCGCGTGGACCATAGTTGTGAATCCGGCATACGAAAGCCTGTAAGTTTTCTTTTGTAGTGTTTTGAACACTTTTTATGATTATCGTATAAGCCATGCTAGGATCATTGTTGGGTAAGTAAAAATTTAAACTTCCGCTGTGCTTACGAACCCAATAAATCCCTACAGTGGTATCAGAGCCCAGACTGGTTTAAATGATTATACGATAATCATAATAACGATTACGTGGAAAAATTATCTGTTTCAATTTATTAAATTAATTTTTGGAATTAAAAAAAAACTTAACGTGAACAGCAACCGGCAACCACTGTTCCGTCGTGAACAGTGGTGGCAGTCACTGTTCCGACATTAATTAAATTAATTTAAAAAAATAAAATTAACCTTGAACAGTAACTGACAACCACTGTTTCGGCATTAATTAAATTAACTTTCAAAAAAATAAAAAAAAATACCGTGAATAGTGCGGCGACCCTTTGTTCGGCGTGAGCGATCGACAATCGCATTCGCAGGCGATGGCGATTTTCGATTCGACGTGTTCTAACACTGTCTCCACTATTATCTAGAAATCTACTTTATAAGATGGTCGATAAATGTGTTGAGAGGTGACAGGATGCGGCATAGACGCCAGAAAAGCCACCGGAAGGGCGCCGACGGCGGGGTTATTTTCGGTAGCCTCGGGTGTCAAAATTGTGAAGTAATACCACCACCGTGATCCTCTCGACGAGAGAAATCGAACACTGGTAGTGTTACACGACGAAAGTGACTGGAAAAGGAGCACCACCGGCGGTTTTCTTTTAATCGTGCCTTCCCCGGTGCCTTCTCTACCTATTAGATGTGGAAGGTAGAGGATGCCCGGGCATTGAGAAGGAAGGACGCTTTTAGAGGGTGGTGGCTCGATTTCTGGCCGCCGTAAGCCACCAATCCGAGAATAAAAACCACCGGTGAGTTCGGCCCGACGTGGGCCGTTGATCGATGGTGTTTAATTCTGTCAATGTCATCCCAAAAATTCGAACCCAAATTTAATTTAGGGTTGGAATTGATTTTGAAAATTAAAAATAGTTCAAAGACCTCATTGTAATTAAATTAGGGTTTTCGACTGGAGCTAATTATCCGGATGGTTGCGTAATTTGCGTTTGGTACTTAGACTAGAGAAATTTGAGTATGTGTTAGACACAACTGTTCTAAAAGTTCATGATGAAGAGTCTGTTGAGTATTCTTTGTTTGACAAGGCTGCTTATCGAAAGCATTTGGATGATGCTACCTCGGCACAGTGTGTCATGTTGTCCTCCATGACTGTAGAGTTACAGAGTCAGCCTGAGAACACGACCCCCTATTAGATGCTAGAACATTTGAGGAGTATTTATGATTCACAGTCTCAGACTATAGAGTATGAACTGTTGAGAGACTTATTCAAATGTAAACTGGACGATGGGGGCCAAGTGTCTGGTCATGTTCTGAAGATGATTGGGTTGATAGAAAGGTTGGCTTTGATTGGAATGAAGCTGCCCCAGAATGTATTTGTTAACTTAATTTTGAATTCGCTTCCTGGTTCGTTTGAGAAATTCATTATGAACCTCAACATGAATGGAACCAAGGTGAATCTTCCAAAACTTCATAATATGCTGAAGACTTATGAATCATCTACTTCAAAGGGGAAGACTTTGCTCATGGTAGGATTATCTACTAAGTTCAAACCTAAAGGTAAGAACAAGAAGAATAAGGGTAAGGCTGGTGCCAAACCCACAGTCTTGAAACCTAAAAGAGGTGTTCAGAAGAATTCTAGGTTGGCCAGGGACGTATGCCTCAACTGCAAGCAGAAGGGGCATTGGAAGAAAGATTGCACCGCTCCAGGAGGAGACAAGGCACTAGGTGCTTCTGGACCTGCTGGATAAGGTATGTTTGTCATTGAGATTACTATGTCTATAAGTAACTCTCACTGTTGGGTATTGGATACAGCCTGTTGCTCGCACATTTGTAATAATGTGCAGGGCCTAATGAATAGCAGAAAGGTTAGACCATGGGAGGTAGACCTATGCATTGGAAATGGAGCGCGAGTTGGTGTTGAGCGTGTGAGGACTTATAGATTAGAATTATCTTCGGGTTTTACATTAGAACTTAATAATTGTTATTTTGTTCCCTCGATTACGAGGAATATTATTTCCATTCCAATGTTAGACATTGATGGTTTTTCCTCATATATTGCTAATGTCAGTTATTTACTATCTTTTAATGGTATTATTTGTGGAAATGCTCCGCTTGTGAATGGTTTATATATTCTCAATTGTAATCGTGAAATTCTCAATGTGCAAAACAAACGAGCTAAAATAAGTAATCCAAGAAATCTCACATACTTAAGGCACTGTAGACTTGGTCATATCAATGAATCAAGGATAACAAGATTAAGAAATCTAGACTACCTGGAACCATTTGACTTAGAGTCCTATTGTGACTGTGAATCTTGCTTAATAGGAAAGATGACCAACAAACCATTTTCTGGAAAATGTGTGCGAGTCAAATAGACACTTTAGTTGGTCCATACAGATGTATGTGGGTTGTTTTCCTCTCAAGCTAAGAGAGGTTTTCCTTACTTCATAAGTTTTACAGACGATTTCATAAGATTTGGATATGTGTATCTTATGAAGTACAAGTTCGAAGCCTTTTAGAAATTCAATGTGTATAAGTTGGAAGTAGAGAAACAACTTGAAAAGGGTATCAAGACTCTTCGATCAGATCGAGGAGGTGAATACTTGAGTAGAAAATTTCTAGATTACTTGAAATTTCATGAAGTCCAATCAGAATGGACACCTCATGGAACACCACAAATGAATGGCGTTGCTGAAAGGAGAAATCGAACCTTATTAGATATGGTAGATCTATGATGAGTTTTTCAGCTCTTCCAACATACCTTTGGGGCTATGCTTTACAAAACTCAATTTATATTCTGAATAGAGTTCCTTCAAAGTCAATAGAGAAAACTCCATATGAGATATGACATGGCAAGAAGCCTGCTCTTACACATATGCGAGCCTGGGGCTGCCCTGCATATGTAAAGAAGATACTTACTGACAATTTGGATTCTAAAAGTGAGAAATGTTACTTTGTGGGATATCCTAAGGAAACGAGGGGATACTATTTCTATCTTCCTGGAGAACATAAGGTCATTGTTTTCAGAAATGTAACTTTCATTGAGGAGGACCATGTCTACAAGGAACATAGTTACAATAAGATAGAACTTGAAGAAATTCAAGAACCACAAAGCAACATAGAGGGTGAATCCTTGTCGAATGACCTAGACAAGAATTCAGTGGGAGTATTTGGTGACTGTGTGTTACTTAGAATACAACCTTCAGCCAGTGGGAGTGATGTGGGGATTAATGCAGAAATGCAAGATTCTCATGCACAACCAATGGAAGATGATACAATAGTTGTACATCCTTCCATTTAGGAAATACATGTAGATGATATTCCTGGAAACTCTCATAGTAGTGGAAACACACAAGAACCTTCTCATGAACAGAATACAACAACCACATAAACGTAAAATAACTAACTCAGTAGGTCCACTAGGACTCATCGTCAGCCCGAAAGACTTAATCTCCTTGTTGAAAGTCAAAATGAGAAAGATATTCCTGATGATGATGAGCCTACAACCTATAGCGATGCTATGTTAGACATTGACTCGCATAGATGGCAAGAAGACATGAAATTTGAAATGGACTCAATGTATGTCAATCAAGTTTGGAACTTGGTTAATCTGTCAACTGGGGTTAGACCCATAGGGTGCAAATGGGTCTTCAAGAAGAAGATTGATGCATTTGGCAAGGTGAAAACCTACAAGTCTAGGTTGGTAGAAAAAGGTTACAATCAGAGGCTTGGGGTCAATTATGATGAAACCTTTTCGCCAGTTGCAAAGATTAAGTCCATTCGGATTTTGCTTACAATAGCTACATACTATGATTATGAGATTTGGTAGATGGATGTTAAGACCGCTTTTCTCAATGGAAATCAAATTGAGGAAGTGTATATGATACAACCTGAAGGTTTTACATCCAAGTCAAATCCCAAAGCAGTATGCAAGCTACAAAAGTCCATTTATGGACTTAAACAAGCCTCAAGGAGTTGAAATATTTGCTTTGACAAAACCATCAAATCGTTTGACTTTGTCAGAAGCAAGGAGGATTCATGTGTTTATAGTAACCGCAAGAAAAGGAGTACTATTTTCATTATCATATATATAGATGACTTATTAATAATGGGAAACGATAAGTCCCTTATGCAATCAGTAAAGGAATAGTTGTCCAGCACCTTCATGATGAAGGACTTAGGTGAAGCCTGCTACATTCTTGGAATTAGGATCTACAGAGATAGACCTAATAGATTGTTAGGGTTGTCACAGTCTACATACATAGACAAAGTGCTAAGGCATTTCTCAATGGAAAATTTCAAGAGATGAGGTCTTCCTATGGGTCAAAGCATCAAGTTATCTAAGAAGGATAATACTTCTAATGTTATTGAACTTGAACGCATGAAGAGGATCCCATATGCTTCAGCTATAGGATCAATCATGTATGTCATGACCTGCACTAGGCCAGATGTGTCCTTTGTAGTTAGCATGACTTGCAAATTCCAGCAGAATCTTGGGGAGGAACACTGGAAAGCAGTCAAGAATATTCTTAAGTATCTTAGACGAACTAAAAAATATTTCTTAGTCTATGGTGGGCAAGAGAAGCTAGTCGCTACTGGATATACTAATGCTAGTTTCCAAACAGATCTTGATGACTTTAAGTAACAATCAATGGTGGAGCAGTGAGTTGGAAAAGTTCCAAGAAAGAAACCACTGCTGATTCGACGGCTGAAGTCGAGTACATTGCTGGATCGGAAGTTTGTAAAGAAGTTGTCTCGATATCTGAGTTCTTAAAAGAACTTGGGTTGTTCCAAGTGCCAGTCATCCAATAACGATATATTGTGATAACACTGGTGCGATTGCGCAAGCTAAGGAACCAAGATCGACAAACAGAAATAAGCATGTGCAGAGGAAATACCACATACACAGAGAGATGGTGGAATCTAAAGAAATAGATCTAGACTATATTCCCACAGATAATAATCTAGCTGACCCATTTACTAAACCATTAAGCTTAGCTAAGCATAATGGTCATTTCGAAAATATGGGCATTAGTTACATTGGAGATTGGATCTAGGCCAAGTGAGAGATTGAAAGTATATATGTCCTAGAGACAATCTATATTAGGGACATAATGTACTTGAACACATTCGTATTATTAATAAGATTAATACTTATGACATTTGTAATTATTGAATTATTGTTTGATTATTTGCAATTATTCATATATGTGCATCCCTTGAGCTTACGTTGTCATTAATATAGTGAGTGAAAATATATTTATGTCCTAGAAACAATCTGTATTAGGACATATGTACTTTATACACATTCGTATTATTATTAATGGAGATTAATATTTTAGCATTTGCAATTATTGAATTATTAGTTGATTGTTTATAATATTCTATAATATGCATTCCTAGAGGTTACATTGTTATTAATAATATGAGATATTATTATTATAACGTAACTATTAAAATAGCCTCGACTAATGATCATTAAGAATAGGATATCAATGATATGTGATAAGTCGATATGTGGTCTGCATCACTTCCTTAGAGGATGTAGTATGTCTCACCTGCTACGAGTAATGACTACTCGTGATGGACACATGGATACTCTGGAAGTATTGGTATACCCTGCTGATATACTATTTGTTATACATGTCTAAAGTATGATCAGCGTGTGGAAGATAGAAGTCCTTAGACTTAGGTCAATACACACCTTGTCTACATAGTAATATACTTTGATCATGTCCTAAGCTCAAATGCCTTATAGGTTGAGATACGACTTGTATTGGGTATATTACGATGTGGATTAAATGTGGTAGTTGAGCCAAGATTAGGATTTATTCCTCGAATGTATATTCGAGATAACACTCAGCTTCTCACTGATATTAGGTTGACTAAGTTGTTGGCCAACGCAATAGATATATCTAGAATATGGTCTTGTTGTCAACCAATATAGATGAGATATAATGATCAAGCCATTTGGATAGACACTTGGCAAATCCTAAGCTTGATCGAGTGTATCGTGAATGAAAGGATTTTATCTTACCACATAGAGGTTAAGTTTACTGAATTCATGTAAACGTACTTCACATATTGAGTTTGTCTTGCAGCGCCGTTTAGGAGTTTCGCGTAGACCTTAATTTGATTAGTGTCGATATGAGAAGGCCTATAAGGTCACACTATGTCGATTGTCCTTTCGATCTAAGGATGTATTGAGAGACTATTAAATATTTGATTTAAAATTGAGATATTCAAATGAATGATGATTGTTTTAATTAAGTCAAAATTGGATTTTGGATTTAATTAAGAATGTGCTGCAATTTTTTGGGCCAGGCCCAAGGTCAAACCCTAATCCGGTTTGACATAATTTTTCACCTATAGATACAGACCTACACTTCATTATTCATTACACTTTATTTTCATATCATTATTCTAAGTCTTAGAGACTTAGAACCAAAACACTCTCTCGAACCTCTGCCGGATTTCCTAGCTTTCCAAAGGAAGGAATACATTGAAGCTTGGAGCTTGCAATCGAAAGGGCATTCACGTGCGCACCCACAGTTGATAAAGATTCTAGATATTTTAAACATGTAAGTACCATTCAAGTCTTATATTTACGGTTTTAAATTACCCTATAGTCAAACAATTCTACGTTTGTTGGGTTTGAAACAAGTTTACAATATCTGTTGCATACAACAATCCAACAAATCCCTATAGTGGTATCAAGAGCCAAGGCTGTTTTGTATGATTATAAGGTAATTAGTTAATAATAATATAGGTTAGAATTTATTTAAATCTGAAATTTATGTCGTTTAAAGCTTGAAAGCCTGACCCAAAACATTTAAAACACATCTATGAAAGTGTCTGGGTCCTCGTAGACTTAGAGCAAATGCTTTGGCATAAATACTCGTATCGCCGAAAAGGATTTTGCACTCTAATAATTATAATGGACGACACGTTTAAATTTATACTTATATTTAAAATTTTGGAGAACATTTTAATCCAGGGTTTTAACCAAGATCAATTCTTTTACGCCATATCCAATATGACATCTTAATATCATGCAAAACTAATGACATATATAGTTGGGAACCGTTAACCCAATATGCATGATATAAGATGGTTTAATCAAATACTGGGCGTCGCCTGCCCAGACAGTTATAGCGGACAGTATGCTAATTATTAAATAAAAGCATTTAAACACTTAGCATATAGTTCATATATTATTCAATAATATATAATTAATAATAATCATGGGTTAACTTGTCTAAACTCTAAAATTTAAGTCTAATCCAAACAATCCCTTAATTATTTTCTGATTTTAAAAACTGATTTTCAGGATATTTCTGTGAGTTCCAGATTTTCAGAATTATTGTTTAGCCCTCAAGAATTTAAAATTTCAATTTTGAACCCCTTTAAATTCAGAAAATCTAATTTTAATTTTTAGAAAATATTTTCAGATTTCAAGGACCTGTCTATAATTTCCAGAATTTTAAATTAATAAATCTTCTTTTATGAAATTTACAGATTTTCCCAAGGACCAAATCTGATAATTTTATAAACTTTTCCACGGACCAAATTGCAATTTCAGAAACCGCCACTGCCCCACCGGAACAGTGACAACCGCCACTGTTCACGCCGGAACAATGTTCGATACTGTTCACTATTTAGATTATTTTTTTAGTTGGAACCTCGGTGACGCGGCGCTCCATCGTGGAGTTGCGACGCCTCCATCTCAGAAGAATAAAATCTGTATTTCTGAAATCCTAAAACTGGTTCAGGGTCAGATTTGCAGATTCATCTTCGTTGCCCTTCACTATCAAATAACACGTTCATCGACCATCATCCAATCTTTCTCATTCTTCGCTTCAGTGCACCATGTTCGCAATGAACCGGTTACGCACATTGACTTAGAAGAGTTAGATCAAAATGGGTTCCTCGATTATATCATTGTTTAATAGTTTGGGAGACAAATATGATGTGCTTTTAAGGTATTAGGTTTTCAATAAACTTTTGTGGGTATTTACACCAAACTGTTTGCTCACAAATGTCAAATTTACTTAGATAAATAAACACAGTCGTGTAATGGGGTTGACTTGCTTAGAAAAATCTTGGCGCCAAAGTGTAGGACTAATCTAAGGACGCAAGATTAAATATAATATTTGATCAACCAAGAGTTGCAAATAAATTTTGCAATTGGTTTAGAACCTATCAAGATGTGTTATTGAAGTTATCAGCCAAAACAAACGCGGAGATATCATAGGCTTGGATCTTGGCCCATTATGATCTCAATTAATATAGGTCTGTATTCTACCATGGGGTCATAGAAGTATGCTAAAATAGTGGAAGCTAATTAAACAAAAGACCATGTTGATTAGCCTAAACGAATGTGTATAATAGAAAATAAATTTTGAGTTTGATTTCCAGTATATCTAGTTCTTCAGATTATCAAAGATGTCGAGCTTATCATTGAAAATGTTCATTGAAATGAACAAATTTACTGGACCTAACTACCTTGACTGGCGAAGAAATTTGCGAATAGTGCTGAGATAAGAGAAATTAGAATACGTGTTGGACACGGTGTTCCCAACAGTCCATGCGACAGACTCAGCTGAATATGTCTCTTTTGATAAGGATGCTTACCAAAAACACCTAGATGATGCCACTTCAGCACAATGCGTGATGTTGTCTTTCATGTCTATGGAACTTCAGAGACAACATGAGAACATGGGTTCCAATGAGATGCTCGAACACTTGAAGAGTCTCTATGACTCACAATCCCAGACTATGGAATATGAGTTACTGATAGAACTTTTTTAAGTGTAAGCTCAATGAGGGGGCCAGGTCTCGCAGTATGTGTTGAAGATGATAAGGCTGATAGAGAGACTTGCTTCAATTGGAACGAAGGTGCAAAAGAATGTCGCTACCACCCTCATCCTGAACTCTCTCCCAAGTTCCTTTGAAAATTTCATAGTGAATTACAATATGAATGGAACGAAAGCGAGTCTGCCGGATCTGTACAACATGCTCAAGACCTTTGAGTCTTCCACTTCCAAAGGCAAAGCTATGCTCATGGTGAGATCTACTAGCTGACCCAAGCCGAAAGGTATGGAATGGCAGAAGAAGAAGGGCAAAACAGTCGCTGCGCCCTCAGCTATGAAGCCTAAGAGAGGTGTGAAGAAGAAGAAGAAGAAGAAGGTGAATCTGGCTAAGGATGTATGCCTCAACTGCAATAAGAAGGGGCATTAGAAGAAGGACTGCAATGCACCAGGTGCTTCTACCTCTGGTGGACAAGGTATGTACGTCATTGAAATAAATATGTCTATAAATAACTCTCATTCGTGGGTATTGGATACTGCTTGTGGCTCACACGTTTGTACCAATGTGCAGGGGCTAACTGATAGAAGGAAGGTTGGACCAAGAGAGGTGGACCTACGCGTTGGAAATGGAGCACGAGTAGATGTTGAGCGCGTAGAAACTTATAGATTAAATTTGCCTTCTGGCTATTATCTAGTGCTAAATGATTGTTACTATGTACCCTCGTTAATAAGGAATATCATTTCTATCCCTGTTTTGGACATGAAGGGGTTTTCCTAATATATTTAGAATGACAGTCAAGTACTGTCTTTTGATAATGTTATATATGGAGCTGATCCTCTTGTGGATGGATTATATACACTAAACTGTAGTCGAGAAATATTCAATGTACAAAACAAACGAGCTAAGATAAGTAATAGAAACTCTACCTACCTATGACATTGCAGACTTGGTCATGTCAACGAATCATGGATAGCAAGGTTGAGGAAGTTAGACTACCTCGAACCATTTCACTTGGAGTCTTATGGTAACTGCGAATCTTGCTTGAGAGGAAAGATGACCAATAAGCCACTTTCTAGGAAAGGTGTGTGAGCCAAGGAGGTGCTTGAGTTGGTCCATACTGATGTATGTGGGCCATTTTCGACTCAAGCTAAAGGAGGTTTCCCATACTTCATCACTTTTACTGATGACTTCACAAGGTATGGATATGTGTATATTATGAGACATAAATCCGAGGCTTTTGAGAAGTTCAAAGAGTATAATTCGGAAGTAGAGAAACAACTAGCAACAAGTATCAAGACCCTTCGATCGGATCGAGGAGGTGAATACTTGAGCAAGGATTTTCTAGATTACTTAAAGCTACAAGGAGTCCAATCAGAGTGGACACCTCCTGGAACACCACAGATGAATGGTGTTGCCGAAAAGAGAAATTGAACCTTATTAGATATGGTTCGATCCATAATGAGCTTCTCAGCTCTACCGATATACCTTTAGGGACATGTTATACAAACCTCAATATATGTTTTGAATAGGGTTCCTTCCAAGTCAGTAGAAAAGACACCCTATGAGATATGGTGTGGCAAGAAGACAACTCTTAAACATATGAGACCGTGGGGGTGCCCTGCATATGTTAAGAAGATGCTCATTGACAAGTTGGAATCCAAAAGTGAGAAATGTTACTTCGTGGGTATCCAAAGAAAACCAAGGGATACTACTTCTATATTCCTGAAGAACGTAAGGTCATTGTTTTTAGGAACACAACTTTCCTTGAAGAAGAATATGTCTACAAGGAACATAGTTGCACAGAGATAGAACTTGAAGAAATTTAAGAACCGCAAAATAACATAGATGTTGAATCCTTGCCGAATGACCAAGGCAAGAATTCAGTGGGAGTATTTGGCGAAGATTGAGTACTTAGAGTATGCCCTTCGGCCAGTGGGAGTGTTACGAGGAACAATGCATAAATGCAAGATCCTCCTACATAACCTTTGGGAGTAGATGCAATGGTTGCACCTCCTCCCATTCAGGAAATATATGAAAATGATATTCCTGAAAGCTCTCAAGTTAGTGGATTATCCAACACACAAGAATTGTCTCATAGTCAGAACATACCAAGCACTGAACTGTAAAACAATCAACTCCGTAGGTCCATTAGGACTCATCGTCCTCCTGAAAAACTAAATCTACTTGTGGAAACACACAGTGAGATAGATATTTCCGATAACAATGAGGCTACAACCTATAGCGAAGCAAGTTGGACATTGATTCGAAGAGATGGCAAGAATCCATGAAATCTGAGATGGAATCTATGTAAATTAATCAAGTGTGGAACTTGGTTGATTTGCCAGCTGGGGTTAAACCCTTATGATGCAAATGAGTCTTCAAGAAGAAGATTGATGCATTTGGAAATGTACAGACTTATAAAGCAAGGTTGGTGGCTAAAGGTTATAATCAACAACCTGGGGTCAATTATGATGAAGCCTTTTCACATGTTGCTAAGATTAAGTCCAATCGGATTTTGCTTGCAATAGCTGCATATTATGACTATGACATTTGGCAGATGGATGTCAAAACCACTTTTCTCAATGGTGATCTAGTTGAGGAGGTGTATATGAAACAACTTGAGGGGTTTTCACTTGAGTCCAAACAAAATGATGTATGCAAGCAACAAAAGTCCATTTAGGGGCTTAAGCAAGCCTCGAGGAGTTGGAACATTTGCTTTGACAAGGCTATCAAGTCATTTGATTTCGTCAGAAGCAAAGAGGATCCCTGTGTTTATAGTAAATGCAAGGATAGGAGTATTGTCTTCATTATTATATATGTAAATGACATATTGATAATGGAAGACTATAAGACTCTCCTGCAGTCAGTCAAAAAGTGGTTGTCCAGTACCTTCATGATAAAGTATTTAGGTGAAGCCTACTACATTATGGGAATTAGGATCTATAGAGATAGACCTAATAAATTGCTGGGGTTGTCACAGTCAGTCTACATAGACAAACTGCTTAGACATTTTTCTATGGAAAATTCCAAGAAAGGCGGTCTACCTATGGGACAAGGCATCACGTTATCTTAGAAGGACAGTCTTTCTAATACTATAGAACTTGAACGCATGAAAAGGATCCCATATGCTTCGGCTATAGGATCGATCATGTATGCCATGACCTATACTAGGCCAGATGTGGCCTTTGCACTTAGTACGACTTGCAAAATTCCAGCAGAATCCTGGGGAAGAACACTGGAAAGCAGTCAAGATTATTCTTAAGTATCTTAGATAAACTAAAGATTACTTCTTAGTCTATGGTGGAGACGAAAAGCTAGTTGCTACTGGGTACACTGATGCTAGCTTCTAGACGGATCTTGATGACTTCAAATCTCAGTATGGGCACACGTTCATTTTCAATGGTGGAGCAGTGAGCTGGAAAAGTTCCAAACAAGCTACAACTGCTGATTCGACAACAAAAGCTGAGTACATTGTTGGATCGGAACCTGGTAAAGAAGCTGTCGCGATTTCTGAGTTCCTGAAGGAACTAAGGGTAGTTCCGAGTGCCAGTTGTCCAATAACTATTTATTGTGACAACACTGGTGCGATTGCACAGGCTAAGGAACCAAGATCAACAAACAGAAACAAGCATGTACCAAGGAAATACCACATACTCAGGGAGATGGTGGAGACTGTAGAGATTAGATTAGACTATGTTCTCACAGACGATAATCTAGCTGACCCATTCACTAAACCATTAAACTTAGTCAAGCATAATCGTCATTTTGAGAATATGGGCATTAGATATGTTGGAGATTGGTTCTAGGCCAAGTGGGAGATTGAAAGTATATTTATGTCATAGAGACAATCTGTATTAGGACAAATGTACTTTATACACATTCGTATTATTATTAATGGAGATTAATATTTCGGCATTTGCAATTATTGAATTATTAGTTGATTGTTTATAATATTCTATAATATGCATCCTTAGAGGTTACTTTGTTATTAATAATGTGACATATTAATATTATAACGTAACTCTTAAAATAGCCTCGACTAATGATCATCAAGAATGGGATATCGATGATATGTGATAAGCCGACATGTGGTCTGCATCACTTCCTTTGAGGATGTAGTATGTCTCACCTGCTACGAGTAATGGCTACTCGTGATGGAGACATGGATACTTTGGAAGTATTGGTATACCCTGCTGATATACTATTTGTTATACATGTCTAAAGTATGATCAGTGTGTGGGAGATAGAAGTCCTTAGACTTAGGTTAATACGCGCCTTATCTACAAAGTAATGTACTTTGATCCCGTCCTAAGCTCAAATGCCTTGTAGGTTGAGATAAGACTTGTATTAGGTACATTACGATGTGGATTGAAGGTGGTAGTTGTGCCAAGATTAGGATTCATTCTTCGAATGTATGTTCTAGAGAACACTCGAATTCTCAGTGATATTAGGTTGACTAAGTCGTTGGCCAACGCAATAGACATATTTAGAATATGGTCTAGTCGTCGACTAATATAGATGAGATACAATGATTAAGCCATTTGGATAGACACTTAACAAATCCTAAGCTTGATCGGATGTGTTGTGAATGAAAGCATTTTATCTTACCACATAAAGGTTAAGTTTACTGAATTCGCGTAAACGTACTTCACATATTGAGTTCGTCTTTCGGCGCCGTCTAGGAGTTCCGCGTAGACCTTAATTTGATTAATGTTAATATGAGAAGGTCTGTAGGGTCACACTATGTCGATTGTCCGTTTCGATCTAAGGATGTATTGAGAGAGTAATTAAAATGTTCGATTTGGAATCGAGACATTTAGATGAATAATGATTACATTAATTAAGTCAAAATTGGATTTTGTATTTAATTAAGAATCCACGGAAATTAAATCGAGACAAAGGTAATCAAGACGCCGAAAGTGCACGCAAGGCAAAGGCGTAAATTCACCAAGCATCGCGGCGCCTCTGCGTCGATTTTGGGCCAGGTCCAAAGTCAAACCCTAATCCATTTTTTTTACCTAATTTTCAATTATAAATAGAGGCATTCACTTTCATTGTACTACACCAATTTTTAGAATAACATTCTAAGCCTTAGAGACTTAGAATAAAATACTCTCTCGAACCTCTACCGGATTTCCTAGCTTTCCGAAGGAGAAGTACATTGAAGCAACAGAGCTACACAATAGAATGCAAAAATTTGAAGTATAAAGAACGAAAAACAGAGAAAACAAATTTGAATAAGTATCAAAAGTGAGTAATAAATTATTATTTCTTCCTTTTACTTCTTGTTGTAAAATATAGAATAATACGAATTTTACTATTGTCAGTATGAAAGGCTCTGACCTCGCCAATCAAATGTAAAAAAGAAAGAGAGAAAAATCGGATATGAATAAGGGGATAGGCAAGTCCCATTCAATTGATTCCTAGTACAATTCAATAGGGGAATCAGACATTTAACTATTTACGATGTTTCTGGCGGGGGTGAAAATAAAAAGTAGTAGGACGGGATAACACAAACCAATACGTACATATCATAGCTACTTGAACATTACAGATGTGGTACAACAAGAAACATTAAAAAAAAACACAACAAATATATTGTGCCCTCCACCTGAGAGGGGACATCAATGATCAATCTATTAGATGAAGTCAATTTTAGACCACAAAAGCAAATATCAGTATAAATATTATACTGGTCACATGCATATTTTTACTTCAAACAGATTCATGCATCTCCCATAGCAAAGAGTAGCGCATAGGATCTTCTATTTTTTTTGTTATAGCACCATCAATTCGACAATGGCTTTGCAGCCGCTAACAATAAGGCAAATCAGAACCTAAAAATTACCCCCAAAAAACTAAAGATAATATGACGTAATCCATCAATAAAAAGCGTACCTGCTAGAACACCACTAGACGCAAAGAAGAGATACAGAACTTGTAATTTATTCTTGCTAGTTTTTCTGTATATCTAAATAAGAGAAGAGATACTATTAAAGCAATGTAAAAAAAAAAATCACGATTAGATCTTAAAGTGGTTTGCTACGTGTCTACTTAGTTGAACAATGTAGATATCATTAACTTATAAATTTAAATCACTATATTACCCTCAATTAGCAATTTAATTCCTCTAAACACACACACTGAAACCCAAACGTGACAACTACATGTTTTAAGACTTCATTAGGTTCAACTACATGTTTGAAATTGGAACAGATGGCCAATCTGGAGGTGTGGCATTGATGTGGAAAGGAGAAGAGCTAGTTGTGGATCCCATAGCCAACACAGATCACTCTGTTTGCAAAATAGGGAAATATTTTGGGAGAAGTTGAAAAAAGTAGGCAGTTTCGTTAATAACAAGAATGGCTTTTTGTGTGGAGACTTTAACGAGTCACGTCACCAATGCATCAGAAAAGCATGGTAGTAGGCCTATAAATAACAAGCGGACTGCTGCCTTTCTATACTGTTTGAAATTCCAACTGGTTGAAAAAATATCCTGATGCCAGTCACTTACTGTCCTATCCTACTAAATACGGCTAGACCTATGTCGAAACCGACCAATTTATTTAGATTTGAAACAACGTGGCTAATGCATTCCAAATTCAAGTCTTTAGTCCAAACAATTGGCCCCATAACAATATCTACTCTTGGGCCCCTGGAAAAATTTACAAAATTGGAATAAAGACACTTTTAGTAACATTTGCAAAAGGAAAAAAAAAATACTGGCTAGATTAACTAGATTGCAACAAATGAGTCCTTCCACTTATATTATTCTAAAAACTGAAGAAGATTACTGGAAATTTAAATCTTGGATTCAGTGGGTAAATGAAGAGAATACTAACACCAAATTCTTTCACATCTCATGTATCCAAAGACATAGGAAGAATCGAATTTTTTACCTAAACAATGCTTCTGGTCAATGGACCAACAACATACAAGAAATAACTTCTCTTATACACAACCATTTCATCAAAACTTATAGCTCTGAAATTATTAGCTATCCTACATCACCATACCATCTACTCACTTCCACCAATACCTATCTATACAAGACCAACAAAGACTCACAATAGACCTTACAATGATGGAATAAAGAAGGCCATGCATTCTTTTAAACCCCTAAAATCTCCAGGACTAGATGGACTTCACCCTATATTTTTTCAAAAATTCTGGACTGATACTGAAACTGTTGTTACTACTACATGCTTTCAAGTCTTTGATAGTCTATCCATATCTCCACATCTAAACACTACCTATATGACTTTAATTAATTTCTAAAATTAAACACCCTACTTGTATCACTCATTACAGACCTATCAGTTTATGCAGCACTATCTACAAAATCATTATATAAAATCATAGTTAACAGAATCAGACCCTTACTCCATAAGATTATTAGCCTCACCCAATGCAGCTTCCTACCTGGAAGAAGGGCTGTAGACAATGTCATTATAGTACAGGAAGCAGCCCACTCTTTCATGAAACAACATACAAGAGGTAAAGAAAGGATGATGACTAAAATAGATCTGGAAAAAGTTTTTGATAGGCTTGAATGGATTTTCATCAGAATCTCCTTAATTGAACTAACTTTTTCCACAAATTAATCTCTTATTATGAACTACATTACCACTACCACAACCTCCATCCTAATAAATGAGAAATCTACTGAATTCTTTGAGCCAAATAGAGGAATCAAACAAGTCTCTCACCTTATCTTTTCATCATATGCATGCAAGCTCTAACTGGAAGGATTTATCATGAAACTGATGTCAAAAATTAGGACCCTATAAAACTTTTCAAATCTGGAGCTCTTATTTTCCATCTACTTTTTGCAGATGACATTATCCTATTTGTTGAGGCAAATATCTCTAGTGCCACTTCCATCATTAACACTTTTAACAACCTAGCAGTACACTCTGGCCAAAAGGTCAACTTCAGCAAATCAAAAATTCTTTTCTCCAAAAATACTTCTCAGGGTACCATTTCCACAATAACATCAATGCTTAACATCAAACAAACTACCCATGTAGGTAAATACCTTGGCTATCCCATCACAAACATGTCTCTTAAAACAGGAGATCATCAGTTTATTTTAGACAACATAAACACTAGACTGAAGGGTTGGAAAGCAAAGCTCCTGAGCCTAGCTGGTAGATATACCCTAGCAAAAACTGTTCTCAATGCCCTCCCTGTACATGCTATGCAAATGAACCTCCTGTAGGGAATTGTTGGGTACAAAGCATATAAGTAAGGCACAACGGAAGTTTAAAATTTTTTATTCTTACTTACCCCAACAATAATTCTGGTATGGTTATACAACAATGGAACTTGTAATATAAAACATATACTTACAAGTTGGAAAATCCGGAGTCTTTTTCTACTATTAGGTGCACACGCGATTGCCCTTCCAATTGTAAACTCGTCCAAAGGGGTTGCAGTGTTCGCTCAACAGAGTTTGAGTGGCATAAATCCAGTCGAAGGGGTCGTAGTGTTCGCTCAGCAAAGTCAGAGTGACGTAAATCCAGCCGAAGAGGTTGTAGTGTCTGCTTAATAGAGTTAAGCGATGCAAATCCAATCGAGAGGTTGTAGTGTTCACTAAAAAGATCAAGACAACCAGCAAGAATGCCGAGAAGGTCATTCATCCACGACAAGGTTAAGCAGTGTCAAGAAGACACATATTCAATTTAATCAAAAGTAAAAAAAATCCACGATGTTGCCAAACAAAAGGAAATAGGTTCGGAGCTCCTCGGAGTATTAGCTAGTCAAGTCATATCCATATGCATGTGGAGTAACGTGGAAATCTTTCTTGCGCAGCCGGTCCAGACAGGATTCCACGAGAGTCAAGCTCTCACGACATGAGTCAGAAGTCACTCCATGCCATGCTCAGTCATACTTGTTCTTTTTTTTATTTTTGAGGAGTTCCCGCATAAGGGGATAACCTCTTCATCCGATCGAGTTGAACTATAAGTGACCTGATTCTCAAAACCGGGGATATGTAGGCAGAGACTCAATACCAGAGAACTGGTTACATTTCGACAAGAGTCATTTTTTAAATTTTATTTTATTTAGTCCTCATTGAGTCGAAATACAGGTGGACTGAATTTTCATATAGCCTGAGATATATAGGAAATCCATAAACCAGGGTCCATCCATAATCCCAAAAATTTGCACAAAAACTGAGAAGCGTTTTGACTAGAGCTGGCCAGTGGGCCGGGCTCGGGTCTGGCGGGGTCGGGTAGGGCGGGACGGGTGAAGGGGGCGGGATCGGGGCTGGCGGGTCAGGCGGGATCGGGTTTGGCGGGATTTTCTGAAGTCCCGTCCCAATCCCGATCCCGTCGTAATCGGGTCGGGGGCGGGATCGGGTTCCGGCAGTTTTTCCTTTTTTTTAATAACATATGTATAAAAAAAATTCAATAATTAAACAAAACAAGATAGTGTAATAAAAATATCTCAAGACTGTTTTTGTGCCTCTTATATTATTTAATAGACATGATTTTTTTTAATACAAATACAATTGTCGAAATTGCAACTTTGTGGTGTTGTCCAAAAGTTGCAAATTACATAACAAAATTGCAATTAAAAAAATTACATTCTGAAAAAAACCTGTTCTAATTTATTCATAATTTTCTGTGGTTCTTCGGTTGGAATTGGTATTTGTTGGTCAAATTGATCAACGTCGCTTCCACCACCTTCAGATAAGATTTCGTTGTAGTTTTCATCTTCTTCGTTGATCTCCGGTTGATCACACCTTCTCCGCTCCGCTCGTATCCAATCTCTGAATAATACTGCAATTTCCAAGCTGTCTCCGGCTAATGAGTGTCTGTGGTCTCCTATTTGATATCTGCCGACAGAAAAAGCGCTTTCAGACGTAGTTGATGACACTTGAATGTTCAAAACATCTCGGGCCATCACTGAAAGTGTCGGAAAGGTCTTCTCATTCCCCCTCTAGTATTTTAGCAAGTCTTCACGTCCTTCTTCATTGAGAACTTCTTGGTACGGTACAGAACCCTGCAAAATAAAAACATCAAACTCGCTAATTTGGTTAGTAGCGGTACGGCCGCACATTCTATTTCTGAGGCTTTCAATACTAGCCGCAGAAACAACATGTCTTTTGTGAGGTTGTGTTGAAGATGAATAAGATGGTATGGAAGCCGGTAGGTTACTAGCACTTTCTTGTTGGTAAAACCTATATATTTTTTTGCATTGGTCTTCTACGCTAGACAACACTTCTTCTTTAGTTTGTTCAATAGGTGGTGGGTGATTTGGAATTTTTGGACTTGGAGGTGATAGTACTTCTATATAATCGTAAATAGTTTCAATAAGTGATTTAGTACCGTCTATTTTAATAGTCGGATTTAATACAACACCAATAATATAAATAGTGGGAATAGGAATAAAATATTTTTTTATTTTGATAAACATTGTTTTAATAACTGCAATATAAGTTGGTTTTTCCATATATTTACTAAGTAATAAAAATATTAGAGTTATATAAAATAACATAGTTGAAATAGTAGGATAATATATACCGAAAAATTCTTTTGTTGCTTGAATTTTTTTTTCTAAAAATACAATAAGTTCGGAAATTTTTACTCAATCACTATCTACAACCATATCAGCTGGATTTTGATTATGAGACTTAAAAAATAAAGTTATAGGTTTTCTATAGTCATAAGCAACAAGTATTTGCTCGTATAAAGAATTCCACCTAGTGGGTACTTCTTCTGGAATTTTTTATAAGGTAGTTGGCAATCGTGACAAGTTTTTTTATATTCTTTTCTTCGTTGTATTCTATTACTTTTAAAAATAAAGTTTATAGCAAATTGTATTTTACTAAGAATGTCTTCAAAAAGTGATAGACCATCCTTTACAATTAAGTTATATATATGACACGCGCATTTTATATGAAAATGATCTGGAAAAGATGGACTTAAACTATTTTTTAAAATTGTAATAGCGTAATTGTTAGAAGAAGCGTTATCTAATGTAATAGTCATAATTTTATCAGTTATTCCGTAATAATGGCACACTTGATAAATATTTTTTGCAATAAAAGTATCAGTGTGCCTATCATCTATATATCTATACGCTAAGATACGTTTTTGCATAGACCATTTATAATCTATCCAATGACAAGTTACCGTTAAATAATCATGGCCATTAGTACTACGACCTATATCAGACGTGATAGATACTTTGCCATTAAAATGATATAATGAATAACGTAAATATTGTTGATATTCATGTGCGAATTTAAATACATCTCTCTTAACAGTTGATCTAGGAAAACCGTTAAAAGCAGGATTATATATATCTCTAATGTAATGAATAAAATCGGGAGATGGAGAAAATGAAAAAGGCAAACCCTCCACAACAACTAATTTTGATATTGCTTCCATATCTCTATGTTTATTGTATTTAGGGCCTACAATTCCCCCGTCATAGGGTTAATTTGACCCTGTACTTGGTTTAGAACAGTATCAGTATGTGAACCTTGTCCCGATGGAGCGGGCGTTTGCGCACCCAGTTTTGAAGCCTGGTATTGGGCATACCTAGATGGATGAGCCCTTACTACGTGTCTCATTAAACCCCCCGTCCCACTGTGACCTTTTCCAGTTTTAAATTTTAAAACATCTTTACAAATTTTACATTTAGCTACTTGATTCTCTACGTCCCTATCAAAAAATATCCATGCATCTGATTTTAATAGTCGTTTTGCTGGACCTCGTCTCATACTAGGGGGATAGGAGCCATTTCAGTTAAAGGTGCACTAGTGGGTGTGTTGTCATCAACATTAGTGGGTGTATCATCTAGATCATCGTCTAAATTAAAGTCTTCTTGAGTTTCAAAAAATAGCTCCTCGTCTAAATCTAATGGTATTGTAGGAAAATATTCAGTATCAACAAAATCATCCTGTGTAGGAATAAGATGACTAGAAGTACCCTTGCCCTTGTTGCCTAGCTAGAAGAAGCACCCTTACCCTTAAACATACCTCTTAATCCTTCCATTTTAATTATGATAATAAATAATTAAAGATAATAAAATTAAGTGCGCTAAATAAAATAAACAGACAATAATAATTTGATGAAGGAACAAATGTACCAAACGTCGACGTGTAATCGAGAGGTTGAAAATTGAAACTTTGCTCGATAGAAGATCCTCAAGCTAGTTGTCAACTTCACTCCCAATTCCCAAATGAATAAATAAAATTGAATATTTAGTAAACAATGTAGACTTATAGAGAGATAGATTGACAGATTGTAGGAAGATTTGTGAGAAAGATGAAGAGAAAATGAGTTATTTATAGTTGGAAAATTGAGTTAAAGTATAAATATAATAACTTATGGGTTAAAAATAAATATTAAAGGGTAGGGGGGTTGGGGGAGGGAGGATGCCAAAAGTGGCCGTTGCACAACGACCAAAATGTAAAATGGTCGTTGGTGCAACGGTTATTTTTGCAAATGGGGGGTTACGGGTGGGATCGGGATTGGGTCGGGACTAGCGGGACTGGGGCGGGCCAGGACGGGTCGGGACGAGACATTGTCCCATCCCGGTTCGAGTCCCGATACCGAATTTTTTTACTACTCGGGTTCGGGGCGGGACCGGGCTGCCCCGGTCCACTAGCCAGCTTTAGTTTTGACTTGGTCGGTAAAAATCACGTTTGTCAGATTTCATTGCTCATGAATGGTCCCGCCATCCCCAAACAATGAAGAAGTTGTGGACACCTAATTTTATCCTCAAATTGATTTATTTTGGCCACAATTGAAATAGAAGAGGCTATCCTTTAAATTATTTTATAGTCACATCTTGAAAAATCTCTCCTTAAATATATCCACCCCAAGCCCTTTAATTTATCAATTTTGGACCCTTTTCTTTTAAATCGGCTGAGCCCAGTCCAAAAAAGGACTTAGCCCAGCCCATCAGTTTTTTTAAGCCAACGAAGAGGGGGGGTAATACCCTAATTTCATTCAAAGTTGAGCGAGGGTAAATGAAACCATAACACCGCCGCTGAGCTTTCCTCGTTCCTAGAGAGATTTCGCCGGCACTAGATCGTGTATGACCAAATCTGGCACCCTTGTCTTCTTTGTTTTCTCTGTCCGTCAATACACCACCCCCTCCCCTTTTCTACGATTTGAATCTCCCATTAATGATGCTTTATCTCATTTGAGATTCAAAGTGCTTTGCAAAGTCCCACATCGGTGGATTGAGAACAATTTAGGGCTTTGGGTTCCTATAAAAGGCACCCCTCTCTTCTTATTTCAACCAAGCCTTGATAGTGGTATTTTCCCCAAATCTAACACAAGTCTCACATTTGAGCAAAATCGGAAGCCTAGAATATTTTTTCCAAGGTTTTCATTAGTTTAAAATTTTATCCTTTTGATTTTGGGTGTGGTCTGAGTATTGAGAATTTGGAGGTGTGCTTCCCACTCTGGATCTCGTTCATGGCTGCTCATCAAAGAGAAAACTCAATTTTCTCTTAAATTTAGTTTATTTCTATATTCTATGTGCTTTCTATGTGTTTTCCGTTGGTTAGTTATGTATTAGTTAGATTTATTTATATTACTATGTCTGTTAATGCTGAGATGTAATGTTGTATTTAGTCTGATTTAATAACCTAATCATGTGATTTATATGACCCTAAAAGCTAATAAACACTTGAGTAATTTTTAAGCAATTATATATTATATAAGATCCGAGGTCAACCGTATCTTACAGATCCTTAATACCGGGATGCCTAACACCTTCTTCGAGGATCATTTGAACCCTTACCTGAACTCTGGCTTATTTAGGATTTTTCTTTTGTTTTAAAAAACCTTAAAAGAATATGATTTTCCTATTTTCCTTATAAAGTAGGTGTCGACTTTAAATAAATAATAATTCCAAGAGTCTACGAGTTATGAAGTAGCTTTTATGCTTCGCGTAAAAGTAAACCGTAAAAATATATTTTTAGAAGAAATGATAATTAGCTTGTATATATGTGTTAGTTTATATGTTTTTAGTTCGTATTTTGTTATATTTTGTTCCCCTTGATTTTTCTTTGCCTGGTTCTTTTTCAATTGTGTTGTTTAGTAACCATGGCCTAGTGATAGAATAGTTTGACTTGGTTGGTGCTTGTATGTAGTTTCTAGCATGTGTAGCTTTTTATTTTATTTTGGTAACACCCCTCGAAAAGTTAGATTTTGAAAACAAGAGTAGCATTGTCCTTTAAATGATTATTCTATGAAAGCATGCCTCATTTTGTGACTCTATGTCTACTTGTGTTTGAATCTCATGAGATGATAGCCATGTGTTCGATAGAGAGCATAAAATGTAGCGGCTCTTGTAGTTTATGTGCATAGAGAGGTGATGATTTTATTGTTATCTTGTTCTTGCTTTTGTCATCTAGAATTTGCTTCGTAGGCTTGTCACCGCGAAACTTTAGTTGCTTGGTTGAGAAAATGATCTTAGGCCTTCACATGAGAGTGAACCTTCTTGATTAAAGACTTCCTTAACCTACCCATGAGTTGAGAGAACTAGTTTGTCCCTTTTGAGATTTTTGACTTTTTCTTTGGCTACCACATTACAAACCGAAACCCTTTTTGAAATAAATCATCTTTTGAACCAAATCCCTCATTGAATGCATGAAAAATAATAATTGAGGCCAAAAGCCTAAGTTGGAGTGGGATGCAAGAGAAAAGAAGGGAAGAAGATTGTGATGTGAGTGGGTCTAAAAAAGGAGAAAATTGAGAAAAAGAAGAAAATGGAATGCAAAAATAATAGGAAAGGAAAGAAAAATGAACCACAAAAAGAATGAAGTAAAATTGTAGATACTTGAATAAAAGGGGTGAAAAAGGATGTTAGAAAATAAAATAAGGAGTTGAGCTATTGAATGGAAAATATGTAGTGCAAAAAGATGGAGAAGTCACTTGTACCCAAATGAATATCCTACTCATCCCTAAGCCTACATTACAAGTTTGAGAAAGTCTTTAGAGATCTGAAACCGAGCACTCTTTGAGTACTAATGACTTAAAATAAAGGCAAGTCTATGGCATGATACTTGTGACACTTGACATTCCTTTTGAGTGTGAGTGATCTTGTTTGTCCCTTATTTTGAAAAGAATTTTTTGAGTGAGTATGAGACTTTCCTTATTGTGAGGGCACATTGAACTGCATGAACATTGTGAAATGAAAGCCCATCTAGTTGAACGTCTTGGCGTATCTAGTCACTAGTAGCGTTTAGACACCTCTTGAGGCTTGATGTTCATGGGCTCATTGATGGTAGATATGCACTCTTGATTATTATTTTTTTGAAAAATGTGAGGGGCTTTCAATATTGTGAAACACATGTTTGTAGATTCATAAGTAGAACCAACGATAGTCATGTTTGTTTTGTTATTAGTCGTACCTTAGGGATGTTTAGGTTGCTTAAGGCCAAGCAATAGTTTAAGTAGGGGTGTTGATGTGCCGAGAAATTACGTCACATTTGATACCAATTTCATGGATTATTGTTGTCCTTTATGCATTTGTAGTAGATGTTTCTTATGTTATTTTGTTTTTTGTAGAATTTTTGCATTGGAACACCAAAAGTGGAGAAATATGTTGAAACATGGACAAAAGTGCTTAAAATGGAGAAATGCTGAGAAGACCACTTATGCGGACCGTAGAACCAGACTGATGACCGCAGAATGGTAGCCAAGTCATAGAAATAGACAGTGAGAAGAAGACTCTAGAGCCCCGAAGTGAGACCCATTCTGCGGTCCGCACTTTTGTTTTGCGCACCGCACTTCGGTCTGCGAACCACTGCTCTAGTTCAAGTCCAGCTCAAATTGTGAAATCTCAGGGCACTTCGACGGACCACAATCCAGTACTGTGGACCACAATTCCAGCCTTAGTTCCAGGAGTTCTAAATAAGGACCCACTCTGCGAACTCTAATTTAGTTTTGCGGACCGCAAACCTGTTCTACCGTCCCCTTCTACGGTCGCAGAGTGGCGTGCGGTGGTATTTTTGTAATTTTATATTGTCTAAAAATTGGGTCCCTATATGTAGCTATCTACAATTTTGTGATTTGACGTCTTGTACCCTACATACCTAGCCACTTTTACATTGTTATTTTGGTGTCTTGTCTTGAGGAGACACAAATACTATTCATTTTTAGTGTGTCATTTAAAAGATTTTTGGTGTTCTTCTTAGTCTATTGTGTAAAAGACAAGCACTTATCCGAAAATCATTGTAAGCCTTCTTTTATGTTTATTATGTCTTCCTTTATTTATTACTTTGTTGTGCATTTATTGAGTAACATGAGTGCCTAGAACTTAGGTTGGAGTTGTGACAAAATAATGGAATATGGTAGTTGTGGGTAGTTCATTACTATGAAATGGGTGTATTAATGTGGCATTCAACTACCTCTCAATCTTAATGTTTAAGGGTTGGTTGCAAACCTCCTTTATTGTATATTGTCTCTAGTCAAACTTGAAAAAGGAGACTAGAGTCTAGGAAATGGGTATGTTGATTAGAATTTGGAATTTAAACTTCATTTAATGATTTTCAACTTTAATTAGAAGAAGATCAACTAAGGATAATAATGAGTATTCATAAATGTCCCACTTTAGAGCTTGAAAAAGCCTAAAGTGAAATTGTGTAGGTCAACTAAGAAATCTCCACCTAGATATTAGTCCACATTGCTCATACCACACTAATTACATACACTTTAGCAAAAATTCAACACCACTTCCATGCATTAAGTCTCAACCCTAACATTTCAATTTGCTTGATACATTAATTATTAATTAACTTGATAATTTGATTAGTTAAAACAAACAAACAAGCTTGGTTACCATAGAAGTAAAGTAATTAGTAAAGCCATGATACAAGGCGAATAGTGTAATTTCTCATCGTATTCCTTGTGGGATTCGACCCAAATCTAGTTGATTACTATATTTAACAATGATCGCGTTATACCATTTTAAGGTGTAATTTGGGCGAGATCATAGTGAATCCATTAAGTGCTTCTCAATAGCACCACCAAACGGGTTATGGAAACATTAAGAGTACACTCAAGTAAATTCATCAAGTGCGTCTCAAAAGCACTACCATAATAGGCAATGGATTAAGAGTAAAATTCAACCTTACCAAATACTACCACACGCCATAGAGATAGGGTATGTAGTGTATATTGATGACCTATATAGCTTCGTTTGACCACAAATGGGTAACCACCATATTTCCTCAATCCATGGGCTTTAGTCCCATCCCCTAGATATATCAAGGATCATTTTCCTTGATAAACCCTTGGTTAAAGGATCCGCCACATTTCTTTTGTACCGTACATATTCCAAGGAAATAACACTATATTTCAACAATTGTTTAACTGTACCATGTCTAATGTGAATATGTCTCATTTTTATATTGTACACACTGTTCTTTGCAATCCTAGTTGTTGTAATCCGCATTGATAATTATTTAAGATTTAGATTTCCATTGTTCTTATTTATCATCTATGTTGTTTGATGAGTCTTTAAGGGAAGGGTTCACCTATCAGGTGGGAAAAGGGTAGGTGCCCGCACGATTAGTGATTTGGGTCATGACAAGTTGGTATCCGAGCCTTAGGTTATCCAGTCTCTAAGTATAAGAGAAATATCTAGTAGAGCCTCGTGAAATGGTACGTAGAAGTCCATTCCTATCCGCGAGAGGCTATAGGGCATTTAAGAAACTTCCATTCTTTCATTCTTATCGTGCGAGTTTGTTTAAATTGGTAACTAAAATTGTCGCTCAATTCTCATATTGATGTGGAAACTCATTCTTAAATTCGTGCGTGAACGAACTAAAATTGTAACCCGTGGTATGACCTTGGATACGTTGTTGTGATACAGGCAAGTGACAGAGTTCAGGTTTTGGCTATGACTTGGTGTTTCAATTGAATAGGGTTGTTATTGGGACTCTTTCATTTCAGTAATACATGAGGAAGAAGTTTGCTTGATTTATGCTTAGAGGGGAGAGTTTCAGGATCGTTCGGGTTAATTATAATGGTTGTTGCACGAGTGTATCGATGGCAGAGTATAGTATTCGGAGGAAATCGGTGTGAGCTTGGGGGATTGTTTGTGATGAGTATTATGTTGTTCTATGGGACGGAAATGTAAGGGAGAGGATTTAAATAGATCCATTTTAGATGTGAGAATGGAACAATTGGTATCTAACATATTCCTCATGTCCGGGGTGCAAGGTAGGCAAGAATGGTAGTTGGTTCGGCAAGGAAAATATAAGTTAGGCTTCGACATGATAGGATCGCGGTGGTAGAGTAAGAACTCGTAGTTTGTGGATTCCTTCAGGGAAATGAATATATGTTCTAGGTTAAAAGGTAAGGTTACTTACAATGTGTGAAGTTTAAGAAATTGGGTTGCCGAGATTCTTCAGTAAAGTGTGTGTCCGCATGATTGTTTGGTGTTTCGAGGTCAATGGTAACAAGGGGATTGGTTGAAATAAGAGCTCACTAATTAAGGATTAGACAATGGTTATGTAATGGAAAATAGATGTAAGGGTTCATGGATGAATCGTTATGTTGTATTTCATTGTAAACTAATAGGGGTTAGTGATTGATTAGTAGGGTTAACTCTAGCGCAAGGAAAGTGTGGAGATTCTGTTTCGAGGGATATTTGAGAGGTTCTACGATTATCGGGGTAATAACTTTGGGGGTTATTCGCATAAGAGGGATGGTCGCTCGGTTTGTGAGATGTGTTTTGGTTAAGAAAAATATGGTAAATGTTGGTTCGTCGCAGACAAATTTCGAATGTAGACCCTCGAGGAGGGGGAAGCATTGGTTGATAGGTACTTCAGGGAACTCATAGAGGGAATTAGGGGGATTGTGTGAACGGTAATTAATGGTCACTCTATAGGTTACAGGTCAGTTCAGTCGCAGTTTGGGGTATTGCATCGATAATGTTTGGGTATGGCCCCGGGTGGAGAAATTTTGTGAAGAAATGGTGTTGGGATGCTCCAAAATGAGAAGGGCATTCAGTTGGAAGGTTCGACTGGGGCAAGTGAAAACTCTGTGGTTCGAGTAGTGTGTGCACTATTATCTTCAGGATCAGCTCAACTATTTTGCAGGACTAACGATATTACGACATGCTTTCGAGTGAGTCTTGAGTAAAGGTCAATCGATAGCGGTGTGTGTGTGATGAGAATAGGATAATGGGAACTGAGGAAATAAGATAAGGTATAGTTGATCAAGGATCGGAAGGGGGTAAGGAACATCTTTAGGCAAAAAGGGATTTGGATTCGAAGTAGTAGGACGATTTGAGTCGGGTGTGGATCATGATGACGTTGGATTGCATCCTTCAGATGAGATAGAGTTGTGTTCGTGATAGCGATTTATGTTAAGGCATTGTTGGTTGGGTAACACGAACGAGTATTTCGGACATTGAGGACGTGAGTGTAAATTTTGCAAGATAAGGCATATAAATGGTAAGACTTATACCTTGGGATTTGGTAAGATATGTGGGTTGCGAGACTCGGTACTTGGATTCGTCAAAGGGCATATTGAGGTATTACGGGAAGAGATTCGATGAGTAAAAATGGTAGTAAACAAGGTCACATGTTTTGCATGGTAGCATTTAGAGTTGTGTATCGGGTGAAAGTAAGGAACATAAAAATTGCAATCATAAGGTATAGTTATTCGGTACTAGGTTAATGACCTGGATAAATTTCAGCCTTTGGATTTGAGGGTGACATCGCATGATACTTATTGTAAGAATAGTTTAGAATCAATCGTCACATATTTGTGAAAGAACCAGGTATAGTGTTATGACGGTTAAAGTCATGTCCGAGTTGCCTATGTTTTGTTTGTCGGGGAACTAACGGTCTTCCGGTGTACCGCCTTCGTGGATTCTATGGGTTTCGTTCAAATTTGAGGTATAGCAGTGTTACCGAGTTTTCGTTGAAGTTAGTAAATATGAGTGATGTTTGGCAACTATACATGCAGTTCTGATGGTTTACGTGGGTACTTGACAATGTTATGGGAATGTACAAAGGGTTATGGAAGTCTTCAGAGTGATTGGATGGGTTCCTAGAGTTTAGATGCGGCAAGGCAATAAGTCGATATATATTTATATGGTGAGTTGAAGATTCGAGTAGCATGGGTTTGCTTAAGTGGTTTGGACATCGGAATTCAGAACTAACAAAATTGGGATTTGTACATTAGGCTTGTATAAGGTCGGTCTTGAATGGGTATGCTTAGAATTAGTTCAGATGAGGGGAATGTTCTTTACGGATAGAAGGAAATCATGACTTATACTCATGGCATGTGTCAGTGTGTTTCTAAGAAATCTTGATATGGCGACTTGGAATGTGTGTTAGAAAGACTAGAGGAATCAACATATCGTATCGGTTCAGAGTGGGCTACGGTTCATGATATTGTCTAAGGAATTGTGTGGTTTCGAAGGGTTTGAGAGATCTATTGATCACATTCAGAGGTGTGGTTTTATCAGTCAGAGTATTTTTTAGCCACCACGTTGTATGTGAGTTGCGATAACGGTTAGAGGGTTGTGGTATTTACAATGGTATGATGGTTCATGGTATGGGCACAATAGAAATCAGGTAATTCGGGCACGTGCAACTAGTTCATTCGAGGGCCAACTATGTTTGGTTTGCGTTCGTGGGGTTCCGGGTGAGTTTCGGGCATCGAATCCAAATTCGAGAACACCAAAAAAATCAGGTGTTCAGTTCTGTTGGTTTCCTTCTTCGCGTTCACGAAGGAGGGGCCGCGGTCACATGCATCACATTCGAGTGTCACTCATCGCATTCGCGAAGGCAGTGTTTGCTGGGCTGGGTCACGACACATCGCAATCGCAAGGGGCTTCCACGAACGCGATGAAGGGTTTCCTGAAACAATGTTTAAATCTGAAAATCATTAGGAACATTTCATTTTTGAATAATTGGGGTTCTGGAGCTCGGTTTTTGGTGATTTCAAGTCCTACATTCAAGATTTTTTATTGGGGCAATTTCCTAAACTTCATCTTGGTATTATTTCATGTTTTCATCTTTTGATTTTCAAATTTCTTCCATGATTGGGACTTGAGAAATAAGGGGTTTTAATGATAGTGAACCCTAGGTTGATAATGGTCATTTTTCACTAAATTTATAAATGTTTATGAAGGAATTTCATAGTTTGGGACTTGGATAAGTGTTTCTAACTTCAATTTCTTTGTCCAAACAAATTTTCAAATAGGTTAAAATGGAGATTTGAAACCCTAGGCTTGAAATTGGGTTTTCTTCAATTAAACATGGATTAGTAGATGGATTTTACTCATTTTTGGTATGTAGACTCCATAAGTAATGGGTAAACTGATTTTGCACTAAATTTCCTATTTTGCCATTCGTGGCTCGGAATCTTATTGTTGATTTTTCGGGTTCAAATTTAAAGTATGTCAATATGGGTACCATTGGGTTTGCATGACTTCCTAGAACAATATATTGACCTTATTGAACCGGAATTTCCTACAAAATGACTATTTTTCCCTTCGAAGTGGAGAATGAGTTTTTGAACTAACTTTTCTATCCGAAATTCTTCTAAGACTATTATGGGCATCCTTCGAATCTTGTGTTAACGTAAAATTCATAATTGTTAGAATGTGCTTATTTTGAAACGTTTCGGAAGAAGAAAGCTCGAGTTGGATAGTTTGTGGCGCTTGTTCGGCCTTCTAGGAAGGTTACGGTTTACCTTCTGATTAAATTTTGGTTAGCGAAGCATATGTAGAGTTAGTTACTATCGGAGAAATCATGTTACACCTTCGGGTATGAAGTTGGGATGGATTACCTAGGTTTGGTATTATTGATTGATTTGTGGGCTTGTTTCCTTCTTGTGATTTATTTGCTTGTTGCCATGTGTGTGATATTGGACATGTACTTAGTTGCCACATTGTGATCTTGATACGTTTCTCTCTCACTTATCTTGACATTATCATGGATAGAGGAAAGTACTTGATTTGATATTGATATTGTGATATGTGTCCACGTGTAGCCTGACTGAGATTGATATTATTCAATTGATATTGTTATTTATATTTGCATTCATCTCTCTCTTGATATCTCACTTATCATCTGAAATGGAAGGATAATGAAAAAGGCTTGAAATTGTGAAGTGTACTTTATGACAAATGTAATTGATATCATGCATGTCATACATTCTTATTCATATGATGAATTGTGATTGGAAATGATGATAAGTGAGAGAGTGTAGCCTCCGAGGTCTTTGTCAGAGAGCGTAAAAGAGAGACGAGTGTCCGATTCCCGAGGTCTTTGCTGAGATCATGAGAGTGTCCGATGCCCGAGGTCTTTGCTGAGATCGTGAGAGTTGTACATGGACTTCACGGGTCCCTCATGGGTCATGACTGTCGAGACATAGAGATATTTCACTCAAAGCGAGATATTCCGCTCAAAGCATGTGTGTATGGGGACTACATTTGGCTAGTGCATTGCATTGCATCGCACATACATTCATATTACATTCACACATACCTCTGATTCTGGTTGTTGTATTCATTGTATTGCATAATGCGTTGCATGCCTTGATTCCTTGGTTGTTGATTTATTTGAGATGTTGTGTGCTTGTTAATCTCTTACCTAGAGACATGATGGATTCGAGGACTAGAGATCCCGCCTAGGCTATGACTGTAACCTACTGAGATCAAGGGTGGTTCACTTTACTGCAAGTCTTACATAGATATGCTTAGTGATTACTTCATCCTCGTACTTCATGTATTCTGATTTGATACTCTACACTTGGGTTGTTTATTCTTGGAATGTGATAGTGTTTGTACTTGATTGCGAGCATGTCTATTCTTCAGTTTCTTCCTTTATATATGTTATCTAACTGTTGTCGGGCTATGATACCTACCAGTACATAGTGTTTGTACTAATAATATTCTGGCTACCCACTTTTGGGGTGTAAAGTTGTTCTAGGTACACGAGCGAGGTTCGATTAGCCTTCAAGGATCTTGTGGAGTTCATCTAGACTTTCTGTTTAATTCTCCTTCTAAACAGAAATTGTATTCAGGTTGTGGTTGTAACTTTTATTCAAGTTTTATACATAGATGCTCTTGTACTATTCATACCAGATTTCTTGTGTAGTTGTTGTAATCCACATTAATAATTATTTATGATTTAAATTTCCATTGTTCTTATTTATCATTTATGTTGTTTGATGAGTCTTTAAGGGACATGTTCTCCTACTAGGTGGGAAAAGGGTAGGTGTTCGCACGATAAGTTATTTGGGTCGTGACATTCTCAATATAATGAGACTAACAACGAGAAGCCATCATTATTTTCTTTTATTTTAATCCCTAAAATCACATCTACTTCTCCTAAGTCTTTCATTTCAAATTGAGAAGATTAAAAGTTCTTAGTTTCATTAACAATTCTCAAATTAGGGTCAAATATTAACATGTCATCCACCTAGTGACATATTATCACACTATCTTATTCGAACATCTTAGAATTAACACATGTATCAGATTTATTAACAACAAATTCATTATTCACTAACACATTGTTTATCCTTTAATAGTCATGGTTAATAGCCATTATTATTTATAATAGACCCTTAATTAATATTTATAACAAACAACATTGGATTAACCATTAGTTGCCGTTCAATTCTTGTATTCAAATGGCCAGTGACGTCCATTGATAAATAGCCTTGAATGACAGTTACAAAATGTTGAGAATTGTTTGTAACAGATAGCTATCGTCCTCTTTATTTTCTCATTATTTTTTTGGTCTCTTGAATGTTACACGTTGGGGCATGTGTCATTTAATGGCCCAGATTATTTCTTCTAAATTTTGATTCTAAGTACACCCTTCAGAGAAATAAATCCACTTGAATCTCTATTCCTCTATGCTCCTACAGTCCCACGCAATACAAGTCTATGGCAAAATTGACAATAATATGACCAACACTAAAGATCACGGATCATTTTTAACTTTGTCTTCTGCTTCTTGGTGTGATGCTTAAAACTTTAAATAAATTCGTTAGTTTTTATCTAATTTTTATGTGTCAAATCTTGGTATAATATTTAAAACTTTACGGAATTCGGTGTAGTTTTATCTAATTTTGATGTGTCAAATCCAAGTGTAATACTTAAAACTTTAAATAAATTTGTTGTAGTTTTAATATATTTTTGATGTGTCAAATATTAGCCCTTAAATTTAGAAGCCATGGCAGTACGTATCTGAAGGTCGAAGAATACATATTAGGAGTACTAATTTTGAACGGAATTAAACAGAAAGAAAATTGCGTGCAGTAATTAGCAATCTGCAAAAGGAGAAGAAAAACATGAAAGAAACTCAAGGAAGAAGATAAATGGATTTTTGTTTCATGTGAAATACTAGTGAATATTGCAACAAATCTGAGCCATTTAATGTATTAAATGGCACATGTCGAAAATCCAAGAGGGAACTGGAGGTTAAGTGCACTGGAGGGGAGCCGCTCCCGTTGTTCTTATCTATATATATTCATACCTTTTCTTTTGGAAGACCAGACGTAAGAAGTATCACGGCTGCTCCGCTACGGTCTCATGAACTGGACTTCATTGCCTTCCCTACATCTAGACAAATTCACATTTTCAGTTATCAAATATATTTCACAAGAGACAATAAAATTATCATAAAGGTTCACCAACCTTAAGATAGTATTTAAATATAAATATTATTTATTTACTGGGTCAAAAATTGTAGAACACCGATCAAATATAGACATGATTCTTTCAATTTAAATATTTTACGTCATTCTATAACTTGTAGTTAAACTTCACATGACCTATTATGCAATAAATACATATTAAAATATGATGAAAGTGTAAATGACCATAAGCATATCAGATATGTTACGCATTTTAAGATCATCACAAAATGAATCATATACCCTAACATTTATATCACTAGTATTTCATAAGAAATACAAGGTAGATTCATAAATAAATAAGAGTGAAGTTGGAAGAAATTAGAACCCGATTTTTACCATTTTTTTCTCGCAGTTTGAAGTTATCTTTGTCTTTCCGTCAAAAAATGACAATTTCATTCCCCAAGAAAATTATTGTTATCTCGAGTTTCTTCATGTATACCAAGTGCAAGATTCATCATCCAACATTTGCATTAATTCACTTTTTCATTTATTAGTTTTCGTGAAATGGTGCTATCACACGATTTTAAGGATACCGCAAAAATAAAAATGTTTTATAATTAAATTAAAGTTAAAACGTTAGTCATATCTCCTTGAAAGACCTCCATAACTCATAGGTTCCCCTTTAATCTAATCATCAGTTGATTATTAAAGTCTGAAAATGAAAGAAATAATCAATTGAAAGATATATATACAAGTTACATATTTTCATAATAGGAGAATCCTATTCCTATTCTATTCCTAAAACCTTATTTTACCATAATTCTAACTATACAATTATGGTAAGTGTACAAGACTAATTAAGGTAACCTTTACACTATAATATTACATCAATATACGTTCCTAATATACAACCCACCGTGATGGGCTGAAGTGCTGGACCGAGATGGGCCAGTCTGCCAAACCCGAGATGGGCCATAATCCTTAAGTACCCGTTATAAACACTTATGTATATCAAGTGTATATCACGGGTACATTACCTTGTTTAACACACCCCCGCAGTCATAGCGAGCGGTCTTCGAACGCTGAGACTGTCCCTAAAATCTTCAAAAAGGACCGAGGGAAGACCCTTTGTAAAGATGTCTGCAATCTGATATCTTGACGGGACATGACAGACGCGTACCTGACCCCGAGCAACCTTTTCACGGACAAAGTGAATGTTCATCTCGATATGTTTAGTGCGTTGGTGCTGAACCGGATTACCAGAAAGGTAAATGGCACTCATATTATCGCAATAAACCAAGGTTGCCTTTTGAATTGGACAATCAAGCTCTAAAAGCAAATTACGTAACCAACATGATTTTGAGACCACATTGGCTATCCCTCGATATTCAGTCTCGGCGCTTGAGCGGGATAGAGTTGCCTGACGCTTCGCAGACCAGGAGACCAAGTTGTTGCCAAGGAACATACAGTAGCCAAACGTAGACCGTCTGGTGTCTGGACACCCACCCCAATCAGCATCTGTGTATGAGACAAGTGTGGATGTCAATGAAGGATACAAATGCAAACCATAGTCCAGTGTACCCTGAATATACTGAATGATGCGTTTGAGTGCATTCATGTGCTCAATTCTGGGATCATGCATGAATAAACACACCTGCTGGATAGCATACGTAATATCTGGTCTGGTAAAGGTAAGATACTGAAGGGCTCCTACAAGACTGCGATAGCGGGTCGGATCCTCATAAGGGACGCCGGCCGCGGCACCAAGCTTGGGCTTAGTATCAACTGGAGTGGAAGTTGACTTACAGGATGACATCCCCGCCCTCTCGATGATCTCAGCTGCATACTTCCTTTGAGACAATAATAATCTATCGGAATGATAAGTGACGACAATCCCCAAAAAGTAACTCAAGGGCCCTAAGTCTTTCATAGCAAACTCAGAGCTGAGCATAGTCATGATAACCTGGCGTAAGGCATCGGAAGAGGCAGTCAGAATGATATCATCCACATACAACAGAATGTAGGCCAAGGACGAACCACGACGGTAGATGAACACGGAATTATCTGACTTGCTGTGAGTGAACCCAATAGTCAAAACATAGTCAGCAAACCTTGTATACCAGGCCCGTGGAGACTGCTTAAGCCCATATAAGGACTTCTTCAACAAACAGACATGATGAGGATGGTTGGGATCCCTGAATCCCAACGGCTGATGCATATAGACTGTTTCTTTGAAATCACCATGTAGGAAAGCATTTTTGACATCCAACTGATGAATAGGCCATGTCTTCGAAAGAGCCAAGCTAAGCACAGTGCAAATGGTAGCCGACTTGACCACCGGACTAAACGTCTCCCCACAATCTATACCAACCTGCTGAGTTTTACCATCACCCACAAGCCGCGCCTTATGTCGAGCAAATGAACTATCTGAATTCTCCTTATGAGCAAAATCCACATAGACCTGATAACATTAATACCAGATGGACGGGGCACCAACTCCAACATCTTATTATCAATAAGAGCATTATATTCATAAGTCATATCAATTTTCCAATTCGGATCGTTTAAGGCAAACACAGGATTACGGGGCAAGGGGGATTTAGAGACATTAGAATGTAAATTAAAATATCTTTTAGGTGTAACAATACCCCGCTGACTACGAGTGACCGGTCTATGACTCGAGGAAGAATTGAGTGGATGTCGGGAATTTGCTGGGCTCGGGACGGACTGGCCAGCAGGCAGTGGGCCTGCTGGCCCAACTCGGGAAGCAGTACCAGTGGCAGAAACAGAAACTGGATCGCCTCATCAAATCGCCCAATTGTTTGGCGGCCCATGACAAACCGGCGAGAGAAGGACTATGACGGGCCAGTGGGACCAGTGAGCAGTGGGCTCGCTGAAGAATTTTGGGTGCGGGAGATGTCAAAAAAATGCTGAATAATATACGGGGATATTTGTTCATCCAAAAAATTATACGAACTAGGCACGGGAGAATGACTTTTAGCAAATGGAAATTGAGATTCATCAAAAATTATATGTCGATTAATGATGATTTTATTGGAGGATAAATCAAAGCATTTGTAGCCACGATGATTAGATGGAAAACCCAAAAATACACACGGAGTAGACCGGGCCTGAAGTTTGTTAATTGTGGTGGATGGAAATAACGGATAACATAAACACCAAAAAACCCGAAGATGAGAATAAGAAGGAGTTTTATTATATAAAATTTGAAGGGGGGAAGAATATGTCAAACCTTTGGAAGGAATTATGTTAAGGAGATATGTAGCCATTTGAAGAGCATGATGCCAAAAATATGGGGGTACGGAAGCATGAATCAATAGTGTGCGGATAATGTTATTTATGGAACGAATTTTACGTTCGGCTTTCTCATTTTGTGAAGATGTATGAGGACAAGAGAAACGAAAATTTATCCCATTAGTAGCACAGAATTTTCGAAACACCCCATTGTCATACTCCTTTCCATTATCACACTGAATATTTTTGATTTCACGGTCGAATTGAGTTCTGATGAATGCTCTAAATTTTAGGAAGATGAAAAAAACTTGAGATTTCTTTGCTATTGGAAGCGTCCATAGAAATTTAGAATAATCATCCAAAAAGAGAACATAATATCGATGACCCATAGAACTAGGAACATGAGACGTCCATAAGTCGCTATGAATAATATCAAATGACATTAAAGTATGAGATTTTGAGTCTACAAACGACAACTTAACAATTTTCCTAAAGAACAAGATTGACAAATTGGAGTACGACTCGTACCCTTACATGAAATAAAACTATTTTTATCTAAAGTTGACAAAATAGAGGACCCCGGATGACCAAGACGAGCATGCCACAAGGAATGAGAGATGGCTGCAAAAATTGATGGCAGGGCTGGACTCGATGGACTGGGACTGGGTGTGATAGGATAAAGATTTCCCCTACTATCACACCTCATGAGAGGACTCCCCGTCTTGAAATCCTTCACATAGAAACCAAAAGGATCAAATTCAATAGAAACGGAATTGTCATTAGTGAATTTACGGACAGAGACTAAGTTTTTAATCAATTTGGGGGCGTGTAGGGTATTTTTCAAGATAAGAGGGGGATGAGGGGGAGATAATGTTTTATGACCATAACCCCGAATTGGAACATAATTATTATTACCAATAATTATACCGCGAGGGTTGCTCAAATTGGAATAAGATGAGAGAGTACCTGAATCGAATGTCATGTGGGTAGTGGCACCGGTGTCCATATACTAATTCGGGTCCGGTTGAGTCAAACCTAGTGTGTGCATCGGGACCTCGATATCGGTCTGAGTGGGGCCTGCTGCATGGTGAGCTTGCGGAGGCCGAGGCCCAAGAATTCCAGACCTGGACTGTCCTGGGTCGTAACTGCTGGAGCTGGAATTACTGGGCCAGTGGGCAGTGGGCCGTTGGGGCTGCTGGAAAGCCCACTGGCCAGACGCTGGAAATTATTGTGGAGGTGGGCCGTAGGGCCACTGTCTACTGGTCCAAGCCCATGGCCCAGAGGCCCAAGGCTAAGACCAGTGGGTCGGTGGCCCACTGTAACCTGGATGGGGTCCACTGCCACTGTTTTGGCCATTGTGACTACTGCCGGAGCCGCCGCGTTTGCCCCCGCGATTTTTTCCATTATTTTTCCGGCCTTTCTTACTGCCCCCGTGAGATCGGTTTTGGTTTGAATTGTCACCAAAAATTTGAGGACTAGGGGCGGAAGTCATCATGACCACGGGACTAGCATTAGTGACCGCCTTTTTAGCCAAACCGGCTTCTTCCAAGGTAAGCATGGATCGGGCTTGATAGAACCTTGAAAGAGGATTACTTTGACGAAGGAGAGTTCCAACGCCACTATAGGCCTCGGATAGGCCAACAACCATATGTAAAACAAGACGATCTTCACTAACTGGCGCACCAACGTTGCGGAGTTGGTCCGCCAATTCCTTCAACCTTTTGCAATATGCTGAAACGTTCGAGAAATTTTTCATGTTGACGTGGGAAAAATCATATTCAAGAGTAACAACTCTAGAGTTTTGATTATCCTGGATTATGTCACGCAGTCTATCCCATGCAGCCATCACCATAGCGTCTGGCTCAATAATCGTCTCCAATAGGTCGGTGGAGATAGTAGAATAAATCCACTGAAGGACGGTGGCATCAAGTGTTGTCCATAACTTAGGATCATCCTCGCGTTAGGCACCTCTGTATCATTAGGAGCCACAGGGATTATGTGATGGCTGACTTGATGCAAATGAGCGTGAATTTTGAACAACTCGGCCCACGTCGCGTATTGGACGTTTTCTATTTCAAGAATTAGAGGAATATGATTCTTGACGTTAGAAACAACAAGGGCTGGGTAAAATATGTTCTTTGACGTAGACATAATGAAAGAACAATAAGTGATAGAGGAATTTGGAAGAGAGATTTGGAGAGCGGAAGAATAAATGGCAAACCCGAGGGGGGGTTCGGTCTTTGGCCGAGAAGAGCAAAAAAATTTTTGAGAGAAATTTGTTTGTTTGACCTAGACTCTTGATACCATGAAAGAAATAATCCCCTTGATTATTTTCATTAATTGAAAGGTATATACACAAGTTACATATTTCCATAATAGGAGAATCGTATTCCTATTCTATTCCTAAAACCTTATTCTACCATAATTCTAACTATACAATTATGGTAAGTGTACAAGACTAATTAAGGTAACTGTTACACTATAATATTACATCAATATACATTCCTAATATACAACCCACCGTGATGGGCTGAAGTGCTGGACCGAGATGGGTCAGTCTGCCAAACCCGAGATGGGCTGAAATCCTTAAGTACCCGTGATATACACTTATCAAGTGTATATCACGGGTATATTACCTTGTTTAACAGAAAATACCACCATCGTTAACGTTAGTAAGAAGTTTTCTATGTCCTTCACTTGACTATCTTCACTTTGTTATCAAACTTTCTTCCTCCTGAATAAAATATATTTATTGAGCAAACATTTAAATTTGATTAAATAAATACACATTAATTTTCATGTGCATTATAAAAGATATATATTAAGATAGATGTAAGGTCTGCATACACTCTATCTTTTCCAGATCTCACGATGTGAGATTTCACTGCACATATTGTTGTTGTATAAAAGGTACCCAAATAAACCGATTGCTCAAGTTGGAGAATTTGAAAATCCATATCCGTTTCATCATATATTCTTTAGTAATAAATACATCTCAGTTTCTCACTTTTTTTATGCCAAAAAATATTTGTCATCTTTTTTTTTCATCCCACTATTTTTAAAATTACATTTTTTTAATTAAATTGTGGGGAAGTTAAAATACAATAGGCTCATAAATATGTTATAAGTCAACACCAAAAAATCAACCAATCAAGAGAAGAAGATAATTTCAAATGAACATGAATTCTTCCTCTTTTGAATTTTTGTTGAGGTCCAATTTTTCAAATTAAGGCATCTATCACAAGGATTCTAATACATACATTCTTTTTCTCATGAGCACATTTTTAGAGAGAAAATAAAAGTATTTTACCCTTTATCATCAAAATATGTATATAATTATTTTACCTTTTCATGTGCTACTGATCAATATTATATAAAATAATCACTTCCAAATTGTTGAAAATATTAATAATATCACTCAAAAAATAGAACAAAAGTATAGAATCAACTTATCGGATTAATGTTGTGTCGAGGCACAAGCCTTTGTCTTGAAAGCGATTTCGGCCCGATTCCGATGCTAATCATTAAGGCGACCCAAGATTCCACAACACTCTAAAAAACTTATATTAATGACTGAAAATTTGGAGTTGCATAAAATAATTGTCCAGAAATTCATAGAGAAAGGAAGCCAAGGAAGAATAGAGTATCTATCTATTTAGAATAGGAGAGACAAAACAATATTAGAATTCCAAGTGTAAGCACCACAAATTTTCAAATTTAAAATAGATTTTTAAATATAAAAACCATAAAAATAAATTAAAAAACAAATTGTCAGATCAAGTGGTTAGAACTTCCTTTTACTTTGTTTTTTCAATTTTATCCATTTTAATATAAATTTTAAAAACTTAGAAACCACCAATCCACTTCCCCCATTCCCTCTGCACGATCTCACCCCCTCCAAAACTATAACATACGGGTAAACATTAATTTACATCATCAAACTTCTTTTAAAATGTAAAGCTCATCTTGATATATCCAAATCTACATCCTAAAACTACTGAGTATTTGAATTTGAATCTATATCCATAGTTATGTTCATTACCAATAGTATTATGTTGAGATTTCATTTTTACACCTTGCGCTGTATGATATTATTTTCTGAGGTGGTGTTCATTGTAAAAAAATTCAGGTATTTATAGATTCTACTACAATCAGCAAATGAAATTTAACAAAAGGAGATGAAAGAGACAATCATATCAGTGTTTTCACCGTGTGATGAGTACTTTTTATGGGTAATTTTTTTTTATGTAATGAATTTTTGTTCTACGGAATATTTGGTTTGATATGTACTAGAAGTTTAATCTTTTTGTTGACCAGTAAATATAATTTCTTTCTTGGTATCTGGGAAGTAGAAAGTCTTCTTCTTTTTGGTACTTCTGTTTATTCGTGTAAACTTCTTATACTTTTAATGACAGCTGATTTTTAAATTACTTTTATTCAGAATGTCAGCGCACAAGTATCATCGGCGCCACTTTTGTATTGCAAAGACAAATTTGAATGTCACTAAAATAGCAAAATTTAGCATGAGTATGTTTAAACTTAGCATGAGTATGTTTAAATATAGCAAAAGAGATTCATTTATTAAAAGAACATAACATAAATTTTCTGTTCTAATATCACTGAAAGAAATAATCCCCTTGATTATTTTCATTAATTGAATATGTATATATACAAGATACAAAATAGGAGAATCCTATTCCTATTCTATTTCTAAAATCTTATTCTACCATAATTCTAACTCTACAATTATGATAGTGTATATTCCTAATTATGGTAACAAAATACATTACAATAGTAACACATATATTTTCCAAATATACAATGTTCTTAACTACCAAATCAGCCACAAAACCGAGCCCAATAATGGCCATAAATCATGGCACTTATTATGGCAATATACACTTGTATATTGTGTGTGTATTGCCATATTTAACAATCACAAAAACTGTTGTTTATGTAAGATTGTATGAAGTCTTTTTCATTAATACAAATATATATAGTGTGTACAATATTGAATCCTAATATAATAAGGATTCTAATTCTACCATAATTATACACAACTAACAATTACAAAATATATGATGAATATATTCTAATATTCACTAATACACCCCCTCAGTCGGAGCAGGAGGAGGCAAGACGCTGAGACTGGATCTGAAGTCGAGAAATAGCTGTCGAGGAAGTCATTTTGTAAAAATATCTGCATATTGATACGAAGAAGGTACATGCAGCACCTTAACAAGACTAATAACAACCTTCTCACGAACAAAGTGTATATCTATCTCTATGTGTTTGGTTCGCTGATACTGAACCGGATTATGAGATAAATATATCGCGGATATGTTATCACAATACACCAATGACGCCTTATGCAAGGGATATTGGAGCTCCAAAAGAAGGTTTTGGAGCCAACATATCTCAACAACGACATTTACAATGCCTCTATATTCTGCTTCTACAGTCGAACGAGATAGGGTGGCTTGCCTCTTGGCAGACCATAAAATGAGATTATCCCCTAAAAACACAAAGTAGCCAGAGGTGGAACGTTGCGTGTTCGGACATCCTGTCCAATCTGCATCCGTATATGATAACAACCTGGTTGGTGCAGAGGGGTAGAGATGCAATCCATAATCAAGAGTGCTTTAAACATATCGAATGATACGCTTAAGAGTAGTAAAATGAGGCTCCCTGGGGGCATGCATAAACAAACACACTTGCTGAACAATATAAGCAATATCAGGCCTGGTGAAAGTAAGATACTTAAGTGCACCTGCAAGACTCCTATAGAGAGTGGGATCGGACACTGGATCACCATCAGCAGCACTGAGCTTTGATTTCGAGTCAACCGGAGTGGGCATGATCTTGAAATTCGCCATTTTGGCCATGTATACAATATCGTCTACATACTTACGCTGACATAGAAATATAGTATCTGCAGATCTAGTCACTGATATCCCCAAGAAATAACTCAACTTCCGCAAATCAGTCATAGCAAATTCAGTTTTGAGTAGTGCAATGATCTCATTTTTAACACATTAGAGGAGGCAACAAGAATAATATCATCCACATATAGCAACAAGTAAGCAATGTTACCACCTCGATGAAAAATAAAGAGAGAATTATCACACATGTTGCATACAAACCTAATCTGCATAATATAATTAGCAAATCGTTCATACTACGCTCTGAAGGCCTGTTTCAAATCATAAAGTGACTTATGAAGACGACATACATAATGAGGGGTCTCCAGATGGACAAAGCTTGGCGACTGGTGCATTTAAACAGTTTATTTCAAGTCCCCATGTAAAAAGGAATTCTTTACATCAAGCTGATGAATCGGCCAATGCTTACCCATAGCAATGCTCAGAACTGTGCGGATGGTAGCCAGTTTAACAACCGGACTGAATGTCTCACCACAATCAATACTTTTCTGCTAATTTGTACCATTAACCATAAGTCTCGCCTTATATCACTCTAAATCACCATTGTCTCTGAGTTTGTGATGAAATAACGACATGCATCGGATCACATTCACCCCATCCGGTCTAGGAACTAAGTTCCAAGTGTGCTATTTCGTTAAAGCATTAAATTCCTCACGCATAGCCGCATTCTAATTAGAGTCAAGTGTGGATAATTTTAGGGTTTTAGGGATTGGGGACATAGTTTGGGTTGATAGGTTAAAGTGTACTTTGGGTTTGAAAATCCCGTATTGAGCACGAGTTTCCATTTTATGTGTGGGGACAGGTGTGGGCTGGGGACTGGTCGGGGTTAAGGACTGGCAGTGGGGTAAATCGACGGTGGAAGGGTGACCAGTGGGTGTTGGGTAAGTGGGATATGGCAATGGTTTGGGTGACTCGATGGTGGTCGATAGGGGCCAGGTGATATCCGGTGACTAGTAGTTCGGTGGATCTGGGTTTGGGTTTCTAGGACAAGTGGGTCTTGGGTTGAGGTTACCGACGGTGGTGTGGATGACTAGTGAAGATGTTTGTGGGGTCGTGGGATGGTGATGACGGTGTGTTGTCGGTGACTGGTAGTTTACGGGAGTGGGGTCTGGTCAGAGTGATGATGGCATAGTGTGGTGGGAATGGGATGGCGGCGATGGGTGAGGGGTCACCGTGAATGGACTGGGATCAACCTGGTGGGGTACCGATGTGTCGGACAATATAGTGGCAGTAGATTGATCTGCCAGAACAATGGCAATAGTTGTAACTTTGGTGGTGGAATGACAGATAGAAGATTGAGCAGAGGCAGTGGGTACAGTGGCTGCCGCCGAAATAGTGACAGCGCGGCCGAGGGCTAGGCGGAGAAGCGGTGATGTGTCAGACTCATCTAAAAATGTGTAATCCAAATTCTAAAATTTTTGGATATTTTCGAATGGGAAGATTTCTTCGTCAAACGTGACGTGATGTGAGACGGTGATTTTATGGGATGACAAGTCGTAGCACAGATATCCCCTATGATTGGGCAGAAAACCTAAGAACACACAAGGGGTGGTGCGGGATGCAAGTTTATGCGGGGCTGTGGAGGCAAGATTCGGGTAGCACAGCCATCCAAAAATTCGTAAGTGCTCATAAGTTGGGATCCTACGAAATAGAATTTCGGTGGGTGTTCTATTTTGGAGAGTCTGAGTGGCCAAAATATTTAGAATATATTCGGCCATTTTCACAACATAGATCCAAAAGGGAGAGGGAAGGAGGAATGAAATAGGATCGTACGAACCATGTTATTGATAGTGCGAATAATTCGTTCGGCCTTACCATTTTAAGAGGAGGTGTGGGGACACGAGAACCGGAAAACCATGACATTAGTAAAGAAAAAATTGTGAAACACGGAATTATTGAACTCACGACTGTTATCACATTGAAGTGATTTTACGTCTTTTTTCGAATTGTGTTTTGACATAGACACGAAATGCAAGAAACTTGGCAAATATTTCAGACTTGAATTTAAGCAGATGGACCCAGACAAAGTAAGAAAAGTCATCTAATAAGATGAGATAAAATTTATGACACAATGAACTATTAATTGGAGATGTCCATAAATCTGTATGAACCATGTCAAAGGAACAATACATAACACTTGAAGAAGACTTAAACGGAAGGTGAACATATTGTCTAAATGACAAGAAAGACACTGTTGGACAAATTTTTCATTATTACAACGAATTAAATTATTGTTTCTAAGAAAACTAAAAATAGGGGCTCCTCGGTGTCCAATTCTATTGTGCCAGATTGACGGAGAGATTGTTGCTAAAGCGGTGGGAGGAGTGACATGAGCCATTAGAGATGTGGGAGGGTTGACACTAGCAGCGGACGTGGATAGGAAATGATAGAGATCACCCTCACTGTTGCATCTCGTAAGGAGTTTTCCAGTACGGAGGTCCGTTACGGAAAATCCAAACGGATCAAAGTTAATTGATACAGAATTATCGGTGGCAAATTTCCTAATGGAGATTAGGTTTTTGATAATGTTAGGAGCATCATATAAGACGTTATTCAAAGAGAAATGGGGATGTGGTCGTGGGGTTAGTGTGTTACCAAACTCTTGAATTGGAATGCGATGACCGCTACCAACCATAATAGATTGTGGAGTATTTAAACTTCGCAGTTGAGGAATATTATCAGAATTGTTGGTGAGGTGAGACGTGACGCCTGTATCCATATACCACGCATTATCGGGCCGCCGAGGAGTCAATGTGACGAAAGCTGAGCCCAAATTAGATTGGGAGAGGCCTGTAGCGGACTGCTGGGCTCCAGGAAATATGACCAAATTACTGTGGCCCATTGAATGGCCTGGGGAGGACTGGTAGGAAGCCTGAAATTGGGCCCAAAATTGATTTGCAGAACTTGGGTTGTTAGGCTGCCATAGGTTGGGCCGCTGTTGCTAGGCCGCTGTTGTTGACTGCAAGTCCCTGAATGCTGGGCAGTGTTGTGTCGACGGTGCCATAATTTTTTTTTCTTTTTGGGTAAAGGACAGAATTTTCGATTGAAAAAAAAATTGTGTTCTTCTGATTGTTCTCGGAGAACGGGAAAAGAGAACAAAAAGGGGACAAACTTCTGACAAGAGAAAACAAACATCAGACAAAGGGTTTTACTTTTTTTTTTTTACAAGAGGGGAATTTTGTGGAGGGAAACAGAGAACAAAAAAAATTGGTTTTCTGACAGGAATTGGAAGCCGTCGTTTTGGAAGAAACCGAGGGGGGGGGGGGAGTGAAAGGAGGTGAAAAAATAGGGTTTAGATTTTGGGCTTTGATACCATATAAGATTGTATTAATTTCCTTTGTGGAGTTTTTCTCATTAATACAAATATATATAGTGTGTATAATATTGAATCATAATATAATAAGGATCTTAATTCTATCATAATTATACAAAACTAATAATTAGAAAATATATGGTAAATATATTATAATATTCATTAATAGTTTATCATTAATTTAGTTTAGCTATGATTGTTATCGTTAGGTTTTATGTTGGATGATAAATTATAAGTGGCCAAAGTTTTACTTACTCTAAAATACCTCTATACGCTTGAGATCATATGCAGAAACTTTAAACTAGAGACTGTCTTGGTTCGAAAGTTTTATGCATTTTTTTTATTTGTGTTGGGTATGTATTTATGTTGCCTATTCAGCAATCAGAATCTTAGTGTGATTTATCATCAAAAAATTTATGCATATATTTTTGTTACAAAAAAGGTACTTTAACACATTTGTTAGTGCACGTGTATGTGATAATTATATCTAGTTTCATTTAGTTAGACAATTGAATTTAAATTGACTTAAAATATCTTAAATCAAATGCAGTCATTACACCATATTCCGATTTGATTTCTTGAGTGATACTGTCAATTTTAGATGAATTTATAAGAATTCATAATTTTATGTTATTTGCTACAATTATTAGATGTATTTGTTGGAAATTTACCAATGTGGAATTAAGTTTATCCCATTATTTATGACTTGAACAATTGGGGCCCCGCACGTCGGAAACGTCATTTCCACACACGTGCACTCGTAGTGCCAAATATCGTTTCGTTAGTGAAAGAGATATTGGTACATAAGTAAATGTTTGAGACATAGAATAATGGACGGTTATTGGCTAAATAACAAGTATTCCACATCGGTAAACGAAGGAAGGATTGTGCAAAGTGTAAGATGGTACGGGTCGGGAAGGGCCACGGCGCCACCCGGACGGAATTTCAAAAGTTTGGCTGATTATGGAGAGATTTTGGAGCATTAAAATGGTATTTTTTCATCCATAAATCAACCATTATTTGACTGCATTAATTGGTGAATTAAAGGGCCATTACATGACATTTAAATGTCCATTACGTGAGCACTTGAAGAGGCCATTATTACACTACTATAAATTGAAGCATTTGACTCAATTCTACACACTTTTCAAGAACAACAATTCTGAAATTCTTGTTGCAAATTCTCTCATCTTAGCAATCTTTTGTTATTTGTTTTCTTCACTAGAATCACTTGTGTTTGCTTTGCACAAATGATAGTTTGTTGTTTTATCTTGTGAGACTATTGCCCGCTAACGTAAAAGCATATATACGGGGCAATCTTGTCTTAAAGACAAAGTGCCATCACTCGACTCAGCACATTTGTAACACTTTCAGATTTAATATGTCTTGATTTCAGGTTATCAAGATTCAAAGAGCTTTCTGCAAATTGGTATAAGGATTCTAGATTGATTCAAGAACTCAAAAGCTTGTTGTTGTCACAATTCTTATTTACTACAAGCCTGTTGCTATTGTAATCTTTATGGTTTATCCTTTCGAAGCACTTGTAATAGTTATTTACTATTCCCGTAATGCTTTACCTCCAACAATTTTAAGATAAGATTGCATTAGTGCTCGAAAGATGTCGGTCAACAGTCGTGTGACCAAATCTAGTTATGGTTGTGGTTTTCTGGTTGAAGACAGTTCCATTGACAGTTCTGTTGACAACAACTTTATTTGTGTCAACAAACTAGAATATGGTTCTAATGATGAGGTTCAGAGCGCCTATGTTGGTAATGCTGTTGACGGTCAAGGTGCTGATGGTGTCACCGCTCCCGAGAGATGTGGAAACAAGTGCGCACAGGAGGTTGAGGATGTCAACTGGGACAAGAGGAGAAGACTGAAGATATTGTTCTATCTTGTAGCAGAAGACATATATCTGTCCCAGACAAAGGATCCAAATTATGGTAAGGAGGAAATGGACACTTAGTCGGACTGAAGTGGGCCAGAATTCAAAAGGTCTAAGTTAATTATCCTTCCTTGTCTATAATATGTTTAGATAATATCTGAATAAAAGTGTGTAAAGCAAGTCTAGGAATATGAAAGTGTTTTCATTAAATACTTATATTCCGTACACTCTAAAATCAGAAATTGAATCTCCCTCTTTCCCGGTTAAAAAATGGTGATGGAAAACAAAACTTAAAAGATCCGTTCTTTTGGGTGTAATTATTAAAAGTGTGTAAAGTATATTTGCACATACGAAGGAGAGATATCCACTGACTGTGCGAAAACTGTTACCGCTCTTAAGCAAGCGCCAAGAATTGTCTAGGCACCAATCTCAAGGGAAGAAGACTAAGAGATAATGGCTTATCTTAAGACGTTGAACCTGTCACACTATCTGATAGAAGATCCTTCATTTGATAGGATATTATTGGACACTCAGTCGTACAAATACTACGGGCGACTGGAGTGGGCCAGAGTTTCCAGGTCTTAAATGATCTGAAGGCCAAAATAAAGGAAGAAAAGAAATTGGACACTCAGTCTGCCAAAGCAACTGAGTGGGCCAGAGTATCCAGATCACATATGATCCAGTTACGCCCTAACCATGGGCAAGAGGTTGTTCATCTGAAGCAATGCCACCTTTAAAGTAGAAGGGGTTGGAGAGGTTGAAAGGAGGTGATACATGTCCCAAACTTGGTTTCAGGGACGATGTTGGTTAAGCTGGTTAGAGACTAGTCCAACAGGTATAGTATGTCTGTAGCCAAATGAATGATATATTTGTAATCCGTGCATCTATTCCATCATAGATTAAGACACGTTAAATAGAAAGTCATTCAAAAGCTAACTAAGTTGAGATTGTTGCCTTCTATTGACATAAACCCTCAAAATGAATGTGAGGTGGGCGAAGAGGCAAAATCACCTTTCCATTCCGTCAAAGGAATAACGATATAAGCACCGCTCCTCTAGAACTTAGTCATACCTACATGGATGAATTGAAGTTTGTACAAAATAGATGGGGGAGACAAGTACTTTGTGACCTTCATAGACGATGGTACAATATATTGCATCCTTTATCTGTTGAAAAGCAAAGATGAAGCGGTTGTAGCGGATAAGCGCTACAAAGCAGAAGTTGAAAATCAACTAAGCCTACAGATTGAAGAATTTATAGTGATAGAGGGGGAGAATGTGAAGCATCGTTTATCAAATGACTGTTCCTTACTCAGCTCAGTCTAACGGTGTTAGCCAAGCACAAAGTCGTATGCCCAAAATATGTGGGGCAAGGCGATCCTTACCGCTATTGTGATTCTTAACAAAATTCTGAATAAGGATAAAGATAACCCTCCATGTGAAACATGAAAAAGATCCCACCTACAAATGTTGTGATGTGGGGTGGCTTGGTAGAGGTTGGAATACCGAAATAGGTCAAGACTATAGATTGCATATCCACTGGATCTGCAAATAACAGTAGTTCTTATCGCCTCTTGGTGTCAAAGAATGCTGAATTCTTTGAAGATTACTTTCCTTGAGAAGGAAAAAGAAGCAATTACTAAAGGTTAACAAGAACCCGTGCGTGCTTTATTATCCTGAACTAGACGTTCCAGATCTATAGGACTAGGAAGTTGCTGACTATCCGGAACTTAATGTTCCAGATCTACAGAACTCAGGGATTCTAGATGTTGAACCGAGATAGAGCAAAGAGGGGACAAAGACTTGTTCCAGGCCTTCTAGCTTGTATTATTGAGAATGAACCATGGACAATTAACAAAGAATTATCATCTACAGAAGCACTACTTTGGAAAGAAGCTACAGAGAGAAATAGATTCCATCAGATAGAACCATACTTGTGTAATGGTTAACCTTCATCCGGGAAAAGAACCTTTGGGTTGTAAAAGTGGATACTCAAATTGAGTACAAAGTAGATGGATCTACTGACGAGTATAAGGCCTCGGCTACTTGGACATATGCTCCCCTGGGAATAGCTTAACATCTAGGGCCATTGCAGTCTTGCGTGACATGGATGTTGAGACATCCTTCCTAACCGGAGAGTTGGAAGGGAAGGATCAGAGTTGGTTTGTTGGACTGTTGGGCTTCTTCTTGAACTTTCCTTTTAGTCCTTGAAAGGTTTAAATTTTGGTCCTGGAAGGTTCAGACAAAATAGAAACAATGAATCTGACAACAGAAACATTGACTTTGAAGTTAGAAAGCCAATAGTTGGAAAGACAACAGTCTGAAAGTGGAAGTCATATTAAAACAAAGTCTCGATATGAAAGATATGGGTGTCACATATGACATCGTAGGAATTGGGGTTTCTAAGACATCTAACGAATTGGTTTAATTCCAAACACATTTGTGAGATAGTTGACAGTCTCGTTGAAGCCACCAATGGATATGAATCATAGAATTGACTGAAATCATGGTGCACCCATATACCATGAGCGATATGCGCAGGTCACATGTAGTTCAATATATTTTACACACTACAACCAACCTGTTATCGACTTACAAAGTAGATCAGTTGAACTAAGGTTCACTCGTGATTCTGGAAATAATCAATAGAAGGCATTAAATCGGATATGACAATATCTGAAATATTCACTTAACTACGGATTATAGTATCCTGGATGTCCAACGGTTCTGGGAGAACACAATGATGCAAACTAGACATCGGACATGAAGAACACCAAAGCCACAAGTGAATGTGTATGGTGTGTCTTGGAAAATCCTCTATGCAAACTTGCATCGGCTGATTCATGATGGAATCAGAGTTTATCGATTTAAATAAAGCATGAGAAGAAGTTGAGTAACTTCACGACTCCTTAGAGGATGTCCCTTTTTGGGAGAAATCTGTGCCTTCGTCAGTTATACATTGTGACTAGCCAGTATGTTGCGACTTACATTTATAGAGTACTGATCTAACCGTGGCAATAGTTGCAAAGCGAAAGGTAAGAAAACTAATACATCGTGAAACTGAACTTTATCCTTCTGATGTGAATATCAATTCATGCCCCCGATATGGGCACAATTTACACTCTACTATGACGTGTGGTTTGCAAGTGAAGATTGTCAACATTTCTTCTACCAGTGAGTGTTCTTGCAAGATTGTTCACTTGCATTAAACTAAATAACCACTAAATGTTCCTATAAAGTGAAATCTCTCAGAACTGATATCTTCTAACATCATCAACTTTATCATTGAAGGTCGGAAGTTGGAGACAGGAGATAAATACATCTTGATAACCATCAAACATGTCTTCACCATATTTGAAAATACGTCCACTAGGGTAGAACAAGTCGAGGGCTCGAATGTTCTTCTTTTCAAGATGGCGCACTAAATAGCATGTGCGTTTTATTATTTTATCACTTTGGCAATTATGATATGATTTTTTAAATCTGAATATTTCTTCAACTCAATTTAATAGAAATAAAAGTCTGCAATATTCTTACTTATAAAAACAATCTATATATGTTACACAAATTTATAGATAGTTAGGGGTGTGCATTATTAAATCGAAAAACCAAATCGAACCATACCGAATTTAAATTGAATTGATTTTTCAGGTTTTTGTGTTTGATTTCGAATTGAGAAATTAAAATTTTTGATTTCTTGGTTCGGTTTCAGATTTAGAAAAATAAAAACTGATATATATAACATATAATACCATTTAATGGAGTTTGAGTAACACTTTCAACCTTTCTTACTTAGTGATCTATTTATATTAGAGTATAAAATGACTCATTCTCAATAGGTAGGTTATGGACATGTATTTATATACTTTTAAATATTGTGTTTTTAAAGTTTTACCCGTGACTTATATTAGAAATATATTTAAGAGATTTCACATGGTTACTTCTCATTCTCTATAATATTTATTCTTTTTCGCCATTCAAATATATCTATTCAATAATGTTAATGATCTAATATGATGTAACTGAATAACCAAATCGAAAAAAACTGAACCGAAAAGAGAAAAATCGAACCAAACCAGATTAATTTTGGTTCTGTTAACACAAAAAAATACCTCTAAGTGTGTAGCCGAATCAAGTGGCAGCCTAAGGTGGGAAACATCAAAATGAGCAAGCGACAGAATGCTAAGTCGATAATTGAACTGACTCGTAGCCGAATCTACTAGTCCTAGCATTCGACTCAAAAAGCTTCATCGGCTATTACAATAGCCTAGCCGAGTCACAATTTCGAGGAATGATTAAGACCCACATCCATTTGGATGCCTTGAAGACCAAGTCAAAGAGCATCCTTGACCCCAAGAAACGGTAACAACCTGCAAAACAACTAGAAGGAAGTGCCATTAATCATGCAAGAGGGATTCAAGGAGCAAAAATCGGCATCACCTCCTTATAGTTGGCTAGTGGATTTAGTGGGTAATTTAGTGGCTAACATATGGGGATCACATTTTATTTCTTGTAGTGTATAAATAGTATCATTTGTACAGAAAATGACACATCCAATCAATCAAAAAACTAATTTTTTCATATATTCATTCTATCTTTAACGCCTTTATTGCACTCTAGCTGTATTTATGTTTCTTAACACTTAGTTTACTCAATCACCATCCTAATGCTTTCTGGAGTAGTTAGGGAACCCATTGCTGGAAATTAGAGTTCCGCTTTCAGCCCAAATCACTTAGTTAAGGAATCAATTTGTTATCCGATAAAACGGCAAACATTTCAGACGGGAACAAATTTGGGATGCCCAGTGGGACCATATGTGACCTCATAACGAAGTTGGATTCTCTAGCTCAGGATCATGCTTGGTGTATGCGCCTAAGGTCTAGTAAGAAGATGAACCCATAGTCCAGTCCACATCCTAAACAAAATCCTTCCAGAAGGAACAACGGGCCACCACTTTCCTCGGGTATGCCTACATTGGTTGATACCCCTCCACTTCCTCCATGAACCCAAGCCGTGGGTCAACTTAGCCAACCTGAAGGTCCAACTGTCAAGACTACGTCATTCATCAGACAACAGATTGACTTAGGCATCCACGACATTATGTACCAGGTTCCAAATAGTTGGCTGCCATCATTAAGCCAATGGTGCATAATGAGGTTCAGCAGGTGAGGGAACTGGAAGCCAACCGACTGTATCCAGGAGAATGTTCAGCTAATTCTGCCATCCCTCTAACGAGTGGCGCTGTGCAACATGCAACTGTGACTCCAGGTGTTGTTCCTCAGCCGAATGTGTATCAGTTAGTACCTACTCAGGTACAGCCGATAGCATACCTAAGAGCACAAGCTCAGTCACTTGGTAACCAATCTACTGTATGGTTGCCACCAAACGTTGGGGGGAAAACTATGCCACTCGACCAAGCGAGTCTGCAGTATGGGCAGATCAATATGTCTTAGAGACTAGTTCAGGCATCCGAACACCTTTTGTTGCCGCCGGTTATGCCGTACGCTCCTGCAAACGGCCCTACGGTGTAGGCGACCAATGTTGGCCAACCGAATTGCCAGCCATTGGCCCCTGGCTATGACCTTGCTCGTCTATCTGGTGACGCTGTCTACAGTGGGACACCATTCTAGCAGTCACAGCCAGTACCCATTCCATACTATCCAGGAAGCGCAAACTTTTCAAGAACGAATGATGTCTGGGGAGAGCAGACATGGAATATTGTTCCACCTTATCCTCAGGCTCCGTCGGTTGTTCCAGGAGCTCATGTTGCAGGCTTTGGTGGCTATGCCCAATAGCAGCAATGAGGATATACCCCGCCTGTTGGTAATGGCCAGCAGAACACCTACAACTTTCAAAACCCTGCTCAACAAGGTATAGAATGGAGGCCTCCAGTTCAGAACGCCTACCAGCCGGTTCCAACTGAGAATAGGCAAGGGACTTCACAACTGATGAACCCGAAAACTATTGCTGAAGAGGTACTTTGGCATCCAACTGAAACCCTTGGACAGGCCTGTCTATAGGAAACCCTACCCCGATTGGGTAGATCGGATAACAATATTGCTAAGACGGTAAATATACCATTGAGCACATAGGCAGATTTACCACCCAATGTGGCGAAGTTGGCTAGAATGAGTATCACAAACTACAGTTGTTCCCCGTTTCTCTAACCGGAACAACATTTTCCTGGTACTCATCCTTGACCCCCGACTCTGTACAAAGCTTGGATGATATGGAGCGTTATTTCCATGATAGATTTTATTGGCCCCAACCTCAAGTCACTGTAATCGATTTGATGAATCTCAAGCAACAAGTCGATGAGTCGGCTACCGATTATATTGAGAGATTCAGAAGAAAGGTTGGGAAATGCATTGTACACTTTCTTAAGTCGGAATGCACCCACATGATAATCAACAACATGCATACTCAGCTAAAAGAAAAATTAGTGGGATAATCCTGCTCTGACTTAAGCCAGTTAGCCGAGAAGGCAAGAAAATAGAGCAATATATCCAGGGCAGATGAGTGTGACTCCCATTTAGTATCCATTATTAAGGCAGATGAGTGTGACTCAGAGTCAGTTGATTACACAACAGATGCAATGGTAGCCGAGATTGTCAGGGGTAAGGTTTATTCTTCCCCAGCTTTGAAATCTATGAAAGGCAAGGAGACGAGTTCAGCTGATGACAGGGTCGGTTACTCATTTGACATTACAAAGATAGATCAGATCTTTGATCATCTGCTTAAAGATAAACAGATTTAGCTGCTTGATGGTCACAGGATTCCGCCTGCCGAATAGCTCAATGATAAGAAGTACTGTAAATGGCACAACTCATATAGCCATGCTACTTCTAATTGTGTGGTCTTCAGAAAGGAAATTCAAATGGGCATCAAGGAGGGGAGATTCAAGCTAGCCGATAAAAGCATAGCTGAAATGTCTGTTGATACTGACCCCTTTCCCACAGTACCGATATCTATGGTGTCCTTTACTAAGCCAGATCAATCAAAAGATGTTAAGGGGAAATAGCCGATGAAAATATATGGGTCCCAAAGAAGCCCGCTGGTAAGAAAGAGGCCACAAACATCTCTGTGTTTGATCGGCTAGGCCGCGTGTATGAGGACACGAATAGGCAGCCAGTTGGAAGCAGTTTTCGTGGCTTCCCTTAAAAACTAGAGCACACTGCTCGGGAACCTTAGAAACAGTACCCGAAACTCAAAAGAGGCCCAGTAGACCTCAAGCGCAGGCTTGTGGGGGAAATCATGGCTACCAATCGATGAGAAGTCGAGCATGCCCCATATAGATGAGGAACCACTCCCCATAGCTAAACAGAGGGTGGCTGCATTTAACGTAAAATAAGGCGTTTCTTCCTTACGTATCACAGTAAGGGACAAAGGTCAGCTAAACCCCCGAAGGATGATTAAACTAACCGCCAATATAGAGGAAGGAAAATGATTCGTCAATCAGGCTTCTGGAAAGAAAGAGGTACCACCGAGTGTCGTATCCAGGACTCAGAAAATAAGGATGTAGCGTGCCAGAGCCTTGCACAAGATGAAAAAATGTTGCACATGATATCCATCGCTAAGGTGACCGATACGCAAGAAATTCCTGAGTCTGCCGTGGCTGAGGCTATAGAGCAGGCATTTGACTCAACCTTTTCAGAGATGGTGCCGCACGAAGGAGAAACTTTGGACCAACCAGAGCTGAATATACAACTTGATGATGACCCGACAGAGGAACCTCGACGGGAGACTACGGCCTTGAAGGAATCCCTAGCTGAGACGGTTCCACAAATCACGCAGAGGATCCAAGCATTAGAACCTCACCCATTTCCTATATGTCTCTAGGAGATGAAAAATATTAGGTTCTTGTCAACCGAATTGGATGAGGTGGGAGACTCCATCCTCGATTTAGTTAAGCATGATTCAGCCGATGAGATTTGGGCAGCTATTGAAATGGTCAGCTTGATTCCATGTGAGTTCTGGGCCGGCCACTCTATGCTGGATAGCCTAGAAGGTGATCTGTGTGTGGAAGACACTGAATGTGAGACTATATCTGATACCATGGATAGGGACGCTTTGAGCACTGTATTTGGTGCACCAACGGAAGAGATGGTTAAACACCTCAAACCCCTCTATATTAAGGCTTACATTAACGGCAAAGCCATCAGCCAAGTGTTCGTCAAAAATGGGGCTGTGCTGAATGTGATGCCGCTGCTTACTTTGAAAAGACTCAACAAAACCAGAGAGGATCTCATCCAACTAACATGAAAATGGCTAGCTTTATGGGAGAGGCCTCTGAAGCTTTGGGGATCTTAGTAGCAGAAATCACCGTAGGTCATAAAACGGTCAGGTCTGCCTTCTTTATAATAGATGGCAAGCCGTCATACGCTATTCTGTTAAGTAAAGACTGGATTCACACCAGCCGATGCCTTCCTTCCACCATGCATTAAAAAACTCATTTTTTGTGAAAAAAACAAGATAGAAATCGTCCCAGCCGATGATAACCCATTCCAAGAAGGGGTTAAGAACTTGGAGGTTGTCTTATATTCACCTTATGTGGATCTCATAGCTGTCGCGGAGTAGTACGAAGAAGGATCTTGGGAATACTGCAATCTAACTTCATGAGGTTTTGAAATAAACAATTAGCTGAACCACTACTTACCTTGGAAAAGTTAGATGATTGAGGAGACCCAAATCATACGTGATCTGTGGCATCAGCTGACTGCTCTAAGTTCTAAAGAAAGGATAGCCGATGCATCACAGGTAGATGAATACAACAGAGAACCAACACTGGCAGTCGATGACATTGAATTGCTGATGGAACTTGAATCACCCATAAGAAGGGCTATGCCTAGTTTTAAGTCTCAGGATCCCTTGGAAGATATCAACTTGGGTACTGAGGAAGTCTAGTGGCTCACTGAAGGAGGAAGATAAACAGAGCATGTCGACTCTTCTACTGCAGTATAGAGACTGCTTCGTGTGGGATTATCATGAGATGCATGGGTTGACACATACTTTGGTAGAGCATAGATTTCCAATTAAATAGGGCTTTACACCTCATAAACAACCACCCAAAAGATATCACCCTCAACTGATGCCTCAAATCAAAGTTGAGATTGAACGGTTGTTGAAGGCCGGGTTCATCAGAACGGCTGCTGAAGGCCGGGTTCATCAGAATGGCTAGGTATGTGGAATGGTTGGCAAATATTATGCCAGTCAAGAAGAAGAATGGAAAGGTTCGGGTATGTATTGATTACAAGAACCTAAATCTAGCCACTCCCAAAGATAAATATGTCATGCCTGTAGCCGATATGCTAGTCGATTCGGCAGCCGCTAATGGTGTGCTGACATTCATGGATGGATACTCCGGCTATTATCAGATAGTAGTAACCGATGAGGATATTCACAAGAATTATTTTAGGTGTCCAAGAGCCTTGGGAATTTATGAGTGAGTAGTTATACCGTTTGGTCTGAAGAATGCTGGTGCTACTTATCAGAGGGAAATGAACACCATCTTCCATGATCTGATCGGCAAGACTGTGAAGGTCTACATTGATGACATGGTGGTGAAGTCTAAAGACTTCAAGGATCACTTAGCCGATCTTGAACAAACACTAAAAAGAAGGAGGATTCATAATCTTAAAATGAATCCAGCCAAGTGTATGTTCGGAGTATCGGCTGGAAACTTCCTTGGTTTCTTGGTACATAAGAAAGGTATTGAGATAGATCATAACAAATCCCGGGCAGTAATGGAATCCATACTACCCAGAATAAAGAAGGAATTACAAATCCTGTTAGGGATGATCAACTTGCTAAGGAGGGTTATATCTAATTCAGCTGGCAAAATAAAGGCATTTTCACCTTTTCTTAGGCTTAAAGGGCCAGAAGAGCTAATATGGGGCCCAAAATAGCAAGAGACATTTGACCAAATTAAAAAGGCCCTAGAAACTCCTCTTGTGCTGGTGCCTCCCATGCTAAGGAAACCGTTGAAATTGTACATCTCGGCTGCAGATTTGTCTATCGGCTGCCTATTAGCATAGGATGCCGATGATGGAATCGAAAGGGTATTTTACTACCTTAGCCGAATGCTCAATGAAGCTAAAACTAGATATACCCCTATAGAGAAGCTTTGTTTGTCCTTATTCTATGCTTGTACAAACCTTAAACATTATCTAATGCCACATGTGGTTCACATTTTGTGCAAGATTGACATCGTCCAGTACTTATTGAATAGACCTATTTTGCAAGGACGACTAATGAAATGGGCAATCAAGTTCACTGCGTTTTCTCTCGAGTATAGGCCACTCAGGGCTGTCAAAGGTCAGGCGGTAGCCGATTTCTTGGTAGACCACCCTTGTGTAGATGTGGAGGACCCATGCGCCCCCTCTACTTCATGTATGTGCATCATCTCTTTGACGCTCACTTTTGATGGGTCAAGTACCCAGAAGGGAGTCAGAGCCGGAATAACGATAACCGATCCTAGAGATGAAACATGGAGGTTCTCTTATTGGTTAGACTCTGACTTGACAAATAGTCAACCTGAATATGATGCTCTCATCTTAGGACTCAAACTCCTAGTCTCTATGAAAGCAAAGTGCATTAAGATTAGTGGAGACTCTCAGTTGGTTATCAAGCAGCTGGCTGGGGAGATGACTGCAAATATCCTAATTTGTTGGCCCATTACGAAACAACTAGCAGGTTACTTAGTAGGTTCACATCATCTATGTTAACTTATGTTCCCAGGGGAATGAATGTTGAGGCTAATGACTTAGCACAAGAAACTTATGGCTTTAGGAAGTCTCTACTCACTCTAGAGTATGATGAGTTTCCAACCGATGTGTTAGCCATGGACTAGATCGACTCGTGGAAGCATGTGTTAATCGGCTACTTAAAAGATTCTTCCACTTACAAGGACCTTAAGGTTAAGATGGGAGCCTTGAAGTATGTGCTCATTTATGATGATCTTTACAAAAGGAGCGTAAACGAAGTGCGAACCTCTGAAACTAGCAGCCCTATTTTGCGGGGGCCTGCATCATCTTTCTTAATTCTATAAGGAGCTTGAATCATTCATTTACTCTGAGTCTTATTACCGAAGTGATGTACTTACTTTTGTGTTGTTAGCATTCTTTGATGGCATAGAATAAATAGTTGGCACACACAAAATAGAAAGAAGGGCTCTTTGAATGACTCCGGTGCTATATAATCTCTTTCTATTCAAGTGCATTGATAAGACATAGGCCTTACGAGTCATGGGAGAAGTTCATGAAGGAATCTGTGGATCACACAGAGCCGGGCCAACGATGAAGTGGTTGATTTATCGGTATGGCTATTATTGGCCCACCATCACAGCCGATTGCTTTCAATACGCAAAAGGTTGTGAAGAGTGTTAGAGACACGGACCAATCCAACGGGTACCAGCCGAGTTGTTGCACCTGATCATGAAGCCCTGACCTTTCAGATGATGGGCTATAGACCTCATCGGCAAGATTCACCCACAATTGGCTAAAGGACATAATTTCATTATTGAGGCTACCGATTACTTCACTAAATGGGTAGAGGAACAACCGATGAAAAGGGTTCATTAGACAGATGTCATTCAGTTTATCCAACACCAGATCATATATAGATATGGTATTCCTGAGATGATTACAACCGATCAAGGGACGGTGTTCACTGGTTCTAAGGTGGCAGCCTTTTTTGAGAAAGTTGGGATCAAAATTATCACTTCCTCGCCTTATTATGCACAGGCGAATGGACAAACCACGACAGCTAACACGCTTATTGTGGACATAATCATTAAAAATATGGAGGATAGACCGACAGTATGACATCTTACTTTGGATGAAGCTATTTAGGCAATCATAAACTCTAAGTCTACAGCTACTGGGACAACACCTTATCGGCTCACCTACGACCAAGATGCAGTATTGCCCTTGGAGATTAATGTTAAGTCATTACGGGTGGCCAAACAGAATTCTTTAAGCTTAGAAGAATATCAGCAAGCCATGTTAATGGAGTTAGATCAACTAGATGAAGATCGACTAATGGCCCTAGAGAGAATCGAAGCCGGTAAACAGAAAATGGCCAAAGCATATAACATACATTTTAAGCCTAAGAGGTTCACCGAAGGAGACTTGGTTTGGAAAACCATGTTGCCGCTTGAATGAAAGATAGTAAATTCGGCAAATGGTCGCCAAATTGGGAAGGATCCTTCGTAGTAAGCCAACGGATTGTTGGCAACGCATATCGACTAATAAACATGCATGATGAAGATCTTGACAAAAACGTAAACGACAAATACTTAAAGAAGTACTACCTTTCGATTTTGGGTATGCACGAGTAAACAACAGTGACAGGCTGCCTGGCCGCACAGAGGAAGATAATTCCCTTCTATTTTGGGAATACATGAATGAATGATAGCTATAGACCAGCGGCCTGGTCAAGGTCACATAAAAAGGCAGAAAAGTACTTCCCTTCGATTTGGGAAAGGCATGAGTAAACAACAGCCACAGACCAGCTGCTTGGTCACAAAAACAGACTCTTCGATTTGGGTTCAATAAAACTAGGAAGGCAAGTTGGTTGACATTTCACCAGCTAGAGGTTGCGCTACATCATCATTCACAAGGGTCTCCATGGATAGTCGTAGTCTCTTTCTCATCCTCAGCCTCACCAACGGCTACTACCTCATCCGCTCCTACTTCTTCTGTTTTCGCATCCAACAAAGGCTCAACCACCTCCACTGATGGGATCTCGGTAAAAACTTGAGTGTCGGCCGCTAGAGTGTTCTCTAGGTGCTGTTCGGCTACTGACAATACCTCTTGAGTAACAGAAGCAGCAATGGCTTCAAATTGTAAGTCCATGAGGATGTCGGCTGACAACTGAGCAATGAAATCAATTGGCAAAAGAGTAGTCATAACCGAAGAATGAGTTTCGTTGGATACCACTTTAAAAAAACTAGTAGGGAGTGTTGGCGTTGCTTGAGAAAGTCTATTTTTCCACACAGTCAACTCATTCTCTAGTTGGGCAAGCCGTTCACTGCCCGCTTTCTGATCCAATTCCCAAACCACCTGTTGATTACCAAGTTCTCAGATCTTGTTATCCAAATGAATGCCCTACCGAAATAAAGAAGAGTGTGAGGTATCTTGGGCCTTAATAGTGGACTCCAAAGCACCTATAGCCGGAGTAATAGCCTTGATCTCCGCCTGGATCCTCTCCAAATCGGCTCGCAGTTTTGACAACTGCTCCTGCAAGTCATTTATTCGGCTGACATTTTGCTGCCTTTCTGCATTCACCTCATTGAAAGAAGTCTGAATGTGGCTCTTCTCTTGCCGAAGAGACCTGTTGCAGAGCAATGACCGCCTCATTATGACTATTTTTGGCCATTTTGTGTAAAGCAAATAAGTCATTTAGAGTCAATGCCATGTCATTATAGGCGGTTGCCAAAATTGGGGAACCCTTTGTTTCTTTTAACAATCGGAAAAGAGAAGCCCTCAAACCATGGAACTCTTTTTTGCTGGTCAGAATCTCCCTGGCAAGAGACTCCGCAACTCGCTCCCGATGAATTCCAACAGGCGAAGATGGTGCAGGTGCAAATCAACTGAGCCAAAATATTGTAGAAGCACGTCTTCAGGGATAATCTCGGCTGGTGCTTCTGAGTCATCAATTAGGTTAGTTTCAGTTGGGGGATTATTCCAGCCATCTCCTATACAGAAAAAGGGCAGGTTCAGAATATAGGCAAGGGTTTGGAAATAGTGAAGGGCCAAGCATAAGAGAAAGGATTTACCTCTACGGCTGTATCAGCATAAAAATCTTTGGCTGCCTCGACATGAGAAATTTTGGCCTTGAGAACAGCCGATAGCAGATCCTGCGGATGCGTGGAAGCACGAGCCGAAGAGGACGATCCAATATGAAGAGGGGCATAAAACGTTGTCTGCGACCATATGCGTCTTATGATTTGTGGTCCCTGAAAGGGCAAACAGAAAACATGAATATTAAAAGATAACCGATGCGAAGGTATTTAAGCTAGACAAGGGATATACCTCAATTTTCTCCTCTTCCTCAGCAATAACAGGAACTCTGGTTCTATGGGGTTCTTCCTCACTACGATCTTGGATGACAACCTCTCCGCTTCGTCTGGGTTACTTTGGAACAGATTTCCTTGGTGACGGGGATTCGTTGTTAGAAGTGGTCTCCAATTCAACAAACGCTGGGGGGATTGAGTTGTTGAAAGACGCTTAAAAGATGTTAGATGAAAATTCACAAGAATAATCTGGCCAACACATATGTAGAAGACAGTTTACCTTTTTTCTTCGTCTGCCGCAATCTGACGGAAGATCTTGAGGTAATAGATCTAGCCGATCTAAGGAGATGATGTTTCAGAGAGGCCTATTTCATCCGCGGTTTAGGGGTTTCATGGGTCTTTTTCTTCTTTGATAGGACCAGCCGATCACAGTAGACATCTAGAAGAGACTGAAAGAATTTCTCCTTGGTCGTGTTCCACCAGTCATCAAAAGCAACAATGGTATTTTCTCTCGGGGGAAACGACTGTTAGTCAAATAGGGTGAGCCTATAAAGATTGCGATCGGCTATTTTTCTTGCCTATTTTACATCAAGAATACAGCGTTGCGTTGAACAAAAAATATTGCGGTAAGGCAATGGTACGTGCTGAGTTAGACCCAATTGTCGTGCCACAAAGTTTGGCCGATAGGGCTCCGTGGTCAACTTATTATTCGTAGAGGTGGGGTTCAAGCCACCCAATAGATCCTTTGCCGTCAGAATGCGCCCCTATATGAGGGCCATAGTTCTCTGCTGAGAAAATATAAGGTTGTCATCGGCTACTTGACGGACCCAATCGGGGGTGGCCCATCTCTCGAGGACCGATTACCAATCTGTGTAATGGTCTCGAGACAGACCATGCAGGGTGGGGACTGCAGTGAAGGCGTCCTGGGAACGAAGGGTGTTTTCTGAAGAGTATCGGCTAGCACCAGTGGGTTTAATGGAAAACAACGGTCATCAAAATCATAAGGAATAAACTTTGAGAAATATAGGGGTGATCCACCGCTGAAGGAACCACTGGGCACCGGCTAAGGTATCCATATTTCTGGAGTCCCTTAACCTTGCCTGGGCATCGCCAAGAGCCATATAAATATAAGTCAGGATGAGAGATGCCCAACTGATATCCTCCCCCGAAATGGATAATGCCGCATAAATTTCCAATTCTTTCACGACTGCACAAGACCTTGTGCAGACAAAATATTGGCTGAACGAAAAAAGTAGAAAAGCATGATGCTCGACATCATCGATTGGGAGAGGCGATACTTAGCTGGTGTTGGCCATAAAGTGGCCATAGCCAGAAGAAGTCTTTGAGACTTTGATGCCCAAGTCGGCAACATCTATATTGCCTAAGACAAGCACTTTGGCTCCCAGTTTCGGAAGGCCAAGTACCGCGGTCACGTCGAGCAGTGTAGTGGTCATCATCCCCCAAGGTAAAACAAAGGCGCTGGACGTAGTCGACCAATAACCATGAAGGCATTTATGAGACCAATGTTTTAGGGGCGGTCAAAATCCGACAGTGTAATAGCGTCATAAAGACCCATGTGTCTCCATTCGACCTCTCTGGCTGACTTCACTTGTTCCAACCAACCAGAATAGTTGGTAATCTTGGACAGCCAGGTACGTAGGTTAGCCGGACAACGATTATCGGTGAACCAATCACAGGTAATAGAAAGGTCATAGTTTGCCGAGCTAAGATACCAAGAAAGAAGGAGGTCGCCCTGTTCAAATATACCATAAGGAGCAAGAACCAACTGTTCATCGATGAAGGAAAAAGTAGGGGTTAGGTCACCAGCAGCCAAATCGGCGTTATCTGATCCATGAGATAGAGAGGAAGATGAAGACATGGTTCTCTGATTGAGAAAATAGAGTTTTTTTTGGAGAATTTTGGAACAGCTGATGACTAAGTGAGAAATCTCTAGGGGACGTCTCTCCTTAAATATCCCCATTCTTTTTTAAAGATGTGGCTGACACGTATTGGGACTCCTTTCCTTCAAATGTGCGGCTGAAACTCAGTAGGAAGCCGAGACATCTCGGTTAAAAGGAGGAAACTTTTCAGAGAAAATCATCATTGCATACATTTAGAGCAAAAGTGATTGAAATGACATTCGCGGCTGCCACACGAAATGCTATTTTTGAATACATCAACTCAACAGTTGCACTCGAGTTAATGTAGGGGACAATTGTTAACACTGAAAAAATACCTTTAAGTGTCTGAATCAAGTGGCAGCTGAAGGTGGAAACATCAAAATGAGCAGGTGATAGAATGCTAAGTCGATAACCAAACTGACTCGTAGCCGAATCTACTAGTCCTAGCCTTCAGCTCAAAAAGCTTAATCGGCTATTACAGTAGCCTAGCCGAATCACAATTCTGAGGAACGATTAAGAGCCACACACATTTGGATGCCTCGAAGACCAAGTCAAAGAGCATCCTAGACCCCAAGAAACGGTAACAACCATCAGCAGCTAGAAGGAAGTGCCATTAATTGTGCAAAGAGGGAATCAAGGAGCAAAAATCAGCACCACCTCCTCATAGTTGGCTAGTGGATTTAGTGGGTAATTTAGTAGCTAACATATGGGGATCACGTTTTATTTCTTGTAATATATATATAGGATCATTTGTACAGAAAAGGACACATCCGTTCAATCAAAAAACTGATTTTTTCATATATTCATTCTATCTTTATCGCCTTTATTGACTCTAGTTGTATTTATGTTTCATAACACTTAGTTTACTCAATCATCATACTAACGCTTTCTGGAGTAGTTGGAGAACCCATTGCTGGAAGTTAGAGTTCTGCTTTCAGCCCAAATCACTTAGTTAAGGAATCAATTTATAATCCGATTTCATCAGCCGATAAACCGACTAACATTTCAGACGAGAACAAGTTCGGATTGGATTGTGCTTTTTAGAAATCGAACACCAAAAAACCAAAGCCGAATAATATAAAATCGAATAAAAAAACCTAATGCACACCCCTATAAATAGTATATGCCTATAATATACAGTGACTTGACCTTGGTCTATTACACTAAAATAAAAGGAAAAAGGAAATAACTACCGATTAGCTTCTATAGTTAGTTGTTTTAGTATTATAATTTTCTTCTCTTAACGGTTCGAATAAATTGTAGTCATAGTTTTTTAGTTTTGGATTTCAAACTGATATGCATTGATATAGTGCAAGATTTTAAGATTTGTATATTGAAAGAACGAATATGGAAATATGTTGGAATAGTTATTTGTAATTCTTTATCTCTTTTGCGTATTAACAGGTCAATGGTTTTCGCTGAAAAATTGATTATATCAATACATTGTAGCGTAGCCAATCTTTTCCTTTTAGATTTTATGCTCAACTTTAATAGTTATAGAATTATTCAATCTTAGTATGATCGATATATATTTAAAGTAATTATTTATCGTGCAAGTACCCAATAACATAAATAATCGGCACTTACAAAGTCCAATATTATATTTATGGAAAATAAAACATTAATAATTGTTGCAGCTAATTTCGAAAATAATATTAAAATAAAAACAATAATTTATTTCATAAGTAAGAAATAAATAAATAAATAGTATTTCGAATATATTATTTAATAATAGAAGTCTCAAATAACAAACTAAAATTTAAAGTAGAAAATATTTCTTAACTAGGTAAACCAAATAATGGAGTTAAAACTAAAATAATATGTTGAAAAATAAAATAAAAATAAACTTAGTTCATTTCATGTAATTCTAAAATAACAATTATCACCCTCCTTCATGTCCATAATGCAGCCCCTCTTGATGGCCTTTAACAACCATTACTTGGCTGTTTAATGCCCTTCTAATGGCCATTAACATCCATGTTTTGGACAGTTGCACAACCCCTCCTCCATGCTATATATTGAGCCTCCTTTGGCTTAATTCAGACACTGGAAAAATAGCAGTACAAAACAGTGTTGAAAATCAGTGAGCAAACACACAATTGTTGGTACTCTATTGTATTTTATAAAGCAGTACGAGAAGTAAATAACTATTACAAGTGTTCGAAAGGATAAATAAATGGTCAATCTTCAAAACTGTCGCAAGCGTGTTGTGTTTTGAATCTTGATAACCTTGCAAAGCCAATATTGAAAATTGTCGCAAGCTTGTTGTGTCTTGAATCTTGATATCCTGAAATCAAGAAACAACTAAATCTGGATGGTTACAACGTTGTGTGTTGAGTCGAGGAATTTCCCTCTGTCCTTAAGACAAGATTTCCCCGTATATATGCTTTTACGTTAGCGGGCAATAGTCTCCCAAGATAAAACAACACTTTAATCTCAACGCTACAAAGCCAATAGGTTGAGCCTAGTGAATAAAACAAATATGAATTGACTTGCTGAAGAAATGGAAAAGGAAGGAAGAGTTTCTATCTTCTCTCCTCGTTTGTCTCTGTGTATATAGTATGTCTTTGTTGTGTATATCTTGTGTATATGTGAGGGTTTGGTCACTGTTTTTCAGTCACGAATTGCACTGATTTTCGCCACTGGTTTGAGCAGTTTTTCGCCACTGTTTAGTGCTGTGTTTTTCTATGCTATATTGCTATTTTTTTGTTCTGTTTTTTCAGTCCAGAATTGAGTCAACAATAACTCAATATATAGCATGGAAGAGGGCAGCCCAACAGCCACAAACAATGATGTAATGGCTATTAAGTGAGGGCTGTTAATGGTATTAGAGGCTGATTTATGGGTCTGCTCAACTGCCCAAGTAATGGCTGGTTAATGCTCCAAAACGCAGTCCAGCGGTAGGTAGAAAGTTTTCTGCTTTCCGTCACCCCAAAATCAACTTTCCAAAAACTCCAGGCACCAAACTGTAAATATTAAGCAATTTGGGGTCCAAAAAGATAATATCAGAAAGTCCACAGCCCACAGTCCACAGCCCATGACCCACGACCCATGACCCGTGATCCGAGACCAGACCGGACGGAACGGGCGGGCGGCGGCGGCGCGCGTGTGGGCTTAGCCTTGAACCCAAGCACATCTAGGTCCTCCCTCCTTTAAACACATGGGATACCCCTTGGGGTTCCAAACCCTTTACCACATTAGAGACTTATATAGAGAGCAATTCTTCCTATTCCCACCGATGTGGTAGATTTGTCCCACACCATATTTTCATGCCTCAAACACCTTACTTCGTAGACCAATATCTCTTTCATTTCTCAACGAAATTTGACGATTCTTGGCCCTACGGTCATCTACTCACTTCGTAGATCATGCATGTGAGAAGAGACAAAGCCTTCAATATATAGAACACTAGTATTTAATTCATCAAAGATGGGTGGACGCATATCCCCGCCAAAGGCAAATTTCCAACAATCCCCTCTATGAAAGAGAGATTGTGGCGCACGCACAAGGTGCCTACTTTCAGCAATCTTTCAGCGAAAAGATATTGCATCAGGAGAGGTAGCTTCCGCTTTGAACCTTTCCTAGTTGAAACCATCGGACTTACTTACTGCGCAGTGAACGTGATGTCTTGAACCGTTAGTGTTTAGTGTAAGCCAAGACAATGATAACAACACAATAACTCTTCTTATTCATTTTCATTCTTACGTTTTTGTCCGTTGTGGCTATGGACACACTTGGATTCTTAAGTGCGTTCATTTGAGGCGGCCATCTTCGCATTTAAATAAGTGATCCCTGCCAGTCGATCGAGCATCTAGTCCATGAATGGTAATGGAATGTGATCATTTCTAGTTGCGGTGTTCAGCTTGCGATAATCAATACAAATTCTTCAACCGGTTACCGTTCTCTGAGGCACAAGTTCACCCTTTTCATTTTCCACAACTGTCATGCCCCCTTTTTTGGGACACATTGCACAGGGCTCACATAATTACTATCAAATATAGGTTATATAATGCTAGCATTAAGCTATTTAATTATCTTCTTCACTACCTCTTTCATGATTGGGTTCAACCTCCGCTGATGTTCAATACTTGGCACGCTCTCCTCCTTTATAAGTATCTTGTGCATGCAGAATGCACTGCTGATCTCTTGGATGTCTGCTATGGACCATCAAAGAGCTCTTATTCTATCTCTCAAAACTCATAGCGCATGCTCAACCTACACATTAGACAAGAACGCTGAAAGGATCACGGGCAGTGTGTTATTGCTGCCTAAATACGCATACTGAAGATGACATAGTAAAGGTTTAAGCTCGAGAACCGGTGGCTCCTCAATGTAGTGTTTTGGTTTCTTCTAACTAGCTGGTCTGTCAAGCTCCTCGAACGTTCTATCTCCTTGCACAAAGGCACAAGAAGTGTCAAGAATATGAAGACACTCCTCGACTGCCTCATCCTCCACCGAGTCTCTGCCATATACCAATTCTCTCTTCAACGGATCTCTACTAGCTAGAAAGTGATCTAGGTCTATGGATGACATCTTAGGCTCTACCACACTAATCATATTCAACTCCTCGTAATGAGCAGACATCTTGGTAGCTTTGAACACATCAAATATTGTCTCTTGCCCATGTACCCTCATGGTCATCTTGCCCTATCGGACTCGAATGATAACATTAACTGTGGGTAGACATCCTTTTCCAAGAATAATAGGTACCTATTTGCCAGCCATATAATCAAGAATAATGAAGTCCATAAGAAGAATGAAAGGCCCCACTCTTACGAGCACATCCTCAATTATACCATCCGGGTAGGCCAAAGATCTATCAGCAAGCTGCAAGGTGACAGTCGTTGGTCTTGGCTTACCTAATTCCAACATTTTGAATACGGAAGTGGGCATCAAACTTATACTAGCCCCTAAATCACAAAGTGCAAGTCCCACATCAAAATTCCTGATCTTTATTAATATAATGAAACTGTCTGGATCTTTCAATTTTGGAGGAATTTTACTCCTTAACCTCGAATTGCACTCCCCAGTAAGTGCCACTGTTTCAAACTCTGACAATCTTCTTTTATTTGCAACAATGTCCTTAATGTACTTATCATATTTTGGAACTTCTTGTAAAATCTCCACCAAGGGGATGTTGACATGTACCTGCTTTAAGATTTTAAGAAACTTCCTACACGTTGAGTCAGCTTTCTGCTTCTGAAATCTTTGTGGAAATGGTAGGGGTGGTTTGACTACCATGACTACTAGCTGCTCTGATGCTTTCCTGTCACTACTCTGCGTTGTCTCTGTCCTCCTAGCAGGAACCAACTCATCATTCACTTTCTTGTTCTTTGGAGGGACTTCTCCTCAATGATACAACATTACATTGCTCTTTTGGGTTATACTCAGCGTTGCTTGGAAAAACACCCTGAGGTCTGATATTATGTGAAATTTTCATCTGCCCTATCTGGCGTTCTAACTCATCAATAGAATTATGCACCTCATTATTCACCTTATCTTGCTTTGCCATAAACTGCCTTAGCAAATCTTCCATGGATACGCTCGGTTGCTGCATTTGAGGCTGTTGAAAATTATTATTATTATTATTATAGGGCCTCTAATTATTCTGATTTCCATCATAAGAAAAATTTAGATGATTATGATAGTTCGGATTGTAGTTGTTGCCAAACTGATGTCTTTGATTACCATAACCACATTTTTGCTGCCCCACATAGTAGACAACCTCTAGATTATGTGGATAATTTACGTAGGCATGCTCATCACCACAAACCTCACAAGAAACTCGTACATGCTGCACTTGCTGCACTGGGTTAGGTGTTGTAGCATTAACCAATATATTAATGCCATGAGCAATCTGGCTCACTTCTTCTCAAAGTGTTGTCATCTCATCTACTTGAAGTACCCCAACAACTCTCTGAGTGACCCCTGAATGACTTGTATCTACATAAGGTTGACTACCTGCAGACATCAAATTTAAGAGTGTTTTTATGTTCTCATACGTTTTCGCCAAGATCTGTCACTAGGCAGTAAAATCCAACAATGATTTAGAATCATGTCGAATGCCCTCAATAAAGGTGTGTGCAACTAACTCCTTTGGGAATCCGTGATGTGGGCAGTCTCTCAAGTAGCTCTTGTATCTCTCCCATGCTTGTGGTAACTCATCGCCCTCTTTCTGAGTGAAACTAACAATTCTCCCTCTCAACTTTTTCGTCCTCCTGGAAGGGGAAAATTTATCAAGGAAACGATTGGACAAGATTTCCCATGAAATAATGGAGCCAGTCGGCTCATTTTACAACCATTCATTTGCCTCTCCGATCAGTGAGAAAGGGAACAATGTTAACTTCACATATTCTTCAAAAACATTCTGATAGTGAAAATTTTCGCTCAGTTTAATGAACGCCATCAAGTGCTTATGTGGGTCTTCATGTGGTTTACCTTTATATTGGATTTTGCACCAGCCGCACTATACCTTCTTTCAACTCAAAATTCCCTGCGATGTTAGGCTTAACTATAGGCTTTGATGCATTCCCTAGGTTGGACCTAGCAAAATTCAACACAGGAACTCATTATTGTGCCATCTCTCTTACTATGATTTCTCTATTTTCAACTAACTCAGGAGGAACCTCTTCAACCAGTTTGTTTGCTTTGTGAAAAGATCTTTTGATTTTGGGATCAAAGTCAACCAACGGTTTTCCCTGACTATGAGTATTTGGCATAAATTGTTGCAATTCCATGAGATGCACAAAATGAACCAAAGAGTAGAATTTGAGTAAAGTTAATAGAATTCTAACTCGAAAAACATTAATTTTTTCTAAGTATCTGGAACTGGCGCCAAAAACCTAATGCACCTAAATGCACACGCAAGTATACACGGTCAACAAGTAATATAGGATTGAAGTTCAGATATTGTACCCACAAAGACTTATACTTTCTATTGCTCAACTAATTCAAACTCATTCGTAACTATTCAAGGGAGTAAAAATCAAGGTGTTTTGTTGGACTAACCATGAGTGAAAGAACTAAATAAAATTGAGTATTTTTTGACGAGACAATTGAGATTAACATTGCAAGGTTTATAATATGAGAATGTTTTCCAGGGTCATGGCTTTCGACAATCAAGTTAAGTCTTCCGATAGTTCTACCTATTCGATTTCCTGAGTTACTAGTTAACAACTTGATTTTAACTTTATGAGTATCTTTTGAGTTGCTCACAAGCCTGTAGATGCTACTCTAACACCTATATACCTATCGTCGCCACAAATAATAAAAACGCATTTATATCTCCGTATTCAACTAAGCAAGGCTAAAGGATATATTCCTATCCTCAGTAGCGAAACGTATAAAGATGAACAAGCCCTATTTATTCTTATTACGTATGCAAATTCCCTATCCCTAGTTCAATTCACACGGCACATATAATGTCTAATTAGCAATCAAGTAATTAAACAATTAAGCTCAAGAATAAATAAGCAACCCAATATTGAAAATCTAATAAGCAAAATCTATCATTAAACTAACTTTCATGTCTTTTCCATAACCCTAGAAAAGTGAAGTTTAGCTACTCATGATTCGAAGAGCAACGAATGAGTTAATGAGAAAAAATAGGGTTCTATGAAGAAAAATAAAGTAAAGACAACAAGAACGAGAGAAGGCGACTTACAAGTCTTAGAATAATATCCAACACTCTTCTCTAATAGTAAAAACGTCTATTTATAAGTTAGGGTAAAAATCTAAAAAAAGGAAACCAAATCCCACAAGAATTGGGAGAACCTGACGACCATTCGCATTGGACCCGCGTCACATATGCGATGCAAGTGTCTTATGATTTTACAGGTTTTAGAGAATCAGAGAGTTGTTTTTGTGCGATCGGTGTGCGACGCACATCCAACACGTGTGAGTTCCCCTACGCGACGCATGTCCAGCGCATGTATCCTTCCGGTCTTCAGATTTTCTTTCAAGTGTTGCACGCATCCTCGCGTCACTTCGTACCAGTGCAAACACCTCCAATTTCTACTAAAAATGCTCGGTTATCCTTCATTTGCCCTCATTTTACCTACACACACAAAACATACCAATATAAACTCGAATACAATAATTTCATCATACTTAAGGTGATTAAATGGCATAACCCAAACCGGAGGGCCATGATGGGCACCCGGGCCTTACTTACCGAGCACCACTAATCATATATTTACCACCTAACCATAATTAAGCATGGGACACAAGGTAACCTGCTGACACATAGAATTAATAAAGTGTAAAGGGTGCTACATAAAACCCTACAAATAGAATAACCCAACCTATGCAAATATACATACTAAAGTCGACAAGGCCATACACGACTACTATACAAGGGCAACTGTCTACAAGTCTCTAAAGAGTACGTGATATCATAAGGTCGGGACAGGGCCCCGCCATACCCCTATGCATATAAAAAATATCATACCACGACTAGAATGCCACTCTGGAACAAGTAGAGTTCTCCAATATCAGCTGAACCAACAACCTACTAGTGAGGACTGTCACCTTGTCTACCTGAGCCTACGGGAATAAAACGCAGCATCCCCTGATAAAAGAGATGTCAGTACGACTGATGTAGCGAGTATGTCAGTCAAGAAGAATAGCATAATAGAGACCTGAAAGTAACATGAGATAAGATACAACTAACCAGTAGAGAATGCCTCTAAGGGCGATAATATGCCTAAATACCATGTTTGTGCATGCACAATGCTGGTCATACATACATACATACATACATATATATATATACATACATACATATATATACATACATACATACATATATATATATATATATATATATATATATAACGTTGTATCCCTCGAGCCTCTGTGGGCATTCCATCATGTTATATCAGCATCTGTGGGCATAACCATCATATACCAGCTGATCAGGTGGTGTGCGTATATAACGTCATATCCCTTTTCTCATTCCCCACATATATATATAATGCCTACCATATAGTAGCGTATATAACGCATGTGGGGTCCAGGGTAATACATGAATATAATGCATGAATGATGCTGAGACACTCTGAGTTTATCGAAGTGATGTAATGTCGTTGCACCTCCAATTAATAGTATGAATATTAACATATTTCCCATATACCTCAATAAGAATTTAGGAACATATTTAGACATGCTTTGAACATGCCAAAAGAAGGAAGGATTTGTCTTAACATACCTTTCCTTAACTACTAAGAGTAGAATCATTTATGAGATAATATTACGTTTATGCTTCGTATTTAGAACATGCCAAAAGAAGGAAGGATTTGCCTTAACATACCTTTAACGTCAACTTTCTACTTAATGCTGGAACCAATCTCCTTTATGCCTTAATCTTATATGCCAAGGACTATTCTCCTTCAACCTTAGCCTTGATGAAATATCAAATTCAACAATACAACAAAACATAACAACGAGATTGAAGCGGTACACAAAACCCGTTCTCATAAGCGAAGATCCCTTGTATCCAAAAATTCAACTATTGGATGTTCCCATTCTTGTGAACGTTTTTTCCTTTTACCCCTTAAAATCTACTAATCAAATAGTCTCTTATCCTACACATTTTTGCCCCTTTAAAGACATGAATAACTAATGAATTAAATGAGATGCTAAGGTCTTAGCTTTACCTTTATGTCCACGTGTCAATCTTCCCCTTAAAATGCTTTGACTCATCACGTAATGTCATTATGTCCTTAAGTGTATCTATTGCCACATAGCAGCCAATGATCAATATCTACTGCCGTATAGCAGCCCATAATCAATAGTTATCTTGCCATATGGTAATCAACCATTAACATTTATATTGTTGTGTGTCACCCCATCATCAACACTAATCCATAGCCTCTTTAACACATACCAAATATTATTTTTAATTATCGTCGTCACGCTTATTAAGTCCTAAATAATTTCGGGACTCTATCATTTTATATACTAAGCTCTTGATGTGAATACCTCTATATAACAAAATTTCCTCGGCCTCAGGTTTACTTGCATACGTCTTGATGTTCAAACAATCGCCGAAAGTACAGGGTGTTACATCATTACCCTCTTAGAAACATTCATCCTCAAATGTTGGGGTGACGTATCTAATCCCCATCACGTAGCTGGAAAACACATCCACCACCTCACGGGGCCATATAACATAACATACATCCTTATATCAGACCTCACATGGCCATCAAGTAGTAATTATAATAATCTGAAATAGAACTCACCCTATGCTTCTCTCGGAACCTCGGCGTTGGCCTGAAATAGGTAAGGATATTTGTGCTTCATCTCCACTTCTGATTTCCATGTCATTTCTTCTACATTCTTATTCCGCCATAGAACTTTTACGGAGGCTACTTCTTTAATTCTCAACTTGCGAATTTGTTGATCTAAGATAGCAATAGGAACATTTTTATATGATAGATCCTCAGTAACCTTCATATCGTTAATTGGTATAATTCGGGAAGGATCCCCAACACACGCTCTTAACATAGAAACATGAAAAATTGAATAAACAAACTCTAACTCCAGAGGCAAGTCCAATTCGTAAGCCACTTGGCCGATTCGTCAAATTATAAGATATGGCCCAATATACCTTGGGCTGAGCTTTCCCCTTTTCCCAAATCTCATTACATCCTTCATAGGAGAAATCTTCAAGAAGACCCAATCATTCACTTGGAATTCTAGATCCCGCCGTCGCACATCTGAATACGACTTCTATGACTCTGAGCGGTTAACAGTCGTTTCTGGATAAGCTTTACTTTCTCTATGTCTTGGTGCACTAGGTCAGGCCCAAATAATCCTGATGTGCCTACTTCGAACCCTTCGATAGGAGATCTACATTTCCATCCATACAAAGACTCGTATGGAGCTATTTTAACGCTAGCATGATAACTATTATTGTACGCAAATTCAATAAGGGATAGCTGATCATCCTAACTTCTCTAGAAGTCCAATATGCAAGCTCGTAGCATGTCTTTGAGCGTCTGAATCGTACACTCGGCCTGCCCGTCTGTCTGAGGGTGGAAAGTTGTTCTAAGACTAACTTGAGTGCCCAAACCTTTTTGAATTGATCTCCAGAAATTAGTTGTGAACTGCGCACCTCGGTCAGATATAATAGGAATAGACATACTATGAAGGCGAACAATCTCCTTAACTTACAACTTTGTGTAGTCCTCGGTTGTGTAGGTAGTTTTGGACCGCCAGGAATTGAGCTGATTTGGTCAGTCTATCAACAATGACCCAAATAGAATCAAACTTATGATAAGAGCGAGGTAAACTCGTAATGAAATCCATATTAATCATTTCTCATTTCCACATCGGGACCTCAATATTCTGAGTCACGCCACTGGGCTTTTGGTGCTCTACTTTTACTTACTGACAATTAAGGAACTGAGCTACAAACTCCGCAATGTTCCTCTTCATATCGTTCCACCAATACATACTTTTGAGATCATGATACATCTTAATAGATCCAGAGGGAATGAAATATCATGAGCAATGGACCTCCGTCATAATCTTGTCTCATAATCCTGCTATATTAGAAATACACAAATGGACCTTCCACCTGAGAGTCCCTCTCCCATTATACTCGAAAGTTGCGATTCTCTTTTGTTACATATCCTTCCCGATCTTCCCTAAAAATTATATCTTCATCATGATGTTATTTTTTTCAGTATGAGGGATAACCCTGCTATATTATGAGTCATAGGGTTATCACTATCTGAATCCTCTAATCGGACTCCCACTTAGCTAACTGATGCGTTCCCTCAGATCCACTTCTCTCCTTAGTCCTCGCATTAGTCAAGCCACTTGTGGGTGAATGATTTTATTGTCAACTTATCTTTGTTTATTAAGTGGTGTGCTGAAAACTCTTATATTTGTAGTATCTCAATCGTGAACACTTTATGGACAATGTTATTGAATCTAAAGGGAATCTTCCTTACTTTCTCACTACTCGTAATTATAAACAACTTCTTTTCTTTACTTCTTTTGACATTTGTTCACTCATTTTCTTACTTGTCGTACTCTTCTTAATTCTAAAATATTATGGTATACATACGTAATTTCAAACATTGCTCCTGATTCCAATCCTTAGCGTTAATACCCCTTGAAGGATGAATTGTTAACTTATTCCCTTATTCAGTACGTGGAAGATTCTGAAGAATTTTCATTACATGACATTGGACTACTATATCCAAACATGGTAGCTATACTTAGATTTGTATTCCTTCACTTGGCTCATGGCTAAGACTTTTTGTTAATGGTGCTTTGGGAAAAGATTTCTTTGATTTCGTTAAGCTGTAAACCAATTACTTTATCTATCTCATAGAACCTTTGGTCAGTTAAAAAATGGTCATAGACATTTGTATTTACCTAACATTTTATCTTCATTATAATGTCATTATCTCTTGACATATATCTTTAATGTCTACCTTGTATCCGTAGGCGTCATTGGCCCATTTTCACCTGTTTAGGTGCTAATCTCGAGCTTTACTCACTGTTACTTTCGTTTACCTACTTTCTGAGAGGTATGACTGCATATGTTGTGGAACTGATGCTTCGTATGTTTAGATCCACTTCACGATTTTACATGATCCAATGATTTATCAAGCTTTCTCGTCTTATCATTATTAGATCTCTCATCGACCGAGTGCTCACTCGTCTTACCTTTACATTTCCATTTCAAGTTGCCTTGGAGGGTCCCTTATCTCAATGTATTTCTCATACTATATTCCTAAATATCAGAGGTTCGTCACCTTTGGTCGAAGAGTTCTTACGGTCCCTCCTCTACCATTGGTCCTTACGCTGTTTTGGAGTAATCATACATTTGTGAAACCTGCATAACTATAATCTCATTCACCTTTATCCTTCTTGTCGTAATCCTTCCTTCTACTCGTCATTAAATGAAAAATATTTCTTCCTTGATACTTGATCATACCATTCCATTCATACTTATTAATTGTTTCCATATTTCTTACAACTATTCTTCGATTGTTCCATAATTTCCGTCCTCAATTTCCCCTAACAACCTATTGTTATTCAGAGGCTATTTAGAATTGTAACATGCTGCACAATGAAATCGAAGACCTTACCAGTCCAATACATATAGCATGTCTTAGCTTACTAACATTGATACATGTAATTCTCAATACTACGCGGTATGACCCTTTACGCACGGACGAGAGGCTTATGTCCCCTTCCACTACCGTGGATAACTCGGTCCTTATATGTGACTTGGGCTCACTATTCTGGGTACGTCACTTTACGTGATCTTCTTAAATTTATTGATGGTCACTCTTCAGATGTTTCGATTGTGGCAACCCATTCTCGTTAATGATATCCCGGGATAATTCCCAATCTATTCTGGGTAAGACATTACAATTTAGGCCGCACGTACATAACATATTCCCTCATTCTAATCAGCAAGAGTCATTGTAAAACGTGTAGATTTTCATAACCTACTAAACCTTCTAATGATGTTTTCTACTTTCCATTTGTACAACTCATAATCATTTTATCCTTACCTTTGCGCATCAACTTGGGATAATTCTGAACGTTGTGGCCATGGCTGCCACACTAACCAACCCCATGTACCTTTGTGGCAATATCTGGCATGCGCTCGACCACACTGACTACAAGATGGTCGGAGCGGTCTCACTCGACCTTCACAACTTTGACCATGAGATATTGGCATTTTTGAACCCTTTAAATACCGGCGATCCCTGACTAATAAACTCCCTGGGTGATGAGCTCCCTGACCCCTCAAGGGTCCTATCTCTATTAGATTCTCTAGGATGAAGTCGTGCCGGTGAAGCAACCAATTGATTCAATACGTGCACCGCTCTCCTTACCTCTTTATCAGACAGAGCCGGTGGTAGGACTGATGATGCGGGATATTCCATCAACTCCTCTGGTACTACTAAATTCGTCGATACCTGGGAAAGCAACTTACTCATATCCTCTGACGGATCTGTCTCAATAGAGATCATACTACTTGTATTTACACTCAATCCATCCTCAATTTCCCTGCTAATCATAGCCCTAGTGGAAGAAGGCATTGTTGTAATCATAAACACGATAAGATTTACAAAGAGAATTCTTACAATTCAGCTCTATAGCACGATTCTAGATTAAGAAGGAAGGTAAACATTATCCTAGATGCTCTGTAGCCTCCTGTCTATAAGTGTGGTACACAACACACCCATAAACAAGACTCTATTGGACACGGCTTGTAGACTCCCTAGGACAAACCTGCTCTAATACCAAGTTTGTCATGACCCAAATCGGAGGGTCATGATGGGCACCCGGGCCTTACTTACCGAGCACCACTAATCATATATTTACCACCTAATCATAATTAAGCATGGGTCACGAGGGCCGCCACGAGGTAACCTACTGACACATAGAAATAATAAACTGGAAGGGTGCTGCGTAAAATCCTGCAAATAGAAGAACTCAACCTATGCATATATATATATACTAAGGTCGACAAGGCTATACACGACTACTATACAAGGGCAACTGTCTACAAGCCTCTAAAGATTACGTGATATCATAAGGTCAGTACAGGGCCTCGCCATACCCCTATGCATTTAAAAAATATCATACCACGACTAAACTGCCACTCTGGAACAAGTAGAGTGTTCCAATATCAGCTGAACCAGCAACCTACTAGTGCGGACCGTCACCTTGTCTACCTGAGCCTACGGGCATGAAACGCAGCATCCCCCGATAAAAGGGACGTCAGTACTACTAATCTACCGAGTATGTCAGGCATGAAGAATAGCATAATAGAGACCTGAAAGTAATATGAGACGAGATTACCAACCAGTAGAGAATGCCTCTGAGGGCCATAATATGCCTAAATATCATGTTTGTGCATGCACAATCCTGTTTTAGCAAGTATGGGCATACTCGAGAGCATATTGTTAATGTGACAGAATTAGATCATATATCTTGTACGTGCATGAAGTTTGAGTCTATGGGTATACTTTGTTGTCATGCAATAAGAATTCTTGATGTGGTAAGAGGAGCCAACAAAATTCCTGTTGAGTACGTTCTAAGAAGATGGACAAAAAAATGCAAAAGACGAGAACATTAGAGAAATTGATGGGCAAGACAAAGAGATCAAGGATTCAAAGTTGTCCGCAATGAACCGTTATAGAATTCTTTGTCCTATATTTGTTAGAATGGCAGCGAAAGCTTCTGAAACAGAAGAAGGTTATAAGCTAGCGACGACATGTGTGAATGAATTATGGAAGGGACGGCTCCATCTTTATGTATTAGTGGTTCAACAAAAGTTTTTTCAGTAGAAGATAACGACAAAGATCTCCTCTCACGAGTAAGAAAATTTCAAAAGAAGGAAAATGAAAAACATACAAAAAAAGTGGTCCAAAGGTTGTCTTGAGGTGAACACAAAGCGCAAAAAAGCTCGAGGAAAGAAGTGATCAAGTTCTGCTAACCAAGATTTGATGATAGAACTCAAGTAAATAACACGAATTATGTCAATCAGGTATATAATATTATATTTTTCAATTCATGATTAGAATATTTTGTATATGTTAATAATTATAACATTAAGAAGTTAAACAAGTTTTTAATTTATTCGTAGGATTCACCACTACAGGTGAATAAGTTTTTCAATTCTGATTTAAGTACCTCCCAAAGTATGACTTGTGCCAACTTATTCCAGCATTCAACGTTTTTTCTTTCGACCGCATCTGCTAGCTTTACTCAAATGTTGATGGTAATTGTAAACGTGTAAGTATAACACTACAATTTCTATCCATAATTAGAATATATCTCATATATTGTAAATATATTTAGTGATAGATAATTATGGTAAACTAGGATTTCTCTTGTATTGGGACTAGGATTCCTATTGTATTAAGATTGTATATTGTACACTATATATATTGATATTAATGAACAAGAATCCCTAAGGGAGATTAATATCATCTTACATGGTATCAAGAGTCAAAACCCTACTATAGAAAAATTCCCCCTTGCCGTCCCTCCCCCTCCCACCTCTCGGCCGACGGCACATAGTAATTTTTTTTTCTTCCCAATTTCCATCCCAATGGAGAATTTGGCTACTCCCACCTCTTCCGATGCTTCCGCTTCTAACTCAGTCGTCATCCAACCCCTCTCCTCACCGTCTTTTCATCCGGCTCTCGCCGTTACCAACATCAAGAATTTTATCCCTATAATTCTTGATCAAGAAGACGGCCAATATTGGTCATGGGTGGAACTATTTCGCATCCATGCATGTGTATATCATGTGCTTGATCATATAGACGACTTTTTTCCTCGTCCTCCCGATATGGACGACATCACATGGTGTCGCCTCGATGTCGTGGTCAAACAGTGGATATATGTCACTATATCCAAGGACTTGAGACCAACACTCTCAGCAATCCAGCAACACCATGACATGGGCCGACCCAGTCTCTGGTTACCCAAATCAGAACTGGGCCACGGATTCAGCATATCCTCCAGCCCAGTTCCCTTTTCAGCAACAAGGGCTACTGAGCCAGGCTCCAGGTCCGAGCCCGCCCATGTTCCAACACCAACAGGCCCATGTCGTGCAGGCCTAGTTCCCACAACATCCCTTCAATCAAATCCCCACCGACTTGGGTCAGACATTAAGCAGTATGAGTATGCACCAGCCCGACGAAAATTGGTATATGGACTCCGGAGCCTCCTCTCACCTTACCTAGTCTGCAGGTAATCTTTCCCAAGTATATCATTTAAAGTCTCCACAATTTATTACAGTTGGCAATGGTCACCGCATTCCAATTCAGGGCTATGGTCACACCCACACTCCGCCACCTCACCCACCCTTCTTCCTAAATAACGGCATGCATGCCCCACACATCATCAAAAATTTAATACCCATTAGGAAATTTACTCGTAATAATTCTGTGTCTGTTGATTTTGATCCCTTTGGTTTTACTGTGAAGGATCTACGTACGGGGACACCTCTTACGAGATGCAATAGCACATGGGATCTCTATCCATTCACATCCTCGTCCGCTGCCAGTTCCCGATCACAAACTACCCTAGCTGCTCTATCTCCGTCAATTTGGCACAATAGGCTCGGACACCCAGGAGCTCCCGTTTTTAATTTTCTTAGAAGTAATAATTTATTTTAATGTAATGGGAAACTTGCCCAGACCTGCATTTCCTGTCAATTAGGCAAACATGTTCGTCTTTCGTTTAATTCCTCAGTTAGCATTACGTTTGTTCCTTTTGATATTATTCATGCTGATCTGTGGACTTCCCCTATTACTAGTTCCCTAGGTCATAAATATTATCTCATGTTATTGGATGACTACTCTCACTTTCTTTGGATCTACCCATTAAAATTTAAGTCCAAAGTTTTTGCCAATTTTTTTGAATTTTGCACTTTTATCAAAACGCAATTCAAACGCGCCATTAAATCTTTCCAATGTGACAATGGCTGTGAATTTAACAATTCTGTACCAATAATGGCATGGTCTTCCAATTTTCGTGTCCTCACACGTCCCATCAAAATGGCAAGGCAGCGCGTCTCATTCGTACAATAAATAACATGGTCCGCACATTTCTGTTTCATGCCTCCCTCCCTCCATCATTTTGGGTATATGCAGTCAAAATGGTAGAATACGTCCTTAATATTTTACCCACTAGTACCCTCCATAACATGACTCCAACCGAAATCCTACACCGTCAGGTTCCCCCCTATGATCACCTACGGATATTCGGTTGCCTTTGTTTCCCTAATCTCTCTTCCACGGCCACTCACAAATTAGCTCCACGCACCACTCCGTGTGTCTTCTTAGGTTTCCCGTCAAACCATAGGGGCTATCTGTTATATGACCTCTCCACTCGTCAAATTTTTGTCTCACGTCATGCCACTTTTTACGAGACGCAATTCCCCTTTTCCAACATCCAAAAATTTAAAAACTGGATTACGAATTTTTAAACGACTCAACTCTCTCTCCTGTCCACCTTCGGGAACTGTGCCATGTCAACACCACTGTACCTCCACAGCCACCATCTGCCACCGTACATCACCTACCGTCAGCATCCCTGCCACCGGTGACCTCCCCGTCACCGCCTCTTGCCACCTCTAGCACCACTCAGGTTCCACCAACTCACCGGTCACCGTCCCATCCATTGTGCCTTCCCAACAGTCTCACCACCGTACTGACTCCAGTCCGACCCTCAACCATCACCCAGCAAACCCAGCTATCGGACATACTACACCACCGACATCATACCCTACACTACAAACCTCTTCCATTTCTGGCATACCGAGAACCCCCACATATCCCCACCACTGTTCACCAGCACCCACCGACCCAACCCACTCGACTCCAAACCCAAACACAAACACCGCCACTGTTCAACACCATCCGGCAGCCACCCTTGACCGACACCCAGTTTCGATGACACAAACTGCCCAACACCCAATTCTGCCATCAACCAACCCAACCAACCAGTCGACCGACACCCTTACCCTGCCAACACCCACACACCGGATGGAAACCCGTGCCCAACACGGGATTTTCAAACCCAAAGTCCAATTTAACCTGTCCACCCAAACAATTTCACCTATTCCAAAAAGCCCTAAATTAGCCAAACTGGACCCGAATTAGAATGCGGCCATGTGTGAGGAGTTTAATGCACTAACGAAACAGCATACTTGGGACTTGGTTCCTCGACCAGAGGGGGTGAATGTGATTCGTTGCATGTGGATTTTTTGTCACAAGTTCATGGATAGTGGTGACTTAGAAAGATACAATGTAAGACTAGTGGCAAATGGTACTAACCAGTAGGAGGGCATTGATTGCAATGAGACTTTCAGTCCGGTTGTCAAATAGGCCACCATTCGCACAGTTCTAAGCATTGGTATGGGTAAAAATTGGCCGATTCATCAGCTAGATGTGAAAAATGCATTTCTTTATGGGGATTTATGAGAAATTGTATACATGCACTAGCCGGCTGGTTTTGTCCACCCAGCAGCCCCACAGTATGTGTGTCATCTCCGTAAATCACTATATGGCTTAAAACAGGCCCCCAAAGCATGGTATGATCGTTTTACACAGTTCATTCTACGTCTTGGGTTTACATGCAGCAGATGTGATACCTCTCTCTTTACTTTACATCGAGGTCGTGATACTGCCTATTTACTGTTATATGTGGATGACATTGTTCTTACTGCCTCTACTGATGTGTTGAAAGATGAGATTATTGCACGGCTCAAGTCTGAATTTGCCATAACTGATTTGGGAAAGTTGAGCTATTTTTTGGAGATCTCAGTCACTAGATCCGCCAAGTGTATGTTTCTTTGTCAACGTAAGTATGCAGAGGAGATCGTGCACATGGCTAAGATGGAAAATTGCGAAATCATGGCCACTCCGATTGATTCTAAATCCAATCTTAGTGCACTGGTCGGTACTCCAGTGATTGATCCTACTATGTATAGGAGTCTTGCAGGCGCAGTTCAGTATCTCACCTTCACCAGACCTGACATTGCCTATGTTGTCCAGTAGGTATGCTTGTTTATGCATGCCCCCAGGGAACCTTATTTTACTGCCCTCAAACGTATCATTCGATAAGTTAAGGGCACACTGGATTATGGACTACACTTATACCCCTCCAAACCAAACTCGTTATTATCCTACACAGATGCAGATTGGGCAGGATGTCCAGACACCCGCCGCTCTACATCCGGCTACTGTGTGTTTTTGGGTGATAATCTCATCTCTTGGTCTGCCAAACGGCAAGCCACATTATCCCGTTCGAGTGCAGAAGCTGAGTATAGAGGAGTTGCTAATGTTGTTGTTGAGATCTGTTGGCTCCGAAACCTTCTCTTAGAGCTTCAGTGTCCTTTAAGTAAAGTGTCTCTGGTCTATTGTGATAACATATCCGCCATATACATGTCTCACAATCCGATTCAGCATCAGCGAATCAAGCATGTTGATATGGACATCCATTTTGTTCGTGAGAAGGTTGCTCTCAGACATATTAAGGTATTGCACGTGCCATCCTCATATCAATACGCGGATATTTTCACGAAGGGCCTCTCAAGACAGTTGTTCCTTGATTTCAGATCCAGTCTTAGCATTAGGCCTCCTCCCGCTTCGACTGAGGAGGTGTGTAAACGTGTACAAGTATAACACTATAATCCCTACCCATAATTAGAATATATTCCATATATTGTAAATATATTTAGTGATAGATAATTATGGTAAACTAGAATTCCTCTTGTATTGGGACTAGGATTCCTATTGTATTAGGATTGTATATTGTACACTATATATATTGATATTAATGAACAAGAATCCCTAAGGAAGATTAATATCATCTTACAGTAATATTGACACATTTTTCTTGTGAAGAAATATTTTACCAAACTTATAATTTTTATTTTACTTCGTTATGTTATTTGTGCAGGACCCATTATATTTTAATTCTTTTGCACATGCACAAAAATCTTGTTCTTTTCCTCATGATCAGGTTCATATTAAACAAAAAATTTATTTTTAAATTTTTAATTTACTCATATATTTGTTAATATTAGCGAATATTCTCTTAATATTCACCGTATATTTTGTAATTATGATAGATGTATATTTAAGGTAACTCAGGATTCTTATTGTATTAGGAATCAACCATTTAAGGTAAGTTAGGATTCGTATTGTATTAGGAATCAACCTTTGTACAACTATATATATATTGTGAATAATGAAAGGTATCCCTAAGGGAAATTATTCTATCTTTCATGGTATCAAGAGCCTCAACCTAATCCCTCTCTCTCTCAAACAGCCGTTGAACCCCCCCCCCCCCCATCTCGATTTTTTTCCCTTCGGTCGACGGCAAGCCGGCAGCCACCATGTCTTTCCCTACAAATTTCGGTTCCTCCACTGGAACTTTTGACAACCCCTCTCAACGATCATCGTCTTCTTTTCACCCGGCTTTCGCCGTTACAAACATCAAGAACTCTATCCCTATAATTCTTGACCAAGAAGACTGTCAATATTCCATGTGGACAAAACTGTTCTATATCCATGCATGTGCATACAACATGCTCGACCACATTGATGACTCTGTTCCTCATCCCACCGATATTGCCGAATCAACATGGCGTCGCCTTGACACCATCATCAAACAGTGGATATACGGCACCATCTCAAAAGACTTGTTGTGTACTATCATGAAAACAGGTGCCACGGCACGTGACCTTTGGGTACGGTTGAAAGAAATCTTTTAGGACAATAAAAATACTCGGGTCGTGTATTTGGAAGAACAATTCAACAATACGCGCCTTGAGAATTTTAACAACATGTCTGAATATTACAAACAACTGAAACTCATAGCCGACCAACTTTCCAACGCCGGGACATCAGTTTCTGGAACCAAGATGGTACTTCAATTAGTTGTTGGTTTACTGAAAGGTGAGTACGATACACTTGCAACGATGATTCAACAAGCCGACCTACTACCAAGCTTCACCAAAGCACGTTCACAACTATTGTTGGAAGAAACCCGACGTGCTAAACAAGAGGAGCATAATCAAAAGGCGTTAGTCGTTCACGGGGTGGCACCACTGGCGACCAACACCACTCTGCCACCAGCAGCAGCAGTCCCGCGGCAGAGGGCAAGGCGGCAGAGGTCGCGACAATAATAACAAAGGCAAAGGTCGCGGCAAGGGCCAACGCAACCAGCAGCCTAGCCCATCTCCTGCCTATTTCCAGTGGGCTGGACCGCCATTTATCCCAACATCGGGAACTAAGCTCGCCGCTGTTCTTACCCAACCGCAAATGGGCCTAGTTCCAAAGAAACTGGTGGTCCAAAGGCCTATTGGGCTCTACCCCAGCCAACAGACATGCCCACCCGCAAAGAATAGCAAAGCCCACCTAGCTACACGGTCCAAAGAAGACTGCAAAGTGCGCAGCCCGGCCCCCATCGACTGGTCAGCCTTCAAGACCGCCAACCTTCAACAAAGACGATTTAAAATTGGTATATGGACACCGGAGCCACATCTCACCTCACCCGGTCGTTAGGTAACTTATTTCAACTACTTCGGTTAAAGTGTTCTTAATTTATTACTGTCGGCAATGGTCATCGCATTCCAATTGAAGGTTACGGTAACACACACACCAAACATCCCCACCCACCTTTCTCCATAAACCACGTCCTATACATCCCTACCATCATTAAAAACTTAATCTCTGTTAGAAAATTCTCTCGCAATAATTCTGTGTCTGTCGAATTTGACCCTTTTGGTTTTTCTGTAAAGGAACTCAATACGGGGAAATTCTTACGCAGTGCAATAGTGTGGGAGACCTCTACCCCTTCACTTAATCTTCCGTTGTCAGACCGCAAGAACATCTATCCCTTGCGTCTATCTCTCCCTCAACTTGGCACAACAGACTCAGACACCCCGGAGACCCAGTTTTTACTTTTCTTAGGACTACTAAGCGTATTCAATGTAATAATGGAAAAATTGCCCAACACTATTTTTCTTGCCCACTCGGCAAACATACTCGTCTTCCATTTATGTCATCCAACAATGTCATTTTTTCTCATTTTGATATTGTTCATGCTGATTTGTGGACATCTCCGATTGTTAGCTCTTTAGGTCACAAATTTTATCTAGTATTTTTAGATGATTTTTCACACTTTGTCTGGATTTACCCACTGAAATTCAAATCTGAAGTTTTTGCTAAATTCCTTGAGTTTCAAAAATTCATTAAAACACAGTTTGAAAAATCTGTCAAATCATTCCAATGTGATAATGGACGTGAATTTAATAACTTGGCTTTTCACAATTTCTGCTCTAAACAAGGCATGGTTTTTCATTTTTCTTGTCCCTACACTTCCTCCCAAAACGGAAAGGCTGAACGAATTATATGTACCATCAATAACATGGTTCGCACCCTTCTGTTTCATGCCTGTCTTCCACCGTTTTTTGGGTATATGATGTTAAAATGGTAGAATTCCTTCTTAATATTTTACCGACTAGCACTCTCCAAAACAAGACCTCTACCGAAATCTTATACCGTAGGTTCCCATCCTATGACCATCTCCGTATTTTCGGCTGCTTATGCTACCCCAACATAGCCTTCACTGCACCTCACAAACTTGCCCCTCGCACCGTGCCCTTTGTCTTCGTTAGTATCTCTCCTACTCATCGGGGCTACATGTGCTATGACATTGCCACTCACAAAATCATCATCTCCCGTCACGTCACCTTTGACGAGATGACTTTTCCTTTTTTAAATCTCCAAAAAATTCAGACCTCCGATTACATCTTTCTCGATGAACCGAGTCTGTCCCCGGCTATCCAATCTCTGTACCACCAGCAACCCAATATTCCGACAGAACATACAGTCTCGTCCCCGCCACTGTCCGGCACCAATCCAACCAGTCACTGCTCTCAGTCGATTACCCCACCAACACCCTTGTTGCCTCCGGTCGAGTCTCCTGCCCCCCGGCAGCACTGCTGCCTCCCAGTCCAGAACCCGTAAACCTGCAGCTTCCAAGTCTGGCAAAGACTATGCATCTCCCACCCGTAAACAAGAGTCCCGCAACCTCCCGATCAGACCTCCCACTGCTGCCTACCCATCGCATGGAGACTCGTGCATAACACGGGATCTTCAAACCCCAAGGTTCACTTCAACCTCTCCACACAAACCTTATCACCCATTCCAAAAAAAATCCAAAAATAGCAAAACTGGACCCTAATTGGAATGCGGCCATGTGCGAGGAGTTCAACGCTTTAACCAAGCAGAACACTTGGGATTTGGTACCTAGACCAGACGGTGTGAATGCTATCCGGTGTATGTGGCTATTTCGTCACAAGTTCAGAGACAGTGGTGACTTGGAGCGGTATAAGGCAAGACTAGTTGCAAATGACACTAATCAGCAGCAAGGTATTGATTGTGGTGAGACATTCAGTCTGATTGTTAAACCGGCCACTATTCGGATTGTTCTCAGTATTGCTATGGATATGTATTGGCCAATTCATCAGCTTGATGTCAAGAATGCATTTCTTCATGGGGATTTGAAAGAAACTGTGCACATGCATCAGCCCCCTGGCTTTGTTTATCCGGCAGTTCCGCAGTTTGTATGTTGTCTCAAGAAATCATTGTATGGCTTGAAACAGGCACCCCGCGCTTGGTATGATCGCTTTGCCAAGTATCTTCTGCAGATCGATTTTATATGTAGCAGGTGTGATAACTCTCTCATCACTTTTCATCGAGGTAGCAGCACTGCTTATTTGCTATTATATGTCGATGACATTGTTCTTACTGCCTCCTCTGACGGTTTGAAGAATGAAATCATTGCTCTACTCAAAACTGAATTTGTTATGACTGACTTGGGCAAGCTGAGTTATTTTTTGGGTATATCAGTGACCAGATCTGCAGCCGCTATGTTTTTGTGTCAGGGTATATATGCAAAAGAAATAGTCTATAGGGTTAGATGGCAAATTGTAAAATTATGCCAACTCCGGTTGACTCAAAATCCAAGCTCAGTGCCAGTGACGGTGCACCAGTTTCTGATCCCACTTTATATCGGAGCCTTGCAGATGCCCTTCAGTATCTTACCTTCACTAGGCCTGATATTGCATATGCCGTTCAACAGGTATGTCTGTTTATGCACGACCCCCGAGAGTCCCATTTTGCGGCCCTCAAACATATTATCAGATACGTTAAGGGAACACTGGACTTTGGATTACATCTCTACTCTTCTGCCTCAACCAAGTTGCTCTCCTACACAGATGCAGATTGGGCAGGATGCCCAGACACACGTCGCTCTACCTCAGGCTACTGTGTATTTCTTGAGGACAATCTTATCTCATGGTCCGCCAAGCGGCAGGCCACGCTATCCCATTCGAGTGCTGAAGTAGAGTATTGCAGAGTTGCTAATGTCATTGCTGAGATCTGTTGGCTCCGAAATCTTATTTTGGAGCTCCAGTGTCCACTGCGTAAGGCGTCTATAGTCTATTGTGATAACATATCTGCCATCTACATATCTCACAATCCAGTCCAACATCAGTGGACTAAACATATTGAGATGGATATCCACTTTGTACGAGAGAAGGTCGCACTTGGTCAGGTCAAAATATTACACGTACCTTCCTCCTATCAGTATGCAGATATTTTCACAAAGGGACTACTGAGACAGCTCGTCACCGACTTCCGATCCAGCCTTAGCGTTTGGCCTCCTCCCGCTCCGTCTGAGGGAGAGTATTAGCGAATATTCACCGTATATTTTGTAATTATGATAGATGTATATTTAAGGTAACTTATGATTCTTATTATATTAGAAATCAATCATTTAAGGTAATTTAGGATTCGTATTGTATTAGGAATCAACATCTGTACAACTATATATATTGTGAATAATGAAAGGTATCCCTAAGGGAAATTATTCTATCTTTCAGTTAATGTAAATAAATTATTTAAATTTTGCAGGAAAATCTTTTCGAGGGTGAAGGATCACAAAAATTTCAAGATAATAATTTATTATGATGCATAGCAAGTGAAACTGTGAAAGTACCACCAGCTTGAAGCCTTGAACTACACTTGTTGGATACTGATGAGTTACTCGTGAGGCTATTTCAGATCTTAGGGATAAGCATTGTTTGGCATGACAGTGGTTCGTTTCACCTAGCAAAAGCTTGATTTTTTCACTGTGGCTTAAGCACCTTTTGTGCAGACGTAGATGTTGCACCAGTTATATCAATCATTAAAAATATTTGTTTCATCTATATGTGTGTAATCAATCAAATCATTCTGTCTAGGAATAGGCTGACTAGAAGAAGTACCCCTGCCCTTGTTACCCCTACTAGAAGAAGCACATTTACCCTTACCCTTAAACAAACCTCTTATTCCTTCCATTTTAATTATGCTAATAAATAATTAAAGATAATGAAATTAAGTGCGCTAATTAAAATAAAGTAACAATAATAATTTAAATAAGGAACGAAGGTACCAAACGCCAACGTAATGTCGATATGTAATCGAATTTGAAAATTGAAATTTTGCTCGATGGATGATCCTCAAGTTAGTTGCCAACTTCACTCCCAATTTTTGAACTTTGATATAGTTATACAAATGAATAAATAAAATTTAATATTTAGTAGACAATGTAGACTTGTAGAAAGATAGATTGAGAGATTAGAGAGATTGTAGGAAAATTTGTGAGAAAGAGGAAGAGAAAATGAAGTATGTATAGTTGGAAAAATTGAGTTAAAATGTAAATATATTAACTTAGAGGTTAAAAATAAATATTAAGGGGGTAGAGGGGGTTGGGGGAGGCAAAAAATGGTCGTTGCACAACGGCCAAAATATAAAATGGCCGTTGTGCAACGACTATTTTTTGCAAAGGGGGGATCGGGCGGGACCGGGCTGGGTCGGCGGGATCAGGACTGGGTCAGGACATGCCCGAGCTGGACGAGCCCAGGTCCCGTCCCAAGTTCGAGTCCCGGTTCGGTATTTTTTTTTTGCGGGTCGAGGTGGGGTCGGGACCGTGCTGACCCGGCCCACTGGCCAGCCATATTATTTACAAAATCAAAAAATATTTTAGTTGATCATGATTTTTTCAAGTACTTTCTAAATATTTTAAATTGTTAACTATTATTAATAATAGTATTTTTTGTAGTTCCAAAATATGTAAATTTTATTTTTAAAAAGCTTAAAATTCTATATTTGAATTAACATCGAACATTAATCCCTCGTACTCCAAATCAACCCATATAAATTATAACACAAGGAGTATTTGTAAAATTTCTTTCAAAAAACTACTGCACAAGACAACTTTTGTTAATATAGAGTATAGAAGTGAAATTCCCCATTAAAGAGTTGTTAATATAGAAATTTTGTGTTCGATATTGCTTGAGGAGTAGACCGATTTAGTAGTAATATAAATAGCTCTAGGCTTTACTAATTACAAAGACAAGGTGGGTCCCGCTGCTGAATTTTGCAGCTTTAGAGATGAGTAGCCCCCACGGTGATAACGACTTCCGTTAGTTTGCAATTTCCTTATTATTTTATTTGTTCAAGTTGCCTTATAATTTTTAATTATGAATCTCAACCATGAACAATTGAGTGGGCAGGTGTCATAAATCCATACCAGCATTGAAAAATATTGGACACAAATACACCCCGGAGGGAATTCGATCCCGCCAAATAGACACAAATACACCGGAAGTATGACACATCCCCTTCCCTAAAAAATCTAACTTTACACCCTCCATATAAATATAGATGTAAATTTTGACATAAAAAAAAAAAGGTTGGTCTGTAGGAAAGAACGAACATTTCATCTTCAACCCCTCTAGTCTAGCCCCCCTTCTCCAAATGGAAGAAGTCTTACCGGGAAATTCTAATATCTATACTTCCAACCAAATTTCCCCCATTCAAGAGACTGATGCAGTAACCATCTCGGCGGCTGAAAAAGAAAGGTTGTACCAGTCATGGAAATTCTCACTCATAATTAAAATTGCCCACCAAATGCTCCAGAAAATGGAAACCCTCTGAATGTCTCACCCTAATAGACTTTGGATGAGATTTCTATATAGTAAAATTCATGCTCGAGGATTCATCTTTGGCCATTTCAGCTCAAACTGCAATTTGGATTAGTCTACCAACTGAGTTCTATGACAAAATTATACTAGAAAAGATTGGGAGAAAAATTGCTACTCCAAATTCCAATTGAGATCCCTGTCCAAACCTCTGTTATTATTTGTAGCCACAAGCAGGAAATCATCTATCAAGGTGAAGGTATTTTGTTGTAAAGGTTGTGGGTGAATTGGCCATACTATATGATCATGCACATTCACAAAACCACCTACTCCCACTGTTATCCTCATGGAAAACGGTGTCCTTTCCACGCAGAAGAAAAGTATAATCAAGCAGCGCCTGCTTCGTCTACTGATTTGGCCTCATTGTCTGACCTGTCCAACATGGGCCACCTAACGCCTTATTGGCATCCAACACACGCCTCTGTTGTCACTAGTGTGGCAGACAAGGTCTGCAGAGCCTTGGGGCTCACTAGGAGCCATCGAGAACCCATCTCTCTCACTACAAACTTCGATGTCTCTCCAATGGACACCAACGCCATATCTACAACCGCTACAAAGGTGGTGCAGTGCAATCGAGTACCTGAAAATCCCCCAAATCCAAGCGATATGACATCGCAAGTCTCTTCAATCGGATCCCCTTTGATATCCAAATCTACTTCAACTTTAATAGAATGCTGGTTAATCAAAACCGACCTTGTGGAGTCTCCTAACTCTAGTCATCCCACTGACAGTGACAATGGAGAACAACCAAGACCAATCCAACCAGAAACCGATCTCGACCCTAACTTATGTGACGGCGCCACTACCACCGAATCATACTCCATTTTTATAGATGGAGTTAGCGCTCTAAGGATAATCGTTGAATCTCAACCACTTCACGGTCAACAACCGATAGAAATTATGATCCAAACACACTTTATCTGGCGCATGTGATCAAAGAAGGCCTAAACCAGGCTTTGGGAAATTTTAGGCACCAACTATGGATGCAGACTGTGCTCCAGTCTCAGATAACCAACATGACTTCCCAAGATCTGAACTTCATCTTGAGCTAAGTCAGTCAAACTATGCCCTTCTTCCCGTACATCTCACCAGAACTTCTACCAATCTCGCCCTCTTTTGTCCTATGCCCACATAATGCTTCACAAACCCTACCCACTTCGGCGCAGGGGACAGTAACAGTAAAAGAACAGGAAGGAGACCAAGAAAGGCTAGAAAGTCAGACCTTACAGCAGCTAAGGAAAATCAATCAAGAGCTGGAAGCAATACTGAAAGAATTCGGAGAGCCAATGGCAGAGACCATTTCAATAGAAAAATTGGTGATGTTTTTTTTAAATTCAACTTGTGCTAGGACATATTGAAAGAAGAAACTCCCTTGATTGTGTAATAATAACTCGAACAAACCAAATTACCAAAATCTACCCCTTCCCCAACTCAAAAAAACAAAAAAAACATTCTCCCATTAGATTTAGTAAATTAGCATGACTAATGTTGATGTTGATCGTCAATGATGACTTGTTCTTTTTGAGTAACCGCCTTCTTTGATTTTCCATATGTGTTATAAGTCTCTTCAAGATTTTCGGGCTTGACTATTGCAGCCTCTTTGAGTTGATTGAGGGTTGGAACATCATAATTTTGATACAAATATACTCCAAAAGCAGTACCCGCCATGAGTAATACTAGTCCCTATTAAACCCATCTTTCTACTATTCAATTGCTGAAGATATAGTATTCTTTGTTATTGATTTTGAGTTGGGAAATTATGGACTTTGATTGGGTAAAAAAATTTTGGTGATAGTCGAATTCAACGAGCCTTGCAGCGAAATAATTATTGCTCCATGTCCAAGGAACATGACCATCTACTCTCTGAATCTAAGGAATCAGATGGGTTCCACTCCCTCAGTTGTGGTCCTCAACCCATTACTGACTATGCCACCCCAAAAGGACAGGGGGAAGGGCATAATAAATCCACCCCAAAAAAAGGAAGCGATTCATGAATTTCATAATCTGAAACGTTAGGGGTGCCAACAATGTGGGCTTCGTACTTCACTATAAAGCCATGGTCAAGATGCATAGGACCTCTGTGCTAGTCCTTCTGGAAACCTATATGAAAGATCACAAGAAGCTCACTCAGGACTTCAAATTCGATTCTCAGATTCAATCCTCAGTTGTGGGGCTGTCTGGTGGGATTGTGATCATGTGGAAGGAGGACGTGCTTAAGCTAGAGGATATCTACATAACCCCAGGGCATTCATGTCATGGTTAAAGGTAATCTCTAATGTTTTCTGGCTTTTCTCTGCTGTTTATGCTAGTAATGACTTCAATAATAGGAAGTTACTTTGGGATAACCTGCTCAGCATCTCTCACGGTTATGCTGGTAAATGGATCATAGGATGTGATTTTAATGAAATTCTTCAGGTTAAGGATAAATTTGGGGGTAATAGCATAAATAACAACATAGCAAGTTTATTCTGGCAGTGCCTCAATAGATGTAAATTGGTTGATCTAGGCTTTAAAGGTAGTAAATACACTTGGACCAATAAGCGCTATAAGAATAGGAGGAATCTTATGCTGGAAAGACTTGACAGGTGTCTAGCCAATGACTCCTGGATAATCCAATATCCTGAAACCTCTATCACCTATTTTTCTAGAACTAAGTCTGACCATTGTCCTCTCCATATCAAGTTGGACAACACCCATCATACTTTTCTAGGTAAACCTTTTAGACTGGAACCCATGTGGTGTGACCACCCTTCCTTCACCTCCCAAGTGGAGCAAAGCTTTGAGCCTCCTAATACCCTAGGTGCTGCAACTGAGTCCTTCCAAGCTAACATATCTCACTGGAGCAAGCATACTTTTGGCAACATCTTCCATAAAATGAATAAAATCCTTGCTAGACTGGATGGTATCCAAAGGTCTAGACATTACCCCCATAATACTTTCTTGCTAGATTTAGAGGATCAATTTCTAACTGACTATGACTCCCTTCTTAGATCAGAAGAAGAGTTTTGGAAAATAAAATCTAGGATCAATTGGCTGAATGAGGGTGACTCTAACACTAGATTCTTCCACACATCTACCTTAAATAGTAGAAGAAGAAGAAGAGGAGGAGGGGGGGAGGGGGGGAGGAGGGGGGAGGAAGAAGAGGAGGAGGAGGAGGAGGCTGGTACAATGACCCCTTAGAAATCAAGGACTGCATCCTCTTTTTTTTGCTAATCACTATAAATCTTGTCATTCTTCTTCCCCTATGACTGATGATAGGAACCCTAATTGGACTATTGGACCCAAGACCCTTATGGAACATAAACTTGATGCACCCCTGAAAGAGGGTGAAATTATGAAAGTCCTGAAATCCTTCAAGCCACATAAAGCTCCTGGCCCTGATGGTCTCCATTCATTATTCTACCAGAGATATTGGGGAATGGTAGGAGAGAATACTTCCCATTTATACTTTGAAGTCTTCAACTCCAGCACAATGCATCCTAACATGAACAAAACTATGTTGTGTCTAATTCCAAAATGCACCAATGCAACCATGCTTAAGAACTTTACACTCATTGGTCTATGTAATACTGTCTACAAACTTGTTACCAAAATCATTGTCAATAGGATAAAACCCTTCCTTTCTGACATCATTGGCCCCACCCAAGCTAGTTTCCTCTCTAGCAGAAAAGCCTCTGACAGGAATACATTTCCCACTTCAACAAAATGAAAGGTAAAAATCCTAACATGATTCTTAATATTGACCTTGAGAAAGCTTTTGACAGGATTGAGTGGTCTTACATCAGGGATACCCTCCAATTCTTCCACTTCCTCACCAACATGACCAAACTCATCATGTCCTGCATTAGTACAAGCTCCATTTCTGTCCTTGTGAATGGTAGTAGAACTGAAAGCTTCAATCCCACCAAGGGCATCAGGCAGGGTGACCCCATTTCCCCTTATATCTTCATCATGTGCATGGAAAGACTCTCAAGAACCATAGATATGGAAGTCCTCAATGGCAATTGGAACCCCATCAAAATCAGCAAATCAGGGCCCAAACTATCCCACCTTTTCTTTGCTGATGATCTCACTTAGTTTGCCATAGCCAACATGAAAAACTCCACTACCATCCTGAGAATCCTTTATGAATTTGGTCAAAGATCTGGCCAGAAAATGAATCATTCTAAGTCAAAAGTCATTTTCTCAGCCAATTGTCAAGAAGACCATGCCAACCTCATCTCTTCTTCCCTGAATATTAATGTCAGCTCATCCATTGGCAAATACCTGGGCTTTCCCACCTTTCACAAAAGGCCTGTCAACTCTGACTTTCAATTTATTATTGATAACATGAACAACAGACTTGATGGTTGAAAAACCAAATTCTTGAACATGACTGCTAGGACAGTGCTAGCCAAATCTACCATGAGCAGCATCCCTAACCATGTAATGCAATTCATTAAGCTTCCTTCCAAAGTCTGAAAATATTAATAGGATCCAAAGGAATTTGTTTGGGGTACAGTTGAAAAAAAAAAGAAAATCCATCTGCTATGCTGGATAACCTTAACTAAGCCTAAGTGGAATAGAGGATTGGGTCTCTAATCTTGTGCGCTCAAAAATGATTCTGCCCATGCCAGCCTGGCTTGGAGGTTGTACAATTCACCCAATAGCCTTTGGGATCAAACTCTCATTACCAAAAACGGTGGGGGTAACCCTTCTGGTAGAAAGTTTGTGACTAGAACCTGGAAATGTATTCTGAATGATTGGGCTACTTGCATGAAGGGCTTTAGGTGGGTAGTTCATAAGGAGAATAGAGTCAATTTCATTGTTGATAAATGACTCCCCGACTCTGATTCCATTAGGAGCTCATTCCACGGCCCCCTGATGGAAGGAGAGGTAAATATCAAAGTCTCTAACCTCTTTGTAAACAACTCTTGGGACTTCTCTTCTTCATCATTCACCATCTCTCAGCACTTGAGACTATCCATCATGAACTCTCCAATTTTCAACAATTGTGATGAGGAAGATAAACTAGTTTGGGGACTGACTAGCAATGTGATCTTCACCATTAAATCTGTCTACAACCTCTTGGCAACTGACAGGGGGAAAGCCAACATCCATAGTAACAAAATATTTAAGTGGATCTGGGCCCTTCATTCTCCCAACAAAATCAAAACCTTCATCTGGCTCCTTTTACATGAAAGATTGTCGATCAAAAAATACCTGCATAGAATTGGCATCGACATTGACCCCGTGCAAAATCTGTGGCCAACACATGAAGATATAGTCATATCTTCTTTGACTGTTACATTACCATTTCCTTTTGACACAAACTGTCCCTTCAGAGCAGCACAAAGCAATCATTCCACCAAAATGGAGTGAACAAAACTAATTGGCTTGCTATTTGGGATAAAATCAAGCATGAGTAGTTCAATAACATTATCAAATGGGATATCCTCATCCCTTTTGTTTTTGGAACTTACTTATGGCTTGGCAGGAACAACAATGTTTTCAATGACAAGAAAGAAGACCATTTGCAGAGCAACCGAGTTCTATCTCATTGTGAACAAGAACTCCAGCCCCAAAACCACTATTTCTGTGTACATTAAATGGAACCCTCCTGCACAGGATTTCTTTAAGCTTAATACTGATGGTTCTGCCATTAATGACACTGGTATTGGAGGTTTGGGAGGAGTCATAAGAAATAGTAGAGGGGATTGGATTGTGGGTTACCAAAAAAGCCTTTCCCATACTACTAACTACTTGCTATTCTTCAAGGCCTCAGAATTGCAGTCCAGCTGAACCTTCAACCACTGGACATTGAATCCAACTCAACTGAGGCCATTAACATGATAAAAATGATTATCTACCTTTATGATAATGTTTATTTCCGAATGCAGGTTTTTGATGCTGAGGCTGGGAGCTCCAACACTGCACCACATATACAGGGAGCAAAATAGGGTGGCAGATCTTCTGGCCAAGGAGGGGTCAAAGCAGCAACATTTTGAGAACACCAATATTTTGACAGTTCCTCCTGTGTTTACCACAAAGGCTGTGTGGGAAGACATTTTAGGAACTGTATTTCTTAGAACAATTTCGGTCTGTAATAGTATTTTAGCACTATCTAACAATACTACAGACACTGTTTTATTCCCGAATACCTGTTTTGATAACGGCTGATATATATATATATATATTACAGTATTATTTAGTACGACCGAAATTGTATCTGTTTAACCAAAAAAGAAAGTTTTGACATAAAAGATTTAGTACGAAATTGAAAATAAATAATAATTTATTCATTATTTCCAAATGTAGGTATTGGGATACAACAAATCTTTAAGGGTCGTTTGGTTGGTGGGTTAAAGAATTATAATTTCAGGGCAAATTACAGTATTATTTAATTTTATGTTTCTTACAATTTTGTATTTCGAAATCAACATTTTCATGATTATTTATATAACAATAGTGAGATAATAATATCCAAATTATTAGTTTCGATACAAAATAATAAAATAACACATGTTCTTCTCTAAAGTTTTTCTCTAAGATTTTATTTTAAAAGACAATATTAAATTAAAAATATTTTTTTCCAATTTAGACCAAACACATTTTTTATACTATATCCCATATATTTTATTTTTATTTTTATTTTATAAACCAAACATCTATTAATAAAAATATATTTATTAAATAATGGGATAATTACACCCTATGTTAATTAGGATACTGATGCTACCAAAATTAACCCACCTTTTTAAATCAATGTAAAAAATGACCCACTCCCTCCTCCTCCCCCTCTCTCCGCACTCACTCCATCCTCCTCCCCCCTCTCTCTTCTTCGCCGGACCCTAATGGCCGGCATCCCAACTCCGTCGGCGGTAGTCGGCACCACCATAAACATCCTCATACCGGAGCTCCAACCATCATCAACACAACCCACAACCGCTACCCCCATTGCTTCGCACACTCTTCTCCCTTTCATACTCGTCTCTTTCGCTACTCCGGCGAGGAGCTTCTAGCTCCGGTGCACCGGAGCAGCCGACAACCAAACTGCCATGATGTCGTGCCTCTCCCCCTCATCCTCTCATCATTGTCGGCCCATGTCGAAGCCGCCATCTCCGGTGAACTCCCACCAAAGCTCTAGCGACAACACCCACGACCCGCTGCTCTTTGTCACACTTCCTCTCTCTTTCTTCGATGACGATGACTTTTCTGGTGGCTCAAATGTGGTGACTCAAATCTAATAAAAGATTATCTAGATCTGGATCTATCCTTGCTAGATCTAGATCTATCCTTACTAGATCTAGATCTATCGGAAAACTTATGAGGGTGGTGGTGGAGTAGCCGGTGGTGGAGTGCAGGTGACAACGGTGGATCGTCGGAGGTGGTTGAGGCTGGCGATGGAGAAATCGGGAGGGGCATGTATAGTGGGTGTATAATAGTGTATATGAGTGTATATGAGTGTATATAGGTGTGTATGGTGGTAAATGGGTGTGAGTGTCTATGTATATAGGTGTATAAATATGTATATAGATATACATAATATACTTGTTTTTTATATATAAGTGTATAATACTATATAACAGTGTTTTTGGGCCAAAGCTTTGCAATATAAATTTTGAGCTATTTTTTTAGAATGTAAGAACAAATTGTATATTTTTGAAATTTCCTAATAATAATCCGCAACTTTTCCCCGACCAAACACCCCTTAATATTTGGCATTGGATGAGCCTCCTTAGTTTTAACTTGTTCAAACATCCCCAGTGTCACCAATGTTGTTAGCTCCGCCTCTACTCCACACTTGACTCTCATCTCTCACCTTAAATAAAATCCTCAAACTCCCCTACCTCGTTATTCTCACCCCCACCAATTCATTGTTCACATACACCATCATCAATGGCTTCTATTGCCTTGTCACAAACTCCATTCTCCACTCTCAATTCTCACAGAAACCTCGAGAATGCCGCCCTTCCCTTCCCCAGATCACATTCCTTGAATACCCAATTCAAGAAGACCAAAAAGAATAGTTTCATTACTAGCTGTGCCTCTCCTGAAAGTGACGCACCTACCAAATCTGAAACTCCAATTGAATTGAGTATGCATTACCCTTATCTCTTTCTGTTTCCCTTCTTTACAGCTTGTTTGGATAGTTGTTACCTACTGTATTCTATTTTGCTGTTAGTTTAAATGTTAGGTTTATTTTGATTGTTACTTAAATTTTATTGTATCCTATCCTTACCGAAAAGTCTCATTTTGTCTGACGACCGATTTGGCGTTATCACGTTGTTGCCTTGTTTTGTCTTTACTTATTATCTAGTCTTATTTTATTCTTTTACCTTACCTTTTATAGTAGCTCTACCTTGTATCCGACTTTTCTTGTAGGGTTATCTTTCAAATTGTTGACGTGTGACATTATGTAATGACGGGAAACAATACAGTCTATCCAATCATTGTATTCATTAAAATAATACAATATGATACAATATGATACGATACATTATGAAACAATATGTAGCAACCATCCAAACAGAGTACTCTCCACTTTAACTTGAGAACAGATTAGTCTCTTTTGAATTTGGTTTCTACGAACCTTGTTGTGAAAGAATTGGTTTTCTGCTTCCAAAATTTTGTTTGATGTCAATTTGGTTTATTTGTAGGATACCCAGCATTTCCTACTGTGATGGATATCAATCAGATTCGTGAGATTTTGCCTCATCGGTAAAAAAAAATAAAAATTGCTCTGTTGTAAATAATTATTTCAATAGTGTCACTGAACTTGCATTATTTGCAGTTTTCCATTTCTACTAGTGGATAGAGTGATTGAGTACAATCCAGGAGTGTCAGCTGTAGCTATCAAGAATGTGACAATTAATGATAATTTCTTTCCTGGTCATTTCCCTGAGAGGCCAATCATGCCTGGTGTCCTCATGGTTGAGGTATATATATATAACTCATTCACTTCTCATTACTTGAAAATTTAACTTCTTTTAGCTTAAATTTCAACAGTGCACTGGAGGAGTGCAACTATACAGTCATGGTGTTATATGTTAAAGTACTTGCATTTGCAAATATCTTTTAACAACAAACATCAAGTAGTTCATGATTCAACAAAAGCAATCTCTTTTGTACAATTTATTCAGGAAATAGGATAAAGTGGCGGCACTGGACCAAGTTACTTAGACCAAAAATCCACGATACACTTAACTTCATGTGTAGGTCACACAATGTATGAAGTTTCTATTATAGATCTCTGACGCGTCAAACTTGAATACTTTCTCTAACATTTCAGAATTTTCTACTATATTGACAGTAATTAATTTCCTTTTTCACCTAGAATTTTTCTAATCATGGTGAAAGATGGACGAAAGTTGAAATTAATGCTTAAATTGAAAAGAGAAACTGAAAGGCAATTGGAATGCCTGCTCTCCCCTGTCACTTCTCCTAATAAACATTAAGAAACCCTAATCTCTTCATTATGACAACATAGTCTGGACAAATCTCTTGTCATACTGCCACATTGGAAGTCAAGTGAAATGCTATTGAAGATATAAATAAACACACAAGTTGGAATAATGTTAAATTACTATGTCTCTTACATCTTAACCTTCTGCTTGCTTTCCCCTCCTTTTCTTTTTCTTCTTACAAATGTAGTGCCACCTCTGATAAAAGTTTGATCCAATATTTAGACTAGTGGCTCAGTGACAAGACCATCCAATTATTGTTTCACACCCTAAGTGAGAATAAGATCAAATGGTAGTGTGCCTCGGTAATCTGTCTGTCAGTAGGAAAATACAAGGCATTTGGAACGTTAACAACAAAGTGCTTAGAGCCATGCGCCAGTTCTTTGGGATTATATTCCTCTAGCAGATGCACAAGGTCCACTAAGATTGCTTTTGGAAAGTAAAAAGTATTGAGGTTGCTAGGTTATTTTGGGCATTAAAAATAGTGAGACTACATTGAAGTACTTTACCGAGTATAGATGATTTGATAGGGGTGGGCATAGTTTGGGTAAAGCTGAAATCAGCATTTTTCGTTTTTTTGGTTCGGTATTTCAGATTACAGTTAGGTGTTCCGATTTAATTTTTGAATTCGGATTTGGAATGAAGATGGCTATTAAGTTGGTAGTTGGAGGGTTCAGTATCAACATTATTAGTGCTTATGCGCCGCAGGCGGGCTTGGACGAGGAGGAGAAGAGATGCTTTTGGGAGAATTTGGATGAAGTGGTGGGAGGTATACCACCCACTGAAAAGTTATTTGTAGGAGGGGATTTCAATGGACATATCGGGTCACTTCCGGGGGTTATGACAACGTGCATGGAGGCTTTGGACTCGGGAACAAGAACGGGGGAGGCGTCTCACTTTTGGAGTTCGCTAGTGCTTGTGGGATGATGATAGCCAATTCGAGGTTCCTGAAGAAAGAAGGAACACTTGGTGACTTTCCGTAGTTCAGTAGCTAAGACTCAGATAAACTTTTTGCTCCTTAGAAATGTTGACAAAGGTCTTTGTAAAGACTGCAAGGTTATTCCGAAGGAGGATCTTACAACCCGACATAAGCTTTTGATGATGGATTTGGAGATCAAGATGGAGTAGAAGAAAAGGGTTGTGGATAACAGGTTAAGAATCAAATGGGAGAGTTTGACCATAGCTAGTTCAAAGGAGATGGGGGAGAGGTTGATGGTCAAGGGGGCCTGGGAGAGTAGTGGGGATGCGACCGATATGTGGGACATGACGACCTGTTGCATTCGGGAGGTAGCTAGAGAAGTGCTAGGGGCCTTGCGGGGTAACTGTGGTGGGCATCGAGGGGACTGGTGGTGGAATGGTAAAGTTCAAGAGAAGGTGGAAGCGAAGAAAGCGGCGTATGTGAAATTGGTAGAAAGCAAGGATGAGGTGGAGAAGTGGACGAATATGGAACTGTATAAGATGGCGAGGAAGGAGGCAAAGCTAGCTATTACGGCGGCGACTTTTGAACGCCTGTATGTGGAATTAGAGGAGAAAGACGGGGATAAGAAGTTGTACATACTAGCCAAGGCAAGGGAGATGAAGGCACGTGAATTGGATCACGTAAGGTGCATCAAGGACGAGGACGACAAAGTACTAGTGGAGGAAGCGCATATTAGGCGGAGGTGGCAATCTTACTTCCATAAACTCTTGAACGAAAAAGGAGATGGAGACACTGTGCTGGGAGATCTGGAGCATTCTAGTAGATATTGGGATTTTGGGTATTGTAGAAACATTAAGGTTGAGGAGGTTAAGGATGATGTTCGCAGGATGCGCACGGGACAAGCGACCGGGCCTAATGAAATCCCAGTTGAATTTTGGAAGAGTGCAAGCAGAGCAGGTTTGGAGTGGCTAACTGAGCTGTTTAACGTCATTTTTAAGACGACAAGAATGCCCGAATAATGGAGGTGGAGTACAATGATTCCCTTGTACAAAAACAAAAGTGATATCCAGAGTTGCAACAACTATAGGGGTATCAAGCTGCTGAGCCACACTATGAAAGTTTGGGAAAGGGTCGTGGAGATGAGGGCGAGGAGAGACGTGTCTATTTTCGAGAACCAGTTTGGATTCATGCCGGAGCGTTCGACTACTGAAGTCATTCATCTTATTAGGAGGTTAGTGGAGCAGTATATGAAGAGGAAGAGTGATTTACATATGGTTTTCATCGACCTCGAAAAGGCATACGACAAAGCCCCTAGGGAGGTTCTATGGAGATGTTTGGAGGTTAGAGTTGTACCTGTGGCATACACTAGGGTGATTAAGGATATGTATGATGGAGCCAAAACTAGGGTACGGACAGTAGGAGGAGACTCGGAGCATTTCCAGTGATGATGGGGCTGCACCAGGGATCAACTCTTAGCCCATTCCTATTTGCCTTGGTGATGGACGGACTGGCGCGACAAATCCAAGGGGAGGTACCATGGTTTATGTTATTCGCAGACGACATAATCCTGATTGATGAGACTCGCAGCGGAGTGAACGCCAAGCTGGAGGTTTGGAGACAGACTCTGGAGTCTAAAGGGTTTAGGTTGAGTAGGACCAAGACTGAATATTTGGAGTGCAAGTTCAGAACCGGGAGCGACCTTGAGACATGCGTGGAGGTGAGGCTTGGTACTCAGGTCATTTCAAAGAAAAGAAGCTTCAAATACCTAGGGTCTTTTATCCAAGGGAATGGAGAGATTGATGACGATGTCACACATCGTATTGGGGCAGTGTGGATGAAATGGAGGCTCGCATCGGGAGTCTTGTGTGACAAAAAGGTGCCACCAAAACTTAAAAGACAAATTCTATAGGGTGGTTGTTGGTCCGACTATGTTGTATGGGGCGGAGTGTTGGCCAGTCAAGATTTCGCACATACAAAAGATGAAAGTTGCGGAGATGAGGATGCTGAAATAGATGTGTGGGATTACAAGGAGAGATAAGATTAGAAATGATAATATCCGGGACAAAGTGGGAGTGACATCGACAGAGGATAAGATGCGGGAAGCGAGTTTGAGATGGTTTGGGCATGTGCAGAGGAGACACAGATGCTCCAGTGCGGAGGTGTGAGAGATTGGCTATGGACGGGTTCATGAGGGGTAGAGGTAGATCGAAGAAGTATTGGGGAGAGGTGATTAGACGGGATATGACGCAGATGCAACTTACTGAGGACATGATCTTAGATAGGGGGTTGTGGAGGACACGGATTAGGGTAGAAGGGTAGTATAGAGAGAAGTTTGAATTTTTGTAGAATCAAAACAGAAATGATTTTCGAATTTGATCATTTCTTAGATTCTGTTGAATTGTATCGAATCCATTTTCGATTTTAAGGCGAACAGTTACCTTATAAAACTTTTCAAAAAGATTAACCACTACACCAATTTAGTGATAAAAGAAGATTCCCCAACAACACTTTTTGCATGATGGCCACAATTTGTTTGGTATAATATACATTGAACCGAATGCCACATTGACATAATATACTGTGGATTATCTTGAGCATTGTAAGGATGTTTTTCTCAATATGCTGTACCATGAAACATATGTGCACAATGAGAGAAATTGGTGGTTATATTTATACCAATTTCCTTATTGGTAACAACAAATGATACACATCCTGATAGTGTTCAGCACCAAATTTTCATGGACTCGATGCTGTCCCAACATGGAAGTAAAAGTGTAACAATGTGCATATTGTTTTGGAAGTTTAATATCACTATACAAACATTTCTACACATCATTAGGCGCTGCAGCTCTTCATGATTTCTTCTTGTTGGCTTGTAGTTTTCTATTGGTTCTTCAATGACACTTCTGTGTGCCTGTTACTTTGGTGAGAGTAATTAGCGGTTGTGTCAACACCAGATTCCTCCATGACAAATTCTACAATATACTCCTGTTGGGAACCTTCTGTGCTAGAGCTTCAAGGACCTAATGTTATCATATCAAACAAACTGTGAGATTTTTCATTATTTTCTTCCTCTGATCGAAATGCTTTCTATTCTTTAATGCACCTGTCCGGTTTTTTTCTTTAGTTTTAAAAAAGAGGTCGAAGCTAGAGACAGTTTGGTGTTTGCGGCAGCAATGCCCCAAATCTTTTTTCAAGCTTGGTGAATGAGTTTTATGATTCATACAGGTCAAACAGGGACTTCTCTGATAGTATTGTATAGGAAGCAGGCGGGCTACAGACTTCGATGGTTTTGAAAATGCTCAATATACTTGTTAGCGATCACTTATCACCAGGTTTTAGTGCATCTAGTCTTAGTCTGACAGTTCCACAACTTCTAACCATTTAAACTACCTCATTGATGCTTCCAGTCAATCCCCTGCTGTATATGATTATATTCTTTCAATGTTTTGTTTGAAAGGAGTCCTAAAATCTGCTGAAGTAAAGAAGGATAGTAATACTTAATGGGGAAAGGAAAAAGCTAATGTTATGTGGGTAGAATAAGTTCTCTGTGGAGAATCCCACAACATATGTTAAAGTCGATTCATTATTTCTTTCCTTTAATTTTTGTAGTTAATTTAGATAGATAAGGTGTTGGACTGAGTTCTTTGGTTGCCTCACTTTTGTTGCTGCAAGATGTTGTTTCGCTATCAGATTCTGATGGGTATCCATTTCTGTCAATTTAGGCAATGGCACAAGTTGGCGGCATCGTTATGCTGCAACCTGAAGTGGGAGGTTCCCGGGAGAATTTCTTTTTTGCTGGAGTAGACAAAGTAAGGTTCAGGAAGCCAGTGGTGGCTGGAGATATTTTGGTAATGAGAATGACATTGATTAAGCTACAAAAACGTTTTGGAATAGCGAAGATGGAAGGTAAGGCATATGTAGGAGAAGATGTGGTTTGTGAGGGTGAGTTCTTGATGGCTATGGGCAGTGGTTGATGCTCTTCTGCTATTACTAGTTTGAATTCTGGCACTTTGATTAGTTCTGCATCTGCTCCCTCATTAATGTTTGATCGAGCGATTCTAATTGAGGCTTTCGATGTCTTGTCTGTTTTAAATTAAACCATAAATTATATACATTCGGTATTGAATGCCAGTTTTCTGTATCTGAGTGTAGAAAATACTAGGACATCATTGGCCTTGCATTTTCATTTTATGATTCATTTCTTTGACCTCTCACAACAGTAAACATTTAAGCTACCATGACGCTGACGCATCCTCAGAGTACTCTAAATTTGTAGTTGTATATACCCTCCCAACTTATGTCAAAGTCAACTTAATCTTTTTCATTGCATGCAATTGGGTTTTGTAAGGTGATAAGCTGCGTCAAGAAAAGAAATGAATTTTCTTAGGTGTACTCATACCATGAAGTAGCAAATCCAAGCTTTTGGTTTCTTCTTTCTACGATCAGTGATTCTTTAAAGTTGTTATGGCACATCCTTTACAAACAAAGAGCACCAGCCTCAAGGTAGAAAATTAACATGCTAGCATAGCTAGTCATGCTTAATCCCAGCAACCTTTAGCTTTTATAAATTTTCCCTTCTCTCCTGGAGCACGTTAGAGTGAATTGCTAACATTTCATACACGCCGGAAATGGCAAGAGGCCTCCCAAAGAAGAATGCCACAACGGCTCCATCAATTGAACATGTAACGATGGGAGATGAAGCGATAAGAACTCAAGAAAGCAGTGTCATCTGGAGTCACCAACGCAAGCCAGATCGCAATGGAACAGTGGCCACAACCAAATCTATCTATTGGGGCATTAGAGGAGTTTCATTGCAGGTCAATTCAATTCAAAAACTGCCTTCTTCACCTCCTCCACAGAAGGAGCTAAGCATAACTTTAAGTCATTCTCTTCAGATATCATCTCAAGGATGTGTTGCAAAAGGGACAGCTCTGTATTTCTAACATCTTGAGAAAATTGTTTCTGATAAAAGCTGATTGCTTCATCTGCTATTTGCTCTTCTTCCTCTAGCCATACTCCATGTTCAATCTTTATATTTTTCAGTTGTAACCTCCTCCTCCTTCCATTTACCAGATTATAAAAAAATCTAGTATTTCTTTCCCCCTCCTCAAACCAGGTAATACCAGACTTTTGCCTCCAAAATTCATTTTCCAAGGGCAAGTACCTCTTATATTATGTTTGTGCCTGATGTAACACCATTCTATTAACTTCTGTAGGTGACTCTTCAAACAATTGCTCTTTGATCTGAAAAATGTCCTCCCTGATAATTAGCTGCTTAAAATGTCACCAATTGTTTCCTTACTCCATTTCTTCAAAGCCAACTTGATGTTCTTCATTTTAGTTTAAAATCTAAAAAAGGATTCCCAGTTTCAGGTGACCTCCAATGCTGTGTGACCACTTCTTTGAAAGATTCATTGTCTGTCTAGAACTTCAAAAATCTGAAAGGCTTAGATACATGTTGTGCTTGTACACCACATGAGATAAGAATAGGAGAATGGTCTGAGCCTGATCTAGCTAAATATTCAACATCCAACTTCCAAACCAATTCTGCATTTCCTGATTTATCAGAATCCTGTCCAGCCTCTCAAATATACAATCATCTCCAGCTCTACCATTCCACCAGGTAAATGGACTTCCATTAAAACCAACTTCTAATAATTCACATGATTCAATGCAGTTTGCAAAATCTTCATAATCTGGTGGAACAATAGGAACTCCTCCAATCTTTTCATCCTCATTAAGAACTACATTGAAATCTCCTCCCACAAGACAAGAAAGATTCATATTGTCAGCAACTTGATACAATTTTTTCGATAGATCCAGCCTCTCAATAGCATCACATTTGGCATACACAAGGGAAATAAACTCATGTAAATGCAGCTTAAGGGTAACTTGTTGAGCAAAGTCTAATATAACTTCCACATCTACTGCCTCATTGGTAAAGTACCATATTTTTTCATTACAATTGGCAGCTGCTAATGGCATATTCAACTTTCTCCTATATTTCTAGATGTGCCTGATCCATTGAAAAGGTTTAAGTAATGCAATAAACATAAACTTGTGATGTCTATGTAGAATTTGTAGCCTATGAAACGCTTTTTGAGTCTTCACTGATATAATATTCCACATAAATAATTTAATCATCATTTACTGGAACTCTTTGTGGCAGCTCGCTTTGGAACAACCCTGGTGGGCTGTACAGTTTCACCAGCTCCTTGTTTCTTTCCTTTCTTTCCATTTTTGTTGGGAGTTCTTGGAGAAATATCAGCTTGTGATTTAATATTTTCCCCAGATCCCTCAGCTTTTGAATTCTTTCTACTACCTCTTTCTTGGTTCTCAATCTCCTTATCGATTTTGTCTTTCATGATTTAATTACTACAATCATTTTCTCGCAAATGAATACTTCACTTTGTCAAAATCAAGAAGCTTAATTAGTTAATTGAATGACTAATTCATCTCAATCTTATTTCAAACTGGTTGGATTTCAAAGATTAGGTTTAATTGATTTCAATAGAGTGTGTTATTTTTACAAGGAAGGGAAATATTTTAAATCCCCATTTTTGGCCACGATTTGAACTCTCAACAGCTCATATTTTGGGTCAGATTAATTCATCAGCCGAATTCGCACAAATGGCAGCCCAAACCCGACCCACCTTAGTTTTTAAGCTCCTAAATCCCTTTTGTTCCTCATTTACCTAAAATCAGTCACGACACGAACCATGCCTTAAATTCCTCAGTTCTTCACGCTATCTCATCGTAGCTGGCAAGTGCCGTTTCCGGTTAAATTCCAATGAGTTTCAAGCTTTCACAGTCTTGGTTCGTCAATTTCGGGTAAGCAATTAATGCCCTCTTGTCTTCCTTTTTTCCCTTTTTCTTTTCATGTTTTCTACACTTGTTTGTTCAGTCCCACATCGAATCTGGTAGGAGTTTTGAACACCCAAAAGTTCTGAAACGTTGATTACTTGGCTAAAAACAAGAGTTTTCCCCTCACCTAGCCGAGTTCTCCAAGTATCGGAACAAGTCTAATATTTTCTTTCTCGTCGTTGGCGAAAGGTGATCGGTAACCTTCAAGACATGTCCTTTAATTTTTATCTCTCAGTTGTGTTTTTTTTTTCTTTAATAGGAATCATGTGTTTCTCCATGAATTTCTCTTGACTGATTAGTTAGGTTGTGTAGATTGAGATCAATGCTGCTTTAGCTTAAAATATGGAAGATTAATGATGAAGTATCCACTGTTAGCATACCTCAGGTTTATCTCCTCATTGTAATTAGTTTTAGGTTAATGGAAGCGTAATCAGTAGGTAGATATGTGATCAAGTATTATATGAATGATTGTTTGGTATAAGCTGTTAATGTGTTCTAATTGACCAGTATAAAAAAATGTAAAAGTTAATTAGTACTCTAGGGCTGTTTAAGATACTTTTTGAGGACAGTTAACCTAAGTCAAGACCTGTAAGTTAGTTGCTAATTAAGGTTTTTGTGGTTCATGGATTAATATTAAAATGTTTGCAAATGTTCTACTGGAAGATGACTGCTCCAAGTTCATTAACCTGACTATGTGTTTGGAAGTCTTTTATTAAGTCCCAAGTGTTTCCCTCTTCTGTTGTGTTGTAAGAGTAGCTCAAGACATGCATTTGTTAGGGTGATAATGTAGTTAGTTAATGCTTGCTGTCTCTTTTTGTGTTATGTTCATTTTCCCATAAAAAGAAGCCAACTAATTGAATTCCAAAAATGATTTGGGTTTAGCATGCCCTCTTGTCAAAGCTAATACATCACAGAACAGGCTGTCTTGAGGTATTTTTAAAACATTATATATTTAAAGCTGAACAAGTTTTGGTTTTGAAACTCTTTCAGGGAACCTTTAGGACATTTTAAATTATTTCTTTCTGTTTCCTTCTTTTATGTTTTAACCTGTTTCTCCTATAAGTTACCAGTTGATAATCAATCACCCTCCGGAGAATTTGACTAGTCAGGTATTTTATTTGTGCTTAAGGTTAGAACTTCACTAGTATTATTGTAACGGTCCGAACCACGGCCTGGGCAAAATAAGACACTCGGTGCCTGGCTGCATGTGATCGAGCGAACCACATGGCTTGATGAATCAACATGGGCATCAAACATATAATAATAATAATAATAATGATCTAAGACATGTAAAACTGAATACCGAAAGATAGTCTGAAATATCATAGCGGAAATAGTCTAAAAACATAATAAGTCTGAAATACTGATCATCTGACGTGACATGCTAACTAGTCTATGAAACCTCTGTACATGAGTCTGACTGCTAAAACTGTTTACCAGGGCAAGACCCTGACATACCACTACTGTAAAGCATAACATGAAAATAATAAAACTGACACTCCGAATGAAATGGGGCTCACCAATAGCTTATATTGATGAAATTCTAATGAACAGATCCGTCGTCCTGAAATTCAGTACATGTACTGTGAAGTGTAGGCCCCGGGAAAAAAGGGACGTAAGTACGTTTGAATTGTACTGTATGTAAAGCAATTGAAAGAATAAGCAAACCCATGAAATAATAGGAATTGAAACGAAAACTGTAACCTGGGCATGAGCATGTATAATATCTGACATGAATATAATATAAAACATAATAAATCATTTTAAGTGGGAGAGCTTTAGTATAACCGACATGAAACCACCACGCTGGAACGTGGCGTCTGATCTATGCCCTATCAGCTAAGCCATCTCGTACCTTGTCGGGGTACGAGACATGAATAAATCCAATAACCCGCAATGGGTAACATGAAGGAATCATCCAAACTGGGCGGAGCAATCCTTATCCTACGTTGGCATACGTTGTTTCAGGTATTAAACCTTCTTGGTAATCGGTACAACTCCCAAAACATGAACATGAATATATTTGGCTTGTAAGCCCATGAATTTCATAAACGTGACTTATAAACATGGATTGTAAGTATAATTTAGCATATAAGTAGATACATGATATAGCTTGTGTGAAACCTGAAAACATGTATAATTTCATGAATTGAGTAATAATGATTCCTTACTTGTATTTATGAACTCATGGAATTCAAGACATGTGTTCATGGATTACATACAGATTCATGACAATCATAATGACATATTATGAATACAATTAATGAAAACATGATATAAGTATGGTATATAGTTGTACATGTATATAGGGTTATCATGAAATAGAGCAAAACCCTAGGTCTGAGGAAATTCGTGGTTCATGGATTAAAAGCGGCGTGAGGAAGAACAATGATGTTCTCACACGTGGATAGAAGCTCTACATACCTTAATCGCTCCAAAACTTGTAATAAAAGTTTGAACTTTGAAGAAGAAACTCTGAACTTAATTTCTTGAGGTGGGTTTTCTTGAAAATCCTAGGTTAAAAATAATGATTTTCTACTTAGAAGTCATGTGTATACGTTAGAATCCACTTAGAATAGGCTTACCTTGGTGTAAGGTTGGCCAGTGGGTCGGCCCGGTCCCGCCCCGACACTACCCCGATCCCGACTTTTTTTTTTTTTTTTTGCGGTATCGGGACTCGAACCGTGATTGGACATGGTCTCGTCCCGACCCATCCCGGCCCGCCAGGCCCGACCCGGTCCTGCCCCCGATCCCACCCGAGCAAAATAACAGTTGTACCAACAACCATTTTACATTTTGGCCGTTGTGCAACGGTCAGTTTTGGCCTTCCCCCTCTCCCAACCCCCTACCCCCTTAATATTTATTTTTAACCCATAAGTTATTATATTTACACTTTAACCCATTTTTTCAACTATAAATACCTCATTTTCTCTTCATCTTTCTCACAAATCTTCATACAATCTCTCTAAATCTCTCAATCTATCTCTCTACAAGTCTACATTGTCTACTAAATATTGAATTTTATTTATTCATTTGGGAGTGAAGTTGACAAATAGCTTGAGGATCTTCCATCGAGCAAAATTTCAATTTTCAACCTCTCGATTACACGTCGACATTACGTCGGCGTTTGATACATTCGTTCCTTCATTAAATTATTATTGTATGTTTATTTTATTTAGAGCACTTAATTTCATTTACTTTAATTATTTATTAGTATAATTATAAATTTATAATGGAAGGATTTAAACGTATGCTTACAGGTAGGGGTCAGACTTCTTCTAGTAGGGGCAACAAGGGCAAGGGTACTTCTCCTAGACAGAATCTTATTCCTACACAGGATGATTTTGTTGATACTGAACATTTTCCTACAATACCATTAGATTTAGACGAGGAGCTATTTTCTGGAACTCAAGAAGACTTTAATTTAGACGATGATCTAGATGATACACCCACTAATGTAGATGACAACATACCCACTAGTGCACCTTCAACTGAAATGCCTCATATTCCCTCTAGTATGAGACGAGGTCTAGCAAAACGACCATGCATGAACATTTTTTGATAGGGACGTAGAGAATCAAGTAGCTAGATGTAAAATTTGTAGGCCCTAATTACAATAAACATAGAGATAGAGAAGCAATAGCAAAATTAGTTGTTGTGGAGGGTTTGCCTTTTTCATTCATCTCCTGGTTTTATTTATTACATCAGAGAAATGTATAATCCTGCTTTTAACGGTTTTTCTAGATCAACTGTTAAGTGGGATGTATTTAAATTTGCACATGAATATCAACAGTATTTACGTTATTCATTATATCATTTTAATGGCAAAGTGGCTATCACTTTTGATATAGGCCGTAGTACTAACAACCATGATTATTTAACGGTAACCTGTCATTGGATAGATTATAAATGACATATGCAAAAATGTATCTTAGCATATAGATATATAGATAATAGGCACACTGATACTTTTATTGTAGAAAATATTTATCAAGTGTGCGATTATTACGGAATAACTGATAAAATTATGACTATTACATTAGATAACACTTTTTCTAACAATTATGCTATTACAATTTAAAAAAATAGTTTAACTCAATTTTCATATAAAATGTGTGTGCCATATATATAACTTAGTTGTAAAGGGGTCTATCACTTTTTGAAGACATTCTTAGTAAAATACAATTTGCTATAAAATTTATTTTTAAAAATAATAGAATACAACGGAAAAAAAAGAATATAAAAAAATTTGTCACGATTGCCAACTACCTTATAGAAAAAATTCAGAAGAAGTACTCACTAGGTGAAATTCTTTATATGAGCAACTACTTGTTGCTTATGACTATAGAAAATCTATAACTTTATTTTTTAACTCTCATAATCAAAATCCACCTGATATGGTTGTAGATAGCGATTGAGAAAAAGTTTACAAAGTTATTGTATTTCTAGAGAAAAATTTTCAAGCAACAAAAGAATTTTTCAGTATATATTATCCTATTATTTCAAATATGTTGTTTTATATAACTTTAATATTTTTACTGCTTAATGAATATATGGATAAATCAGCTTATAAGGAAACTATTAAAAAAATGTTTATCAAAATAAAAAAATATTTTATTCCTATTCTCACTATTTATATTATTGGTGTTGTATTAAATCTGACTATTAAAATAGACGGTACTAAATCACTTATTGAAACTATTTATGATTGTATAGCAGTATTACCACCTCAAGTCCCAAAAATCCAAATCACACATCACCTATTGAACAAACTAAAGAAGAAGTGTTGTCTAGCGTAGAAGACGAATACAAAAAAGTATATAGGTTTTACCAACAAGAAAGTGCTAACAACCTACCGACTTCCATACCATCTTCTTTTTCTTCAACACAACTTCACAAAAGACATGTTGTTTCTGCGGCTAGTATTGAAAGCCTCAAAAATAGAATGTGTTGCCGTACCGCTACTAACCAAATTAGCGAGTTTGATATTTTTGTTTTGCAGCATTCTCTACCGTACCAAGCAGTTCTCAATAAAGAAGGACGTGAAGACTTGCTGAAATACTGGAAGGGGAATGAGAAGACCTTTCCGACACTTCAATGATGGTCCGAGATGTTTTGAACATTCAAGCGTCATCAACGGCGTCTGAAAGCGCTTTTTCTGCCGGTAGATATCAAATAGGAGAGCACATACACTCATTAGCCGGAGATAGCTCGGAGATTGTAGTATTATTCAGAGATTGGATACGAGCGGAGTGGAGAAGGTGCGGTCAACCGGAGATCAACCAAGTAGAAGACGAAAACTACAACGAAATCTTATCCGAATGTGGTGGAAGCGACGTGGAGCAATTTGACCAACAAATATCAATTCCAATCGAAGAACCACAGGAAATTATCAAGAAACTAGAACATGTTTTTTTTCAAAATGTAATTTTTTAATTGCAATTTTACTATGTAATTTGCTACTTTGAACAACACCACAAAGTTGCAATTTTGACAATTGTATTTGTATTACAAAAAAAATCATGTCTAGTAAATAATATAAGAGGCACAAAAACAGCATTGAAATGTTTTTATTACACTATCTTTGTTCAATTATTGAGTTGTTTATATATGTTATTTTTTAAATTAAGTGCAAAAAAAAAAAACGCCACGACCCGTACCCGCCCCGACCCGATTCCGACAGGACTTCAGCGAATCTCGCCTGTCCCGACCTGATCCCGCCAACCCCTCCCCGACCGTCCCGAACCCGGCCCACTGGCCACCCCTACCTTGGTATATGAGTGTAACGGGAGGAGAGAACCTTCGTGCTAGGGCTTGAAAAGGAGGAAAAGTTGATTTTTAGAACTGATTTCGCGAATATATATTGTTCAGTCGTCGGGGGTTATACGGCCGGATTGTACGGTCCGTACAACTTGTATGGTGAGGTGTACGGGCCATACATAATTGTACAGTCCGTATAAAATGGTCGTCATCGGATGGTAAATTCTAGTGAGCATCAAAAGTCTGGGGATCTTTCTTCATCGTATGTCTGGGGATCTTTCTTAAGAGTGGTAACAATTTTCGCACAGTCAGTGGATCTTTCTTCATCGTATGTGCGAACATACTTTACACACTTTAATAATTACACTTAAAAGAACGGATCTTTTTAAGTCGTTTACAAAATCCAATCTTTAAACGGGAAGGAAGATGAGATTAAACTTCTGATTTTAAAGCGTAAGGAATATAAATTATTTTTTGAAAACATTTTCATATTCCTCCTTACTTTAAGCCATTTTTAATCAGACATCATTTAATCTTATTCTTGACAACATGAAGAGAAATTACTTATCCCAATTTCAGATTCTGGCTCACTTCAGTCACTTCATCGGATTGAGTGTCCATTTCTCCTTACCATAATTTGGATCCTTTGTCTGGGACAGATATATGCCTTCTGCTCCAAGATAGAACCACATCTTCAGTCTTCTCCTCTTGTCCCAGTTGACATCCTCAGCCTCTCGTGGGCGCTTGTTCCCACCACTCTCAGGAGCGGTGACACCATGAACACGTTGACCTTCAACAGCATAATCATCATTATCTTCTACCAGAAAACCACAGCCATATTCAGATTTGGTCACATAACTTTCGACCGACATCTTTCGAACACTAATACAATCTTGTCTTAAATTGTTGGGTACTATTGTAAAGCAATACGGAAAGTAAATAAATATTACAAGTGTTCGAAAGGATAAACCGAATTGCCAATATTCAGAACTGCCGCAAAGTTGTTGAGTCTTGAAACTTGATAACCTGAAATCAAGAAACACTAAATCTGGATTGTTACAACTGTGTGCTGAGTCGAGTGATTGCACTCTGTCCTTATGACAAGATTGCCCCGTATATATGCTTTTACGTTAACGGGCAATAGTCTCCCAAGATAAAATAATATTATATATATTTCCTTGTGTTTTACTCTTCTGTTTGTCTCTGTGTATATATTTCTGTCTCTCTTTACTGTATGTGGGTGTTTCGTTTATTTCGTGTTCCACAATTGAGCTAGAATGCTCAATATATAGCATGAGGGAGGGACTCCTCAACTGCCAAAATATGGCTGTTAATGGCCATTAGGGAGGGTTGTTAGTGTCAGACTTATGGCCATTAGGGAGGCTGTTTATGGTCATTGAAGGAGGGATGTTTATGGAGGAGTTAACAGTCAAGTAATGGCTGGTTAATGCTCCAAAAAATAGCTCAAACGACTTTCTGCCTTCCGTCATTCCCAAAATTAACTTTTCAAAAACTCTAGGGATCAAACTGTAAATATTAAGCAATTTGGGGTCCAAAAGGATAATATCATAAAGTCCCACATCCCGAGGCCCGGACGGGCGGGCGGCGGCTGCGCGCATGTGGGCTTAGCCTTGAACCCAAGCACATCTAGGTCCTCCCTCCTTTAAACACATGGGATACCCCTTGGGGTCCCAAACCCTTAGCCAATTTAGAGACTTATAAAGAGGGCAATTCTTCATTTTTCCACCGATGTGGTAGATTTGTCCCACATCATATTTCCATGCCTCAAACACCTTACTTCGTGGACCAATATCTCTTTCATTTCTCAACGAAATTTGACGATTCTTGGCCCTACAGTCATCTACTCACTTAGTAGATTATGCACGTGTGAAGAGACAAAGCCTCCAACATACGGAACCCTAGTGTTTAATTTATTAAATATGGGTGGACGCACCTCTCCATCAAATGCAAATTTCCAACAATAACTAGGATGCCTTTATTTGAGTTTTCTGGTCTTAGCTTGTTTAAATGATATACATTCTTGTGCACTTGCTAGTTCCTTTTCTTTCACTTTTAATGCATGAAATACGAGTCCACATGGCTTCATTTCCCCACATTTTATGTTGGGCCATTAGGATTTCGAGTCAGTCTTCAAGAGTTAGAATGCGCAAAGGATTTCGGGATAAGATCCAAGTACTTGTGGACAACAGCTGTAGGATGAGGAGGCAGCGGAAATTAGTGAATTATCTCTTTACCTTTATTTCTTTTTCCTATGTATTTTGGATTGTATCATTATCTAACTCGTTTACTTGTTCTTCCTTTTCTTTTGAAACCCATATAAATTCCCCAAGCATAATTGAGAAATAATAGCAGTCGCCAACCTGATGTGTTTTAAATCAAACATGAATGAACAATTTTTTCAGAAATAAAGCAATTGGGTTTTGTTTCTGAGAGCTAAATGATGTCAAGATGATTTTCTAAAATTAGTTTCCAAAGTGGGGTTTCAACCATTTCAGATTCAAAGACTTTTTTAAGCAAAAGGGGCTACCCAAGTTTTACATGAAAAATTGTCGAAATAGTTCAGTGGACTTGAAATCCCAAAATCACTCTTAAAACAAAAATCAACCGTATGGGCCAAAATAAAGGATATAGGATTTGTGAAAGTTTTTTTTTCAAGTTATTAACACTTGTTGCTAAATGACTTCAAGATTCTTATGTCCTTGAGTTATTAGCAAGTTAATTAACGGATTGAGAAGTTAGGTTATAGTTATAATTCAAAGTCTTGATAAAGCCGTGCATATTTTGAAGAGATTAATTCCTTCATGATTAGCTTCATTCGTTGAATTAATAACTTAATTAAGACGCTAAAAATGATTTTTGAAGTAAATCATCCCTAAAATTAACTTTCTATTAAGATATACTCTTTTTAAAAAAAAAAAAACAATTAGCCATGAACAAGTTTCTTCTAAACTTTATACATATCCATTTAAACACATTTTAAGCAAATAAATATTTTCAGCCACAAATTTTAAAACTCGAAGGTTAACCGCATTCTGTGGATTTTTAATACCGGGGTGCCTAACACCTTCTTTAGGGAATCACTTGAACTCTTATCCGAACTCTGTTTTTTTAAAAGGTTTTACCTCTCGTTTGAATAAACCCTTTTAACTTGATTTTCTTAATTTTTCTAAATAAATTAGTGGCGACTCTAAAAATAATAAATCCAAAAGAGTCCACAATTATGAAGTAGCTTTTATTCCTTGCGTAAAAGTGAACTATAACACTTACGTCGTCACTACTTCCTTTATTGCCGGTGTATGAGACATATTGAATACACGTGTTTCCCATACTCAGTTTACACTTATTGCACTATTTGTGGTGTAGGTTCGGTTCTACGTATGTGTGGGACCCACATATGTGTTGAATCTGAGAACGTGATTTAATGAGATCGTGGAGAGTCGCTTGGCTTATCTACGTCACCCTCTCCCTCTATCTTTTGTTTATTTTTGTCTTTAATTTGCCTCTAGACAAGTATTAGTGGAATTCTACCTTGTATTGTATTCATAGTGGCTCTTGTACGCATGCCACCAGTCTTGGGTGATATTTGTTATCACACCCAGCCTTACAGGGTGTGGCCGACACCCAGTGCCCAAAATCCTGAGCGTACCACTATAGTATCCGAATCCTGAAATATGAAACTTGGGCCGACAAGGCCTCCAATGAATCATATATGACAAGACTGGAAGATAACCTGCACACAGAAGAGTCCCAACATGATATATATATATATATATATATATATATATATATATATATATATATATATATATATATATATATGAACAAATAGCCAAGGCTGACAAGGCCACAATATGAGTATACTACTAACAAAAAAGGCGGATAAGATCACGACATACCAACATCTACTGTACACAGGTCTGTAAGCCTCTAAAAGTAATATATACATATTGACAGGTTGGGACAGGACCCCACCATACCCCAAAATACTAATAGAATATGTAATAATACCTAAGAACTCATGTACTGCAACTCCGAGAGAAGGGAGTGCGACAATCACAACTGAGCAGATCACCTATTGAGGAGGAGCGCCGCTGTCTATCCGTACCTACGGGCATGAAACGCAGTGCCCCAGAAGGCACATCAGTACGAAAGATGTATTGAATATGTAGAGCATAATCGACTGTAAATAACCAACAATAGACAAGGAAATGAGGGATACCACCTGAAACTTATAATGCCACAATGCCTTAAACTGTATAGATATATGTACTCACCGCGTATATAACGTTGTAGGCCTCTGAGGGAAATGTAATAAATGTCAAGTATGTATAAGCTGCGAATATAGCGCCACATGCCTCTGAGGGCAATATCATAAATATTATATGTGTATAAGTTGCGCATATAGCGCCATAGGCCTCTGTGGGTAATATGAATGCATAGTATATATGTATGACCAACAACTAGAGGACACGTCATGCTTATCAATTTAGACGGAGTGATATAAGGTCGTTACACCTACGATCAACATTATGAGATTGGCATCCTTATGATTACACGACTCTATCAAATTTACAATTCATGAACCAACTTTCTGGGGATGATACTATATGATTATGACTCAGCTAAGACACTTCTAGTTGTCATGAGTGGAATTTTTATAGAGTAACGTCATGTTCATATCGCTTTTATATTGATCATGCCGAAAGAGGAAGGAAGCCCTACATACCTTGTCCTTGAAGTTATGATCTCCTTACAAGTCTTCGTACTCCTTATGGATAGTTATCTATAGCAAACAAAGGGGTCGATATCAATATCGAATCCATACTTCATAAAGGAACTTCATTTAGTCATCTTATCGACATCCTTAAACACAAAGGATTCTTAGGCTTGTTAACAAAGGGTACTTAGATAATTAATCCCACGATTCTCTGAAACATACTTCCTTAGGGTTACAATACCAACAATCAATATACTAATCAATTTCAATTCATATCTTGATCAAAATAGCCCACAAGTCTATTTACAATGATTTCATAGGTTTACGAGTTTTGATTATGAAACTTCTTTCACAACTTACCCCAAATCATCAATTAAACACAATAACAAGTAGAGGAGGATAATTTTTTACCTTTATGTATCCAAATCCTCTTAGGACTCAAGTTGCCCCAATTTTAAGGGTTTCCAAAATTGCTTCAACCCGGAGATGATGGTTCTTGCGATTACCATGAGAATTATTGTGTTAATGTAGCATGAATTACTTTGGATTTGATCTAGGAATGATGTGATGTGATTGTGAGGGTTTAGAGAGAATTTAGAATCTAATTTTGGGGAAAAAATGACTGAAAAATTGACATAACGCGCTTTATACCCGATTGAAATTTTCCACCACTGCAATTTGACGGTTCACAATCTTCCCGTAAACTGCTAGGGAAAATTGACGGCTCAGGATGGGAACTTTGATAGTTTGTCAAACATTTGACGGTCTGTCAATATGGACCGTCGATCAGCAACTAAGATCTCCAATTCTCAGAGTATTTGACGGTTTGGAATTGCACTTTGATGGCATGTCAAATACTTTGACGGTCCGTCAACTTCTGCCATCGAAATGCCTAGTTTTCTTTTGATTTTATCGAAATGTAGTTTCTTCGATCCGTTTAATTTCACAATAACTCTGAAACTTTCATAACAAGCCATAAACCTTTATTACCTCCCCATAAAGCCATACCTCTTCCCGGAACATCAATATCTATTAACGGTACAACAGAATGCGGAACTACGGGGTGTAACATTTGTATTTCTACACTTGTTCATTACATAAGATTTAGTAATTGAATATTCAACTTTTCTCTTTATTTTACGCTTATTTAACTTAATGGAATTAGTAAACAGTTGGATTGGCTTACCTATCGGTTGGGACTTGGTGTTATCACGACTTTTGGGATTTTGGGTCATGACAATTTGATCTCAAGGTTTTAGGTTCACTGGTTTCATAAGTACAAGAGCTATGTCTAGTAGAGTCTTGAAGATCGGTGCAGAGACGTCTGTAATCTTTGAGAGGCTATGTGACACTTAAGGAAAATTCCATTCTTTCATTCCTTTTCGTGCGTATGTGATTAAGTTTAATGTCTTAATCTATTTGTTTCATTCTCTCACCAATGGTGAGGACACGTTCTCGAAATCGCACCCGAGTGGTTGATATGACATCACGTAGTATAGTTCGAGATGTGTCACCATGATAAGCGCACATGGACAAGTTCAAATGATATCTATTAATTGAAGACTCAGTTAAGTGAGGTGTGATTTTAACTCTTTGGTTCGGGGATATCTCTAGGAAATGGAAGTGATGATATGAAGGACTACGTAGCCATCATGTCTTCAACAATTAGCTGCTTAGAGGTCGATGAAGTGCGTTTAGGGTATAAAAGTGATGGGAAGAGAGTTGATGATTTGAAATTGTATGGTTAACAGAACAACCGAGTAGTATGCGTCGTGGCTTTGAGGGATGCACTTGAAGGGAGATTTAATGTAGCAAGGATAGTTTACTCGAAGTGTGATTGGAGAAGGAAAATTTCAGCATCGTCCAGATTTATTATGATAGTTTTGTGGCATGAGGGTATCAATGGCAAGTCAAGGATCCAGTAATAAAATGTCATATATGTCGATATCTTGATGACAAGTGTAAGCTTGGGAGGATCAATCGATCATATGAGAGGATAATGACCACAGTAAGGTTGTGAAGAGAAGTTCAAAGAGGACAAATATATGAAATGTGATCCTTAGTGATAAGGTTTGAGGTGGTAAGACTTGTTATGCGATTCGTACTAAGAGTTTTCTTTCTATCCTACAAAGTTGAGGTGTACTAAAAAGTATCAGAAATAGTTCAAGTTTAGTGACACGACTGTAACAATGGTTAATTATTCATCTGATGGGGGCATGAGGTGTGCTAAGTCTAATAGTGCATGTGAGTATGAAAAGCTAAGTTGAGTTTAGACATGAAGGAATTCTGGTGGTGGAATAAGAACGTGTGGTTTGGGGGTTTAATAAGGAAGTGACTAATGGCCTCATACTAAATGTGAAGGGTTACACGTGGCGAGGTGAATCTTATGGGAATAGGTGGTTGTAATCCTTCAGTAAAGGACGTGTTCGTAGGTCTGCTTGATATTTCGAGGGTGATAATATCATGGTATCTTGTAAAGGTTATGATATCATAAGTGAGATGAATTCATTAAGTTCTCTTGAAACGAGGCTACTCTATTTATGAAGTGGATGTTAAAGGGACATGAATTGGTGAGTATGTTGGACTACGTCGTAGGTTACTGGCAGAATATTGATTGATTTATAGGAATGAATTTAGCGATAGACAAGCATGAAGTTTCAGTCCTTGAAGAGTTATTTATAGTTGCACCTAATTTTGGACATGAGATGTGGGCATTGTATCTGTTGCCCAGGAATTGAAAAGTTTCTACAATTATTGGTGATGTAACTATGTGAGATTGACGAAATGAGAAGGACAATCACATGATTTATTGGAGGCATCCTAGTACATCGAAACAAGGCAAGAGGTGGTTCTTCTTGGACAAGCATCATTTAAGGCCAAGAGGAGGTGTGTCTGACCGTTACTACTTGGAAAAGGTCAAGAAAAATTCTTCCGAGAGCTACTGCAAATACACAAGTAGATGGAGGGCCTAGACCACCCGAGTACAACCGCCGATGAGCGAGGAAGAATTGTGCTCTATTTTCATCCGATCAAAAAAATTGAATTTCTACGACTACATGCCATCTACGGCCAGGAGGCCATTCTCTGAATTAGTAAAAATGAGAGAGGCAATAGAGGACGGTCCCAAATCGGGAAGGATCGTCAGCGTAGCCATCAAGGCTAGCCTACAAAGTACCACTGGGACCATAAGGAAAACAAATAAGGATGTGACAAACATCTCCCACACACCTAACCGAAGAAGTCAAAAGAAGGAAGGATCACAGTCTTCCTTCGACATATTCCAGTCTCCACCTCTAAACAACTATATATTCTCTATGTCCTATGCCAATCTTCTACACATATCCCAACTATCAAACACCGGCTCCAGCCTACCAAGCTCCACAACTAAATTACCAAACACCAATACCCACTTACCAAGCTCCACAACCATACTATCAAATGCCTGCACCTACTTAGCATTCACCCTAGAACCATTAGAATCATTGAAACCAGCTGTCTCCGATTATATATGATTTGCCACATCCGAACTTTAAAAAGAAGCCTCCACAGATGTTTACTCCACTTCTCAAAACTCGAACTAAGTTGTTCGAAAGACTGAATGCCATCAGAATGATCCAAACTATTCGGCTAAAACTTGCTAAGAAGCCATTTCTTTCGAGCTGACTAGACTTGTGCATACCACTCTGGAGGAAGCAAACATAATACAGAAGATTGTATAAATTTGAAACATAAGATACATGATTTGATTGACAAAAGAGAGATCATATTGGAGACGGCAACGCCAAATGTGAATATCAATCCTCTGCCCAATCATGGTGTTAATCATATTCACATGATCAAGAAGGAAGAAGATTGGGCCGTATGCAGGCCATTAATACAAGATTTCGTCGAGAGTCTGGAATGAACGGTGGCCTCTATTACCCTCCTGAAAAGACCTAATTTCAAAGTGCTAGTTCCAGAACTAGTCGTAGCTCAAGTATCACAGGAGTTAGTTCGAGCACCGAGGAAAGAATTTGTTGTCCAAACAGCAGTAGCTAAGGGAATGACAAGATCGGGGAGATGCTATACTCTCGAAGAACTAGTGCAGGGAGCACCTCATAAAGTAGGAAACCAAATAAAACCCATTATTGAGGGAGAGGTCGAGGATTTTTGGAGCAGAGTACAGCCAAATGAATATTTCATTATTGAACATTTAAAGAAGATGCCAGCCCAAATATCAGTAATGGCAATGCTCCTAAGTTCATCACAACATCGACATGCCCTGATGAGAGTACTGGATGAAGCACACGTCCCTGCAGGGACAAGCATTGAAACTTTGGCTGATATGGGCCACATCATTAGGGCCCACCAAATTTCCTTCACTCCATACGAGTTACCAAAAGAAGGGACAACCCTAAAAAAATCTCTACATCACTGTCAAATGTAAGGATAAAGTCATAGCTCAAGTATTGGTTGAAAATGGGGCCGATCTCAACATATGACCCGAATCTACACTCAAGCAGCTGGGTTATGATGTTGGGAAAATACGCCAGAAACTTTGAGGAGCTCAATGTGATCCTATTGGTGAGATAGACCTCAATATACAAATCGGGCCCGTCAAATTCACTACTGAGTTTCAAGTCATGGCAATCCCTTCCAATTACAATTTACTGTTGGCTAGGCCTTAGATCCACATGGCCGGAGCAGTACCGTCATCTCTACACGAATGACTGAAGTTTTTATGGGAGAACCACGAGGTAGTAATTCACAGAGCGGGTAGCATTCATAACTACCCCAGTAATTCCGTGCCAGTAATCGAGGAAATCACTAAGAACACGGATTTCCATATGGTAGAACTAGTGGGAGCTGCCCACAAAGGGGACGACGAGTAGAGTCCTATGCCACCAGTCTACAAAATGATTACTGCCACTATGCTTTAGAATGGGTTTGAACCCGGTAAAGGATTACGCAGAAAGTTATATGGTATAAATGAACTGGTGTCAATCTTGGGAAATGATTACCGATTTGGCCTTGGGTACATCCCAAATTCTGAGGAAGCCTCTGAAGCTGATAAAAAAAAGAGGGGTCCTCCACAGTTACACAAGTTGTTTCTGGATTTGTACCAGTCATTTCCAGTCAGAATGCCCATGCACAACAACGGAGACGCAGAACAAGGTTTAGGGATGTTGTTCCAAGAGAAAGAGTGTGCTGTGATATTGGAGGAATGCTTTGAAGCGCACACCATCCGCAATGCTGATTTGGGCGAGCAACTGTCCAACTGGACCTCTACCCCACTCTTGGCTCCTCGTTAGAAATGATGAATTTAATTTGCTTTCAGAAATAGGTGAAGATTGGATGAGGCCCGAGCATTCACCATTTACATATTTATTTTCCTCGTAATGTTGTAAAATGGACATAACTCGATGTTGATCCGAGTCAGGACCATAGTTTGTACTTTCTTTATCAAATAAATAAAAGCCTCAGTTTATGCAAAAATAATCTTTTCATTTTGATTAATATGTTTTTATACACCAATCACGCTTTGCTTTGTTTTTTAGTAATAATAGTAAAATAACTCATAATATCATGACATGTCGCGAGACGAGTAAGTTGAGTGATATAGAAGGAAGGAAATATGAGGTATATGATGAAGAAACCGAGTTACCAGAGGATCTCATAAATGAGGAAGATTAGTATGAAAACAAGCAGAAGCCTAACTTGGAATAAACCGAAGCAGTAAACCTCAGGGATGAGGAAACAGTTAAGAAAACCAGGATAAGTGAGCACTTGGAAGCACCTCAGAAAGAAGAATTGATATATCTGCTAAGGGAATACATCGACATATTTGTATGGTCATACACAAATATGCTCGAGTTAAGCACATACATCATGGCCCATAAGTTGCCCAACAATGAGGGTTTCACCCCGGTCAAGCAGAAAATTCGACAATTTAAGCCAGATCCGAGCATAAGAATCAAAGATGAAGTCGAGAAACAGATTAAGTCAGGGATAGTGGAAGTAAATCTATATCTGACATAGTTGACCAACATCGTGCCTTTACCAAAGAAAGGTGGAAAGATGGGGATTTGTGTGGACTACCGTGATCTCAACAGAGCTAGTCCCAAAGACAATTTTCCACTCCCAAACATCCACCTACTCATCGATAACTGTGTGAAGCACGAGTTGCAGTTATTTGTGGATTGCTTCGCTGGATATCATCAGATTCTGATGAGCAAATAAGATGCATAAAAAACAACTTTTGTCACTCTATGGGGAGTATACCACCATCATGTAATGCCATTCGGATCCAAGAACACCGGCGCAACTTTCATGAGAGCAATGACCACTATCTTCCATGATATGATCCACAAAGAGATAAGGTATACATGAATGACATCATAATCAAATCACGAGAAAGCTCAGATCACATCATGCACTTACAAAAGTTCTTTGACAGACTTCAAAAGTTTAATCTGAAGTTGAATCTGGCCAAGTGTGCATTCGGAGTGCCTGCTGAAAAATTGTTGGGATTCATAGTCAGCCGCATGGGCATAGAACTAGATCTCTCAAATATCAAAGCCATACAAGAATTGCCACCACCAGAGACCAAGAAGGATGTCATAAGTTTTTTAGAAAGGTCGAGTTACATTGGACGCTTCATACCACAATCTATAATAATTGTGGAGCCCATCCTTATGCTGAAAAACGATGTGCCTACCAAATGGATGGACGAGTGACAGAAGGCCTTTGACACCATCAAGATACATTTATATAACCCGCCAGTCTTGTTGATGTATCTGTCAGTATTGGATAATGCATTTGGATGCATATTGGCGCAACACGATGAAACTGGGAAGAAAGAGCGAGCCATCTACTACCTCAATAAGAAACTCATTGCTTGCGAGTCGAGGTACACCTTGGTAGAAAATACATGATGCGCTCTCACATGGGTAGTACAGAAGTTGATACACTACTCACCTTATCTCCAAGATGGATTCTTTGAAGTATATCTTTTACCAGCTCATGCCTATAGGGAAATTGACCAAGTGGCAAATGCTTCTAAGTGAATTCAACATCACGTACGTAGTTCAGATAGCTGTCAAGGGACAGACATTGGCCGATTTATTAGCAGAAAGTCCGATCGACGAAGAGTTTGAACCACTGAGGACGTATTTCCCAGACGAGAAAGTATTGGCAATCGAGGAAAACCCAGTCAAAACCTACTCAGGATGGAGAATGTTCTTCGACGGTGTAGTTAATTACAAATGTTCAGGAATCAGAGAGGTTTTAGTCTTAGAAATGGGTGAGCATTACCCGATGGAAGCAAAGCTCAACTTCCGATGTACAAACAACATGGCAGAGTACAAAGCCTGCATCCTAGGTCTTCGCATGACCATCGACATAGTTATCCAAGAGTTATTGGTGATAGGAGACTCAGATCTATTAATTCATCAAGTCTAAGGAGAATGAGCTTCTAAGAACAAAAAGACCCTGCCATATGTAAACCTCGCACAAAGGTTATGCAAGAGGTTCAGAAAGATCAATTTTTGGCACACGCTAAGAGCACAAAATGAATTTCCCGATGCTCTGGAAACCATATCATCCATGATACATCTTGAAGGTAGTCACATTGACCCGCTAGAGATCAATATCAGGGAAGAACACGCTTATTGTTCACACGTGAAAGTAGAAGCAGAAGGTAAATCGTGGTACACTGACATAAGCACATATCTAGAAAAGGGAGAGTATCCCAAAAATATCACAGCGAACCAAAAGAAGACCATTAGAAGAATGTCGAATGCTTACTCTTTGAACAAAGGGTACTCTACAGAAGGACGCTTGTTACGATTTGCATTTTTATATAGGTTAGCGTACAAAAAGCTACTAAAAATTTGGATGGTGCTCTAAATTGGATAATGTGTTTAGAGTTGCCACCTAATTTATAGGTAAATAAGAAAAACCAGTGTGAAGGGATTTATTCAAAAAGTTTGAAAAATCCTATCTAAACCAGAGCCAAGGTAAGTGTTCGGGTAATCCGCTGGGGAAGGTGTTAGCACCCATATATTAAGGATCCATAGAATATGGTTGACCTACGGACTTTATAACATGATTTTAAAATGATAAGAATTGTGTAAGGTTCAAAATCCACAAAGTAACTGTCATTTTATGCATTAAAAAACTCAAGATTTTGTTAAAAAACACAGAGTTTAAAACTTCCACCAAAATGGTATGCACGAGATGTTTAATCAATTTAGTTTTCGAACCAAGAAAACTCAAAGGTGAATTTGAGAAGAACTCCACATTTAGTCCAAACTATCTTGATTATTTTAACTTGCATATTTTAGTATAAGACTATTTGCAAATAAAAATGGTATAATTACCCTTAAAATGTCAAGTTAGGTTTAATGTTAATGAGATGACAAATGGTCTTTCATTCCTTTATCATGCTATAGCCCAAGTCCAAACTATATTCTAACTTTCCAAAAACTTTAGTTTAATTCAAGTCAAATATAGGTGTTTTAAGTTGTCCAAAATCATTTCTCCTACTTGGGCTCAGCCCGTACTAGAACAAAATGCTTATATTTAGGCCCAAATTAAATTCAACAGTATAATTATTTAATGTCACTCAAGCCCATTACTTGTGTCATTAAATCAGTCCATTCTAAAGTCCAAATAATGAGTCCAAAATTGATTTTAAAAACAAGAACTTGGTCAAAATTTATTTTCCAGATTTTAAACATCCAAGAACAGTCCACTTATTATCCATTCTCGATTATTATTAGGTCTTAAACTACCTAGGTGACCTAAACTAAATGATATACACATCGTTTTGCCTATCCTAGATCCCAACCATAAGTAAAGGTTCCAATGTTAAAACAGTTTTTCATAACAAACTCAATATATACATAATAAAATGAAAAGAGGTTAAGTTCAGGATGGTGGGCCTACCGAAGCCCACTAGTTAGCTATTTTTACCCATTGGTGGGCCTTCTTGCGAATATTAACTTCCCTTGCTCTTTCATATCTCGGCCAAAAAATATGTACGACCGGGGCTTAGCCCAATTGACAGGATAAAATGGCAAAGCTGACTCGATCCATTCTGAAGTGATGGGCCCATCAAGGGCCCATCTCGTGGTAATGTAATGGAAGACAAATAAGGAGAAAACAAGAATATCGGTTAGAGGGCATCTATAATTATCTATGGTAATTGAAGGTTAAATAAATTATAATCCCTAATTAAGGTGAATTAAATAAACACTTAATGGGCTCAGCCATCCATCAACAATATGGAAGAAGAAAGGAAGTAAACAAACAGTGGGCTAAGCCCAATATTCAATCATGAAGAAGGTAAGTAGAAGCAATTGATAGATATGGGCTAGGCCCAACGAAACACTCGTAACATAATATTTGCAAAGGGTATACATTTTATATATCTTCATATACACCAGTATATTCAATATACACATGTATACCAAAACACATATGTTAGTGTACACATGACACAACATAAGTACTAGGGGATGGGGGTGACCAACATTAAACTAAGAACACCATTCCTGGCCTAATGTTTACCCAAGGCTAGGCAGTATAGATAAACAAAATACAACCAAGGCCAGAGAACATGCCACAAGGAAAAATCTGTGTCAATTGGATGCACAAGATGATATAGGACATTAACATTTGGAAAGACAAGGAACAAGACCAAACAATCAGATATGTAGACAATAAGACTTACACTAAAACATGGATGGCCACCTGAGTCATACTAAGGGAGGGAAGGTAACTAAATGCCTCAGAGCTCATACAAATAAGTCTTTGTCAAGTTAAACATGGTTTAGATTGGGACAGGATCAACTAAGCCAGATGGTTAACATATTAGATCATTTTAACCTAAGCAGGGACTATACATCACAATAGAGGTTATACATAGCATATTCAAGGCAGATAGGACTTCAAACACCAATGTGCACATTATACAGGTAAGCATGATAGTAACAATTCTTCCCACAGCCTAACATGTTCAAACTAGACATGGATAACATATATACCAATTAAGGCAAACCACATAGCACCATGTAAACCTATTGACCAACCAATCCAACCCCAGCAGTGATTTACACAAACACATCCCATTTTTACTGTCATTAAGAAATCCTATTGCACATATATCATACATTCTCTTGTTAAATCTTTGAACATTTAGATTAAATGGAATAACTTAAGCAAATATCAAATATTGACAGACCATTTATTAACCTAGATAGAGACTAAGTGACACAATATATGCATTCTTAACATGTCCTAAACAGATATGCCCTTAAACAAGTAACACATACACTGAATAGGTCCTTAGGCTAACATTTAGGTCTTGACAACAACTTATGTAAGACACCTATCCATTTTGAAGTCATTAGATCAGTTTGTTCAGTTTAACCCACTCCAGATCAACCTTTTAAACACCTTATTAACTAAACAATTTAAGATTGATCAAGCAAACCACAACCAACGTCCCGCTACATATGAACAAGTGAACCTTGGACTGTTTATTAAGTTGACTAGATGATTCATGTGTTAGGACCCTTTTAAAACTATAATGTTTTGTATTTATTCACTTAATCCCATAAAAACAGCTAACTGGAAGTGAGTATATTCAACTTGATTCCCCAAAACTATCCATAAGTAGACCAACTCCAGTGTCATAGCCTCAGAGATCTAAACATGCTTACAACTACTTCAAGCTAATATGATGGACTTTTAATCCCTAAAATACTATTTTAATAGACTCGAACATCATATCAAACATTAGTCTAAGAAGTACAAACAATCATGGCAATGACCTTCAATAACATGATCTAATCAAAGCATACTAGATGTCACTTTAATAGATTCAAAAAACAAGAACAGATACAAGCAGTACCAACTACTATTCTACCACATAAACACATAATACCAAATTACATACTTAATTTAAAGAAAGAAAATACTAAAAGAGAGGTATTTACCTTGTATGAAGGCAACCCAGGATCGAAAGAGGGCTTGTTCTTCACTCCAATGACCTTGAGCTTGCAAACACACATAAAAAAGGTTTTAGTTGTAAATAAACTAATTAAACTAACTCTGGATTCTACCAAAGGGATTGGATCCCAACTTAAGTTTAATTAGTCAAAATTTGCTTGAAAACGGCTCTTAACAATGAAAAAGCCCAGGATTTCAGTTCTAGACCATTAAATTGTGAGAGGAGGGTCGATATTTATAGGATTCGAAGGAAACCCTAACCAAGACCCTCAACCGATGTGGGAGAACCAAATTGGGGGGGATTCCCTCCAATTCTATTCTTCAACCAATAGGAAAGCAAAGTTTGAAACTGAAATCGGACAAAGAGTAATAAATACTAGCAGAAAAAGTAGCAAGGATGACAGAGAGGGCGACCTCACCTGGGTTGGGTGGTGGTGGTCTAGTGGCATCTCTGTGGAATGGAGGCAAAGGACATTAATGCTTTTCCCTATTTGGACGAGCACAACTGTGAAAAGGGGCGTGGTCTATGCTCTTTGCCATTTTCGACATGGAGAAGACAACGACTAGGGTTTGTGCTTCAATCCCTTAGCGTAAAGGCCAAAAAAATATGAGGCGGCTTTTCCCTTCTTTTGTTTTCCTTGCAGATACAAACTGGGCCTGGTCCTTCGGCCTGGCTCGGTCAATTTGGATTGGGAAAAAAAAGGAAAATGGCCCAATGCATTTTAAGAATTAAATGGACTCTTATCCACATTTTGCAAGTGTGGCCACTTTTAAATACAGTAATGATTCGAAATATTTCAAATATAGCCGAAATAGACTAAAAGCTTTAGTTTGAGCCTAATTTTGACACTATTTGGAAGTTGGAAATTAAAACATGATTTAAAATTGAGATGTATCTTCATTATCATACTTAATTAAACAATTTCCCCAAATTTTACAGAGCGAGAAATTAATCCTTCAATTTGAAAATTCTTCTGAGACAAATTATACTTATAATTGTCGGTTGAAAATAATTAATGATCAAATTTTGCAAAATTAATACATGATATGCAATATGTATAACAAGGGATATTTTATTAAATGAAATGAAAAAAAATTCTCGGAATAATTTTGTAAAAGTATATTCATTTTGTGAAAAATGTATTTCACTCAGACTGTGAGTCATAAATTCTAAATAATTAAATAAATCATTGGAGGGTAAAAATTAGGTGTGAACAACTGCCCCTTCATTCTTCGAGGATGGCTAGACCATCCCTGAGTAGCGAATTTTGACTAACGTAATTTTTAGCCGACCAATAAGAAATTATTTCTCACTTTTATGCAAATTTTGAAAACTACGGCTGGACCCCAGTTTCTGGGTTTCCTACATATCTCAAGTTACATAAGAACTCAGGTCACTTATAGTTCGACTTAGATGGACTTCTAAAAGGTTGATAAGAGTAAAAATATTAGACCAGGATGTTCTGGAATGACTTTGTTGGGAATTGGACATAGATAGCCTTTTCCATCTACTTGACGGGGATCACTCTAAAGAAAGGAAGTAGTTTTGGCTGTTGTTATTCCACGTTGGATAAATCACTTTCTTTATAAATGTCATAAAAGACAAAGGCTTTCTTGCTTCTCTCAATTGTCACCGCCTGGCCTCTCTTGCTACTAGTTTCTTGAGTGAGAAGCGGTTGTTGGTGAAAAAAGGAAGTTGAGTTCAAGTTTGGAGCACATGGCATAAGCCAAAGATCTGACCGATCCTCAGAGATTGAGTAGTCTGTATATCTCCCATTTTCAGGAATTAGGTCACTTGTAGTTCGACTCGATGGCCCGAAAAGGGTACCTTATGTGGGAATCCCTTTGACTTTTCTGGTGTATTCCCAACCGATTACGACTTTTAGAAGTAAAACTTTGTGATTTTCGAGTGAGGTCGATACAGAGTGATGTTCAAGATCATGGGTAGAGAGCTTGACTGTTATTGACATATATATATATTTGGTCGACTGCCTAAGACAAGTTCCACGTTTGCTCCGCATATATCTAGATCTGGTCTTTCTGCTTTCCACCTTCGGTAGCTTTGACCTATCTCTATATGTTGAGACCTGCGTATTAGTTATTATATTTTATATTTTCATACCTGTGGGACTTTGTCTTGTTGTACCTTCTTCGGACACTGTCTGGCGTTGTTGACTTGTTGGGGAATGTTTGTTTTGAGCGGGTGCCACCTTCGACACTGTCCAGCTCTCTTTGATAGTTGTTATTGATCCTATAGTTTGATTTTTGGGGAATGATGACTGTGGTTTTTGGCCAGAAGTACGTTGTTCGGACTTATGGGTGAAGCCTGTAACCTTTCGACTAGAATTATAGCACCCTGATGCTATGAATGCGGACCATGACTCTATGAAGACCACGACAATCTCAGCTGGCATTACATCCTTCAACTAGAGCGAAAACCGCAACTCCTTCGCTGAATTTATATCATTGTACTCTATGGAATGAAAAATATGGCAATCTCGGCTGGCATTACATCTTTCAACTTGAGTGAAGACCGCATCCACTTTGTTGGATTTATATCACCTAACTCTATGGAATGAAAACTATGGCTATCTCGGCTGGCATTACATCATTCAACTGGAGTGATAACCGCAACCTCTTTGCTGGATTTATATCACATGACTCTATAGAATGAAAACCATGACCATCTCGGCTGGCATTACATCATTCAACTAGAGTAAGGACCGCAACCTCTTTGCTGGATGTATATCACCTGATTCTATGGAGTGAAGACCACGACCTTTCGACTGGTATTACATCATTAACCTAGTGTGAAGACCGCAACCCCTTAGTTGGATTTATATCACATGACTCTATGAAATGAATATCACGACCTTTCAACTGGCATTACTTTATTCCACTGGAGTGAAAACCGCAACCCTTTCACTGGATTTATATTACCTGCCTCCATGGAATGAAAACCACGACCATCTCAGTTGACATTACATCATTCAACTGGAGTGAAGACCGCAACCCCTTTGCTGGATTTATATCACCTAACTCTATGGAATGAAGACCATGACCTTTCGACTGACATTACATCATTCAACTGGAGTGAAGACCACAACCCCTTTGCTGGATTTATATCAACTGACTCTATGTAATGAAGACCACGACCTTCTCGACTGGCATTATATCATTTAACTAGAGTGAAGACCGCAATCCCTTCCCTGGATTCATATCACATGACTCTATGGAATAAAGACCACGACCATTTCAAATGGCATTACATCATTCAACTAGAGTGAAAACCACAACCCCTTCACTGGATTTATATCACCTAACTCTATGGAATGAAGATCACGACCATCTTGGTTGGCATTACATCATTCAATTGGAGTGAAGACCATAGCCCATTCATTGGATTTATATCACCTGATTCTATGGAATAAAGACCACGACCATCTCGACAATCATTACATCATTCAACTGGAGTGAAGACCGCAACCCCTTTGCTAGATTTATATCACCTAACTCTATGGAATGAAAACCACGACCATCTAAGCTAGCATTACATCAGTCAACTGGAGTGAAGACTGTAACCCCTTCGCTGGATTTATTTTACATGACTCTATGGAATGAAGACAACGACCTTTCAGCTGGAATTACATGATTCAACTGGAGTAAAGACCGTAGCCCCTTCGCTGGATTTATATCACCTTACTCTATGGAATGAAGACCATGACCTTTCAACTGGCATTACATAATTCAATTGGAGTGATGACCGCAACCCCTTCACTAGATTTATATCACATGACTCTATGGAATGAAGACCACAACTTTTCGATTGGGATTACATCATTCAACTGGAGTGAAAACCACAACCCCTTTACTGAATTTATATCACATGACTCTATGGAATGAAAACTACGACCATCTCGGCTGGCTTTACATTATTCAACTCTTAGAATGAAGATTGCAGCCTTTACGCTAGAATTATATCATTCGAATCTTAGAATGAAGATTGAAGCCCTTAGGCCGGAATTACATTATTCGACTCTTGGAATGAAGAATGCAGTCCTTAGGCTAAAATTACAGTATTCAACTCTTGGAATGAAGATTGCAACCCTTAGGCAGAAATTACATCATTTGAATCTAGACTCTCAAGGCTAGGTTGTATTTTTACCTGACGCCTCTTCGACATTTTTCGGTGCTGTGTCTTTAGTTTGTTTGGTGGCTCTCGAGGCCTGGTAGTGTTTTTTATATTATCGGAATGGATTTTGTTATACATGTGTCAATCATGAGCAATCAAGTTAGTGACAAAACTTGTCGTCCTTCTGACGACTTCCCGGTGACCTGCAACCATAGAAAGATTCGTTAGCTTCCTATGTGGTTGATCTGCATCGCCGATTCCCGCTGTGTTGTTTCTCTATTCGTCGACCTCGACCCTTTTTTGTCCATGGTATAGTGAGAGAAAATGTTTGGAATAAAAATGTTTGAAAAAGTATTTTCGAAAAAGAATATCTCTAAAACATTTTATATATAAAAATATGGTCAACTCATGTCATGACATTGTTCGCTTGAGCAGATATTTTCTGAACGACTTTGACGCTCTGCTCTTGCTCTTCGTCTTGATCTTGATGACATTTTTGAGCCCTCTAAAAAAAATTACCCTGTTTTATGTTTAGACCGGCTGACTCTTGGGCCGATTTTTATTTTGAAGGAATTTTTGAGTTTCTCTCAAAACTTCTGCCCCAGTTTATGAGTTTTGAACGGCTAATCCTTTGAGCCGGATTGTTGGTGGAACTTTTGAAATTTTCTCAAAAAATTTGCCCTAGTTTGTGAGCTTTAACCTACTGATCCTTTGAGCTGGATTATTGGTGAAATTTTTGAGATCTTCTAAAAAATTCTGCCACAATGATATTGTGCGAGGGGATTATTTGATTTCTTGATATCTCTGATGTTTCCAAGGGGTTTATTTTAATATTTTGTTTGCTGCGACCAAGCTCAAAGAGCGCCTACGTATCCCATTTCGGAAATCAGGTCCCAGCGTAGTTCATAATACATAAAATGATGAATTTAGGTAACGTTGCGATCGAGTCCATAATGGGCGCCTACGCATCCTCTATTTTTGTTTGGGAATCAGGTCCTCACGTAGTTCATTACATAGAAAGTGATTTGGTTTTCTAACACAATTACAAGAAAAGAAGTGCGATTACAAGCAAAAGAAAAGTGCAATTACAAGTAAAGAATGCAATTACAAATGAATGATGATTACAAGCCTTGAGAAACGTGTCTTCACACGTAGTACCGCTTAATTACATCTAAGTTGATTTCTTTGGGACACTCTTGACCGTCCATTTTAGCAAGGACGACAACTCCTCCTGACAGTATCTTGCGCAACATATATAGCCCTTGCCAGTTGGGTGCGGACTTTTCTTTGTACTCATCCTGGTGTGGAAACACGCATTTGAGCACAAGTCAGCCTACTTGAAAGATCCAAGCTCCTACCCATTTATTGAAGGCACGTGTCATTCTCTGTTGATATAGCTGACCGTGGAATATGATGATTATCCTTTTTTTGTCGATCAAAACTAGTTGCTCATAGACGGGTATATCTACCATGGCTGGTGTCACAACTTCGGTGACATAGACAAGCAAGTATAGAGTTACTCCTGTTAAAGTTCGAGTGGTTGTTCGGTATCCTAGCAACGCTTAAGGCAACTGTTCATGCTAACATTTGTAATTGTCAATTATTTTCCTTAGGATTCTCTTGATATTCTTATTTGCTTCCTTTACAGATCCATCATCTGTGGCCTATATGCGGTTGAATTCCGATGGGTGATATAAAATTGTTCATAGATCTCTTTCATTAGATGGTTGTTCAAATTTGCTCCATTATCTGTTATGATCGACTCTGAAATGCCGAATCGACATATGATCTTATGGCACACAAAGTCAGCCACCACTTTCTTAGTCATCGTCTTATGAGAAGTAGCTTTAACCCAGTTTGTGAAGTAACCTATTATGACCAGGATGAAGCAACATCTATTAGATGTGGCTGGTTCTATGGATTCAATGATGTTCATGCCCCAGGCTACAAATGGCCAGGGCAAGCTCATGACATTAAGCTCATTTGGTGGGACCTTGATCAGATCTCTATGAATTTGACATTAATGGCATCATTGCACTAATCAGCTACAATCGATTTCTATTGTCATCCAATAGTAGCCTGCCCTTAAAATATTCTTAGCTAGGTTGAAGCCATTCATGTGGGGGTCCATAATTTCTGGCGTGTACCTCATCAAGAAATTTTTTGGCCTCGGCAACGTTGACACATTAGAGTAACCCTAGATCAGGCATTCTCTGATAAAGTACTCCCTTGTTCAGGAAGAAACCATTGGACATCCTTCTGATGGTCTTTTTCTAATTAGCCGTGGTGTTTTTGGGGGTACTTCCCCTTTTCTAAACATGTGCTTATGTTGATATACCATGGTTTACCATAGGGTTCCGCTTCCATATGGGAACAATAGGCATGTTCTTATTTGATATTAATTTCCAATGGGTTGATATGACTACTTTTGGGGTGCTGTATCATGGATGATATAGTTGCAAGAGCATCGACAAACTTATTTTGAGCTCTTAGCGTATGCCGGAGTTTGATCTTTTTGAATCTATTGCAGAACATTTGCGCCAAGTTGACATACGGTAAAATCTTTTCATTTTTGGTGGCCCATTCTCCGTGGACTTGGTGAATTAGCAAGTCTGAATCTCCGATTACCAGGAGTTCTTGAATATCCATGTCAATGGCTATACGAAGACCTTAAATATAGGCTTTGTACTCCGCTAAGTTGTTCGTGCATTGGAAATTGAGTTTGGCTTCCATCGAGTAATGTTGACTCGTTGTTGAAACCAAGACTACTCTGATTCTGTAACCTTTGTAGTTGACCACACCATCAAAGAACAATTTCCATCCTGAATAGACTTCGACTGTTTCTTCTTCGGCTGTCATTACTTCTTCGTGCGGGAAGTACTTCTATAACTGTGTGAGCTCTTCATTGACCGGATGTTCTGTTAGAAAATCAACCAATGCCTATCCCTTGATGACTTTTTGGGCTATGTATTTGATGTTGAACTCACTCAATAGCATCTGCCACTTAGCCAGTTTCCCTATAGGCATGGAATAGCGGAAGATGTACTTCAAGGGATCCATTTTAAATATCAAGTAAGTAGTGTACACCGACATGTAATGCCTCAGCTTCTGCGCTATCCATGTTACCGTACAACACATCCTTTCTACCAGAGTATATCTTGACTCACAAGCTGTGAACTTTTTGCTGAGGTGGTAAATTGCTCGTTCTTTCTTTCCCATCTCGGTATGTTTAGCCAACTTGCATCTAAATGTATTGTCTGATACTGATAGATACAACAATAGTGGGCTTCCTGGAGTAGGAGGAACCAAAACCGATGGATTATAAAGGTATCTCTTGATGGTATCGAAGGCTTTCTAACACTCATCCGTCTATTTGGTGGGCACATCCTTTTTAGTAGCTTAAGGATGGGCTCTACGATTACTATAGATCGCGCAATTAAGTGCTCATTGTAGTTCAACCTTCCCAGGAAACTCATTACGTCCTTCTTGGTTACCGGTGGTAGAAGCTCTTGAATGGATTTAATCTTTGTAAGATCTAGCTCGATGCCCCTGCTGCTAATAATAAACCCTAGTAATTTCCAGGCATGCATTCCAAATGTGCAGTTTACCGGATTCAATTTAAGGTTGAACTTGTGAAGTCTGTCAAAGAATTTCCGCAAGTGTATGTTGTGGTCGGAGCCTTCTCACGACTTGATTATAACATCATCCACGTAGACCTCAATTTTCTTATGCATTATGTTGTGAAATATAGCAGTCATCACTCTCATATAAGTGGCGCCGGTGTTTTGAGACCAAATGGCATTACACGATAGTGATATACTCCGAATGGAGTGATGAATGCCATTTTCTGAGCATCTTCTTCGCGCATCAAAATCTGATGATAACCGACAAAGCAATCTATAAATGACTGTAATTCATGCTTTGCATAGTTATCAATAAAAAAGCGAATGTTTGGAAGTGGGAAATTATTCTTGGGATTAGCTCGATTGAGATCTCTGTAGTCCACACAGATTCTGATTTTTCCATCCTTTTTTGGTACTGGCACAATGTTGCCCAACCATGTATGGATTCACTTGCACGACCCCTAATTTGATCTATTTCTCAACCTCATCGTTAATTCTTATGCTGAGATTAGGCTTGAACTGCCAAATTCTTTTGTTTAACCTAGGCAAATCCATCGTTGATACGCAACTTGTGAGCTACGATATCTGTACTCAACCCGGACATAACCGCGTATGACTACGCAAATATGTCAACATATTATCTCAACAAATTTATCAGTTATTCTTTTCTGGGTGCGTCTAAAATGCGCACTTATTCTTGTTTCCTTAGTCGTTTCCCCATCTTCGAGGTCAATTTCTTCTGTCTCATCTAGATTAGGCATCTATCTATTCTCGTATTGATCTTCCTCATCCATGAGGTCTTCTGATAATTTTGTTTTTTCGTCATACTCCTCACATTCTTTGTCGTCCATATCACTTGTCGCTCATCTCATTACATGTCATGACATTATGAGTTATTTTTATGTTATTATTGAAAAAGAAGGCAGAGCATCGGTAGTGTGTAAAACATGTTATATACATAAATAAATAATAAATAACAATTTCTTTTGCATAAATTAAGGCTTTTCACTGAATTTTAACAAAAGCACAAACTGTGGTCCTGACTCGGATCAATCATCGAGTCATTTCCATTTTTTGAAAAATACTTGAAAAGTTAAATACATAAAGGGTGAAGGCTCAAGCCTCAAGCCAATTTTCACCAATTTTGGAAAACAAATTTAAAATTATGTCTCTACCAAAGAGCGATAAGTGGGGTAGAGGTCCAGTTCGACAACTGTACGTCTGGGTCAACATCGTGGATTGTGGGTACTTCAAAGCATTCCTCTATTATCGTGACACACTCATCTTCTTGAAAAAAACATCCCAAAACCTTCTTCTGGGTCTCCACCGTTGTATATGGGCGTGTGGACCAAAAATAACTGGTACATACCAGGGAATGACTTCCTCATTTCTAGGGATCCTCTCTTCTTCTTCGCAGCCTCAGAGGATTTTGCAGAAGTGGGTATGTCTCCCAGGCCTAAATTATACTCATTTTCTAAAAGTGCCACCAGCTCTCGAATGCCTTGGAGCTCTCGTCCTAGGCCTTTACCAGGCTCAAACCCATTCTCGTGCATAATATCGATGACTATCTTATGGGCAGGAGACATTGGGATGTCTTCATCATCCCGTGAGCAGTTAAGTCCCGCGAGGTCCACTATGCAGAAGCCAGTGTTTGTAGGTACCTTTTCAATTACTAGTACCGAGTTGTCGGGATAATTGGGGATACTTCCCGCTCTATGTATCACGACCTCGTGGTCTTCCCAGATAAACTTCACCTATTGGTGTAGAGATGATGGCACAACTCTGGCCATATGTATCCATGGTCTCCCCAGTAGGAGATTGTAGTTGGTATTGATGTTCATTACTTGGAACTCCATGGTGTATTCGGCGAGCCCCATTTGTATGTTGAGGTCCACTTTGCCCACGGGTTCACATTGTGCCTCATGAAAAGCTCACACATTGGTACGCCTCTGGCGTACCTTCTCGATGTAATGCCCTAACCGATTCAGCACGGGGCATATATTGAGTCCAGCCCCACTATCAATGAGTACTCTGGAAATAATGTTGCCTCGGTACTTGATAGTGATGTGAAGGGCCTTGTTATGAGTCGTTCCTTCTCTCGGTAATTCATTATCTGAGAAGGAAATTTGATGTGGCCCACTACATTGGGCAATGTTTCTCTACTTGTCCCTGCCGGGACATGGACTTCATCTAGAGCTTTCATTAAGTCTAACGATGCTGGTAGAGCCCATGAGTAGTTACATCACCAAAATCCTAGCTGGTGTTTCCTGTAGATGTTCAACAATGGAGTAGTCCTTCGGCTACATCCGATGCCAAAAGTCCTCAGCTTCGCCATCGGTGATAGGATTTCTTTGATTGGTTTCTTCACGGTGAGCTTCTTGCACCGATTCTTTGAGAGCATAACACCTCCCTGATCGTATCATGCCTTGAGCTATGACTTTTTTTTTTAGAGCCGGGATGACCACTTGAGGAACTTGGATCACAAACGGCTTCTTTGGGGATGGAATCAATATATTAAAGATAGGGTTTCCTTGCAATGTGAGGGAGGCGACTATGCACTACAAACTTTCAATGCCCCTCTTGGTCAATGGTTGGCTCGCCACCCAATCCTCTTCTCTTTCTATAATATGTATGTAATTGACACTATGATTTGGAAGGGTATTTGTATCTACATTTGGTGTTGCGACCTCTATAATGAGTTCTCGTTTATCTATCATCTTTTACAACTGGTGCTTCAAATTGATAAAATCTTCGATGGAATGCCCAATCCCTTCGTAATTGTAAGTACAAGTCTGATCAGGTCGGTAGAAGCAACTTTTCGGGTTGGAGAGCTTTGGCGGCACGACTTTGATAAGACCAGTGACACTTAATTTGGCTAATAGACTAGTTCACATTTTTGGAAGTGGTGTGAATACTCGGAGAGGCTTCCTCTTAAAATTCGGACGTGGTAGATTGTATGCGGTCGGGGGTGGCTGGTTTTGACGATTTTACCAGTTTTGGGGTACTTGGTTTGTGGGCACGTGAATATGGTAATTTGGAGATGGATCTTGGAAAGTGGGAACACTTTGAGCTTGGTAATTTGGTTGTGCATAATATACTAGCATGGGGTGTATGACGATGGTATATAGTTGTTCAGAAGAGGAGATTGGTATGCATCGAAGAATGATTATGATCCTTCCCTTTTACAGTTCCTCAGGTTGGAAGTGTGAGACGTTTTCCACATCCTCTTTCTTTTTATTGGCGACCCCAGCGCCAACTTTGTTCATGACGCTGAAAATTTTTCCTATTTTGAGACCATCTTCTATAGTCTCTCCCGTCTTGACTAAATCGACAAATGACCTCCAGGTCATAGCCAACTTTTGTCATAGAAATCCGGATCTTGATATCAAATAAATGCCGAAACCAATCCTTCTTCACTCATTGGAGGCTGTACTCGGGTAGTCTCAGCCCTCCACCTACTCGCGTACTCTCCGTAGGTCTCAATCGATTTTTGTCAAATTTTCATCAATGATTAGCGGTCAGGTAGGTTTTCTATATTGAAGCAGAATCTATCCATAAAGGCTGTAGCCATCTCTTCCTATGAGTCCCAACAATTGAGATCTTGCGCTATGAACCATTCAAAGGATTCACCCGTGAGGCTATGGCTGAAAAGCCTCATTAGCAGTGTCTCATTTCCTTTAGCCCCGACCAGCTGGTCGCAGTAAGTTCTCAGATGAGCTTTGGGGTTTCCTATGCCATTTAAGTGTTCAAATTTAGGAACTTTTAAGCCCTCCGGCAAATCCCAGTCTGGATGTATGTGCAGGTCATTGTATCTCAGTTCCATTTCTTTGCGGGAGCCTTTGTTTGCTTTCACGAATATATCCATCATATTTTGTTCCATTTATCTATCCCTTCGATCCTGCTCAACCTTCTAGGCCTTTTCCATCTCATTGTAATGATCTAATCCAGGCGAGGGCTCAATAGGGGTGATTGGGTTGTGGAATGATATAGTAGGATGCGCCAGATGACTTTTGGGAGTGCCCGCAGCTCTAGGAGCAGTATGTGTATTAGTGTTTTGGTGAAAGCTAGGATTGCCATAAGCTGTCGGCGCTTGGAATGTGGGTACAAATTGAGAGGTCCTAGCTATATGGGTGGCATTTGGTGGTGGTGGTGTTTGGTAAGAGGCTCTAGTATGGGAATTTGAGAAATGCTCGGGCACAGGCGAGTTTAGGGATAGAAATGGTGGTGGAGGCCTTCTTGCCTCAGCATCATCTACTTCTCTGACATCGTTAATAGCTCTATTTCTTGCGACCTGCTCTTGGAGGTCAGTAGCTTATTTAAACAATAGAGTGATTACGTCTTTGGAATGCGAGGCATTTTGGGGATCTTGAGGAACTACGCCCTCAATCATAACACTTTTGTTGCGAGTATCCTCGGGAGTACCAATCAGGTTGGCTTGGTTGTCTTAGTTTAGGGATGCTGTCATGGCTCTAGATCTAGTGAAGTATGCCAGTGTTTCACGACGGATCGACCTTTTTCTATAAAAAGAAAAAATAACTCAAAAGCAAATGACGTTAGTATATTAGTCATAAATCATAATACAAGATATCACACAAAATGTGCACACAAAACACATAGACTCATGTGTTCGATCAAGACTCTTGATTTATTTTTCCATTCCTGGGGTATTTTGGTCATTTTGGCCAATTTTGGTTTTTAGGGTTTCGGTTTGAAAGCTTGTAGTTGACTTTCCACCACGTAGTCATTGATCTTGAAACTATTCTATAAATAAAAAGGGGAAAATTATATTTTATATAATATAGGGGTATAGTCTTATATAGACTAACTATGTATCCCTCCTCGGACAGTTAGGCCCTGCCGTAGTTCGGGTTACATAGAAATTATATCCTAACTTTTTTTACCCGAAACTTAATTTCTACCCTGACTAGGCCTAATATGGGCTTCCCACATATCCCTCATCGGGACATCAGGTCGAACGTGGTTTCGTTTACAAAAAGTGGGAGGGGATACTTTTAATTGAAAGATAGAAAAAAGATGCCTAAACTACCCAAAAGATGGCTTCGCCCTGAAGCCATGGCGGGTCATCATCCTTATGAACATGCATTTTATGACATTTTTTCTAAAAGCGGCCTTATATCACGAGCCAAATCTGGTCGGTGTTAACCAGGTGTTCCAATTCAAACATAAAGGGTTCATACTCTTCAATGTCATGTCTGGGAGCTCCTGAGTGGTAAAAGCATATTTTCATCTTTGAAGTACTTAGGAAGAGTTTGTAGGTAGTCTGGATAGGCTAAACATTGCCGATACAGCACAATAGTGAGAACATGTCGACATACGAATCCTCAAAAATAGTAAAGGCGTAGCGCTAGAGCCGTGTGCCCATGATGATTTCTACACTGGGCATAGCAGAGTCATGGACCAGTAGAGAGTGAGGTCTCCAGAAGTGGAGGATGACTTTTTGGTCGATCACTCTAAAAACCCTTTTCTTGAAGGCCACACATTCATCCATGTTGTGGTCGGGCTGATTTATATGGTATGGGCACCTTTTGTGAGCAAAGAGAGGTGCACAAGTTAGAAGGACCTTGGGGCTAATTTCTGCCCGTCCGATTGCTTTCATCCTGTCAAACACTTTGATGTTGCACACTTTCCTTGGTACAACTCTAAAGTATGATCCACGGGCTTTGAGGCCAATCGCGCACCACATTGGGGATGGTTCGCGGGAAGGCAATTGTGGCATCTCATGTTGGTCAGCAAATTTATTGAGGGTTGAGACAAATCCATCATGTTCCCCAATTTCTTCTCCATACGGCATTGGGTCATCCTTTGGTGGTTGAGTCAGAGGGATATAGTAATCCATTATGGTGTGGACTTCTTCGGAAAGGTTTTGGTATTGTGGTTTTCCTTTGGGAGACTTTTAGTCAACTTCTCCAAGAATTCCAGAATGTCGTCCACTTCTTTCATGTTGGCGTTCGCCACATTAGTCTTGTAGTCAACATCATTTAATTTGGCTCTTTCCAACTCAATATTTGCATCAATTTTGCGGATCTTGATCTGAAGCGACTCATCGGTCTCTTTGTCGCTTATCCGGTCAATGACATGCGAGGTAGCACTTTGGCTGTCTAGAGTCTCCATCAGTAGTAATCAACCATTAAGAGGAGGATATTTTAGTCAGCTTTTGGTATTTTCTTTTGGGTTGGTGTCCAGAATGTGGGACCAATCAAGGGTTCAAGCCAAAACACATAAGAGCATATAAGCAGTTTATATCATATAAGCACATAAACAATTATAATATTCGTGCTCATATGCCTCGTTACTCCAAGGCTTCTAATCGTTTGAAGCATGTGTCAAATGTTGGTCAAACCATTGCCCCCATAATCATTTCGTTAAAATTAATAATATCTTCCCTGAAGGGATTACAAAACATGAATAAAGCAATAAAGTTAGAAAAAGTTTCCTCTAGAGGCTGACGACGAAGCTATGTCAATTCGAGTTTCTTGGCCCTTCGAAGGGCTGCCTAAATCCGGAGATGAGTAGACATCTGAACTGACCCAACCCATCGACTCCTCTCTATGGGGGTCATTGGTCCAACATTATCCATAACCTCATTTATATGAGCGTCTGAATCCTCGAGACACTCATTAGTGAAGTCGACCTCGTCAGTCAAACTGGATATGATAACATGATCATGATGTATCTTCTCTTGGTACTTGGCATCCCAATCATCCGTTTGTCTTCGACTGCGATAAGCTTGGATCTATACTTTTGAATGTTGATCATGTTTGGTCTGGTAGAGGTTGGGACCCGATGTGAGGGTACCTTGCAAATGAGCCCTCAGCCAATCTATGTAATCCTCATCCCGACCTGGGTGAAGATGATCATCAGTTATAGTCTCTGGACCTTATCTGATTTGACCATTCCACCCTCGGATGATGTCAGCAACTCCCTCATAGTCATACACATACTCCTCCATATTTCCAATTTAGGGGATTACATGTGTCCTTCCAAACTGTCATTGGACCTTAAGAGATGCATATGGCCGAATTCCACGGATCCCCATAAGTGGTAGGAAAAAGCATTTTTGGCCTCTCACGGATGTGGTCTCGAAATAGAAGTCAGGAAATCTCCAGTGGATTCCATCCTCTCAGAACCTAGAAAAGATAAAAGTCCACCCCTATTTGGATTGGGTCCCAAAATATGGGTAACTGACTAGAAGGTCATTCTCTCTACAAGCAAGGTCTCAGTATGATGGAGCCTCAGTTTTGTGGAGGTGCTTAATGATCCACCATTGGTCTATGTGGTTGCAACCTTGGAAATACCCATATAGGTTTCGACATTGACCTAAATCTCGATAGATGTCTGGTAGGATGACCAGGACTAGGTCATAGTATTTGGTTTCCCCATTGGTAGTTATGCCATTGAAGATAGAATGGGCGACAAAGATGACCCGAGTATCTATGGCTTGGTGACGGTTTTTGCGAAATACAATGGTCCCTAGAAGGCGTATGGCGAAGGCTAAATGTAGAGTAGTTTCCCAATCGACAAACGAGTGAAACTCTACCGAGTGCTCTATATAGCCTGGGTTGACCCAAATCGGGTGTGGATATCCCTATAAGATACGGTTGGGCTAGATAAGGACAACATCTTAAGAATATCACTGGGAGTTGGTTTGTGGGGTATCAGAAGGTTGCAGTAGGGTTTTTTTCTCTGCCTCAAACAAGTTCCTACACTGTCTATGTAGTCTCGGATCTCTTCTATGTAGGGTTTAAACTTGAAGGTTTTAGGATTTTTGTATAATCCATGGGTGGGTTAGATTGGGGGGATGACTGGACAACCTCAGAAGGAGGTTTTCCAATAGTTTGGACCGCTATTAATAGCAGATTGAAGCTCAAAGCTCCATGGTCGCCATTTGCCAGAGAGAGGGGTGAGGTAGAGTTTTTTTTGGGGTGAGGGGGGTTGGTCTTTTTTTAAGCAATATCCCCCCGCTTATGTGATACTAGAAGGTTGCGGTCGGGTTTCTTTCTTTGCCTCAAACAGGTTCCTACACTGTCTGTGTAGTCTCAAATTTTTTCTAAGGTTGGGGTTATCTCGAAGTCTCCGAATCTAAATATGATTCTTTCATTTTCCCAGTACCCGATGAGGACTTCGAAGAGGTTAGGGTTGCCTTTCATAGTCATAAGGAAGGGAAGATGTCCTAGATAGTTCGCTACTTCCTTTCGTTGGTCGTTACTCAGCCATGCCCAACAAACTTCAACATCTCAGGTGCTTCTACAACGATGTCAAATTTCAAATTGGGAGCCATATACAAACAAAACATGATTTGTTTCCCCCCAAGGAATAATGGTTCATGACACAAGACACATAAATGATTTTAGATAGCAAAAAGTTGGATGCAGTGTCTTCGAGTCGGAGACCGTTAGGACACAAGGGAGTCAGCCTATCAGGTCCAGGTAGGTCTGAGATACTTGAACCAGTCTAAGTCAGTATGCACTAATATAAGGGCTTTGGCTTCGCTCTATCCTAGTTGTACTAGAATGGTTTAGAAAATGACATAGGGACCCGAGTGGACAACCCAGAGTGAACCGTTGTCGACTGTTGGAACGACCGCGTACCAACTCCGTCATCAACGTGTTCCAAGGAAATTGTGTGTGATTGTGAATCTATGTAATCACCTTTGTGCACAGATGAAAGTGTGTGTGCATGCCATTTGGCGGAAGATGAATGCATGAGTGACAATTATAATTGTTGTATTTAAACAAATAAGCAATTGATATCATTTTGAAAAAGCATATTGTATTGGAACCCTTATGGTTAGAAGCTAGATTTATCCTCAGTAGAATCACCATCTGTTACGATTTGCTTTTTTATACGGGTTAGCGTACAAAGAGCTACTAAGAATTTGAATGATGCTCTAAATTGGATAATGTGTTTAGAGTCGCCACCTAATTTATAGGTAAATTAAGAAAACTAGTGTAAACGGATTTATTCAAAAAGTTTGAAAAATCCTATCTAAACCAGAGTCAAGGTAAGGGTTCTGGTGATCCCTCGGGGAAGGTGTTAGCACCTCGGTATTAAGGATCCGTAGAATACGGTTGACTTGCGGGCACTATAGCATGCTTTTAAAATGATAAGAAATTTCTAAGGTTCAAAATCTGCAAAGTAACTGTCATTTCATGCATTCAAAAACTCAATATTTTGTTCAAAAACACAGAGTTTAAAACTTCCACCAAAATGGTATGCACGAGATGTTTAATCAATTTAGTTTTCGGATCAAGAACACACAAAGGTGAATTTGAGTAGAACTCCACATTTAGTCCAAACTATCTTGATTATTTTAACTTGCATCGTTTAGTATAAGACTCTTTTCAAATAAAAAATGGTATAATTCCCCTTAAATATCAAGTTTAGTTTTATGTCAATGAGATGACAAATGGTCTTTTATTCTTTAGCATGCTATAGCTCAAGTCAAAACTATATTCTAACTTTCCAAAACCTTTAGACAATTCAAGCCCAAGATAGGTGTTTTAAGTTGTCCAAAATCATTTATCCTATTTGGGCTCAGCCCGGACTAGAACAAAATGCTTATATTTTGGCCCAAACTAAATTCAATGGTCTAATTATTTTATGTCACTCAGGCCCATTACTTGGATCTTTAAATCAGTCCATTCCAAAGTCCAAATAATGAGTCCAAAATAGATTTTAAAAACAAGAAGTTAGTCAAAATTTATTTTCCAGATTTTAAACATCCAAGAACAATCCACTTATTATCAATTCCCAATTATTAGCAAGTCTTAAACTACCTAGGCGACCTAAACAAAATGATATACGCATCGCTTTGCCTATCCTAGCTCTCAACCATAAGTAAAGGTTCCAATGTAAAGCATTTGTTCATAACAAATACAATATATAACTAACAAAATGAATAGATGTTATGTTCAGGCTGGTGGGCCTACCGAAGCCCACCAATTAGCTATTTTTACCCATGGCTGGACCTTCTTGCAAATATTAGCTTCTCTTGCTCTTTCATATTTGGCCAAAAAATATGTACGACTGGGACTTAGCCTAATTGACATGATAAAATGGCAAAGTTGATTCGATCCATTCTAAAGTGTTGGGCCCAGCAAGGGCCCATCTTATGGTAATGCAATGGAAGACAAACAAGGAGAAAATAAGAATACCAGTTAGAGGGCATCTATAATTATCTATGGTAATTGAAGGTTAAATAAATTATAATCCCTAATTAACACGAATTAAATAAATACTTAATGGGATCAACCATCAATCAACAAGTGTGGAAGAAGAAAGGAAGTAAACAAATAGTGGGCTAAGCCCAATATTCAATCATGAAGAAGGTAAGTAGAAGCAATTGGCAGATATGGGCTAGGCCCAACAAAACACTCATAACATAATATTTGCAAGAGGTATACACAGTGGTATATAGTTTATATATCTTCATATACACTAGTATATTCAATATACACATGTATACCAAATCACATATGCTGGTGTATACATGACACATTATAAGTACTAGGGGATGGAGGTGACCAGAATTAAACTAAGAACACCAGTCCTGGCCTAATGTTTACCCAAGGCTAGGCAGTATAGATAAACAAAATACAACCAAGGCCAGAGAACATGCCACAAGGAAAAATCTGTGTCAATTGGATGCACAAGATGATATGGGACATTAACATTTAGAAAGACAAAGAACAAGACCAAACAATCAAATATGTAGACAATAAGACTTACACTAAAACATGGGTGGCCACCTGAGTCATACTAAGGCTGGGAAGGCAACTGAAGGCCTCAGAGCTCATGCAAATAAGTCTTTGTCTAGTTAAACATGGTTTAGATTGGGACAGGATCAACTAAGCCAGATGGTTAACATATTAGATCATTTTAACCTAAGTAGGGACTAGACATCATAATAGAGGTTATACATAGCATATTCAAGGCAGACAAGACTTCAAACACCAATGTACACATTATACAAGTAAGCATGATTGTAACAATTCTTCCCACAACTTAACATGTTCAAACTAGACATGGATAACATATATACCAATTAAGGCAAACCACATAGCACCATGTAAACCTCTTGACCAACCAATCCAACCCCAGCAGTGATTTACACAAACACATCCCATTTTTACTGTCATTAAGAAATCCTATTACAGATATAACATACATTCTCTTGTTGAATCTTTGAACATTTAGATTAAATGGAAAAACTTAAGCAGGCATCAAATATTGATAGACCATTCATTAACCTAGATAGAGACTAAGTGACACAACATATGTATTATTAACATGTCCTAAACAAATATGCTCTTAAACAAGCAACACATACACTGAATAGGTCCTTAGGCTAACATTTAGGTCATAGCAACAACTTATGTAAGACACATATCCATTTTGAAGTCATTAGATCAATTTGTTCAATTTAACTCACTCCAGATCAACCTTTTAAACACCTTATTAACTAAACAGTTTAAGATTGATCAAGCAAACCACAACCAACATCCCACTACATATGAACAAGTGAACCTTGGACTGGTTATTAAGTTAACTAGATGATTCATATGTGAATTGGGCCAATTTTAAACTATAGTGTTGTGTATTTATTCTCTTAATCGCACAAAAACAGCTAACATGCAGTGAGTATAATCAACTTGACACCCGAAAACTATCCATGAGTAGACCAACACCAGTTTCATAGCCTCAAAGATCCAAACACGCTTAAAACTACTTCAAACTAACGTGGTGGAGTTTTAATCCCTAAAAGACTGTTTTAACAAACTCTACAATGACCATCATATCAAACATTAGTCTAATGAGTACAAACAATCACGATAATGACGTTCAATAACTTGTAATCTAATCAAAGCATGCTAGATGTCACTTTAATAGATTCAAACAACAAGAACGGATACAAGAAGTACCAACAATAGTCTCAACATGTCCATCAACAACGATTATAGATACTAGTAGCAACCAGTTTAACTAGACATGTTTAATATTGAACTAACAAGGATAAACACATATCAAAATAAAATGAGACATACTTGACAGTAGATTAGCTAGGCATGTCTGAGACCTAACATCAACATGGCTACCAACCAACATCAATGAGCTTAAACAGTCATAACTCAGTAAACATTTTATGATTCATCTAACCAAACTCAAACAACAAAGCTAAAATAGGGTTTCAGAATAACTTAACAAGGCAATCATGGTCTTAGTATGTTGATATCTAACCTAAAAGGGTCTAAATAGTAACTAATTCGAACTAGACATGTATTTAATAGCTAAAAAGGAATTAACAATACTATTCGACCATATAAACACATAATACCAAATCACATAATTTAAAGCAAGAAAATACTAAAAGAGAGGTGTTTACCTTGTATGAAGGCAACCTAGGGTTGAAAGAGGACTTGTTCTTCACCCCGACGACCTCGAGTTTGCAAACACACGTAAAAAAGGTTTTAGTTGTAAATCGACAAATTAAATTAACTATGGGTTCTATCAAAGGGCTTGGATCCCAGCTTAAGCTTAATTAGTCAAAAATTGCTTGAAAACAACTCTTAAAAATGCAAAAGCATAGGATTCCAATTCTGGACCACTAAATTGTGAGAGGAGGGTCGATATTTATAAGATTCAAAGGAAACCCTAGACAAGACCCTCAACCGATGTGGGAGAACCAAATTGGGGGGAAAATTCCCTCCAATTCCATTCTTCAACCAATAGGAAAGCAAAGTTTGGAATCAAAATCGGACAAAGAGTAATAAATGCTAGGAGAAAAAGTAGCAAGGGCGACATAGGAGGGGTGACCTCACCTAGGTTGGAGGGTAGTGGTATGGTGGCATCTCAGTGGAATGGGGACAAAGGCCATTAATGCCTTTGCTCTATTTGGACGAGCACAACTGCGAATAGGGGGGTAGTCTCTACTCTTTGCTATTTTCGGCATGGAGAAGACAACGACTAGGGTTTGTGCCTCAAACCCTTAGTGTAAAGGCCAAAAGAAAAAACTGAAAGGGCTTTGCCCTTATTTTATTTGCCTCGGCGACACGAACTGGGCCTGGGATCGGTCAATTTAGGTTGGAAGAAAAAAGGAAAATGTCCCAATGCATTTCAAGAATTAAATTGACTCTTGGCCACATTTTGCAAATGTGACCACTTTTAAATACACTAATGATTCGAAATATTTCAAATATAGCCGAAATAGACTAAACACTTTAATTTGAGCCTAGTTTTGACACTATTTGGAATTTGGGAATTAAAATAGGATTTAAAATCTAGATGTAACTTCATTATCATACTTAATTAAACAATTTTCCTGAATTTGATGACGCGAGACATTAATCCTTTCATTTGAAAATTCTTCTGAGACCAATCGTTATAATTATCGGTTGAAAATAATTAATGATCAAATTATGCAAAATTAAGACATGATATGCAATATATATAACAAGGGATATTTTATCAAATAAAATGACAAAATACTCTCAGAATAATTTTGTAAAATCATATTCATTTTGTGAGAAGTGTATTTCACTCGGTCTGTGATTCGGAAATTCTGAATAATTAAATAAAATTATTGGAGGGTGGTGTCAACAACACCCAATCTAGGGCTACTCAGATGTGTCGATGCCGTAGAGGCCACAAAATTGTTAGAAGAGGTAAACGCATGGACGTGTGGTCCTCACATGAATAGGTTCGTTCTAGCCAAGAAGATCACGAGGGAAGGCTATTATTGGATGACCATGGAAACTGACTGCAGTAGATTCATGCAAAGATGCCATAAATTCCAGATTCACAGAGATCTAATCAGGGTCACACCGAGTGAACTCAATGTCATGAGCTCACCCTAGCCATTTGTAGGACATGGACGTCATTGGGCCTATAGAGCCAACCACATACAATAGACACCACTTCATTCTGGTCGTTATAGACTACTTCACGAAATGGATCGAAGCTACTTCTCACAAGTTTGTGACAAAGAAAGTGGTAGAAAACTTCATACAAAATAACATCATATGCCTATTCGGCATCCCAGAGTCGATCATAACTAACAATGGAGCAAGTCTGAACAACCATCTGATGAAAGACATCTGTGAATAATTCCGCATAACCCATTAGAATTCTACCCCCTACATGCCATAAATAAATAGAGCCGTAGAGACATCCCACAAGAACATCAAGATGATACTGAGGAAAATGACAGACAACTATAAGTATTGTTATGAGTTGTTGCCCCATACATTGTTAGGATGTCGAATGATAACTCGGACCTCTACAGGAGCAACTCCATACTTACTGGTCTACGATACTGAAGCTGTGATACCAACCGAGGTAGAGATACCATCACTTAGAATCATATAAGAAGAAGAGATGGACAACACATAGTTGGTCCAAAAAAGATACGAGAAACTGGCTCTAATCGATGAGAAAAGGATGGTCGCCAGCAGAGAATGACACGTGTCTTCAACAAATAGGTCATAGCCTGAATTTTTCAGATAGGACAACTGGTACTCAAGAGCGTGTTTCCATACTGGGACGAGTGCAAGAGAAAGTTCGTACCCAACTAGAAAGGGCCCTACATGGTGTGCAAGGTACTATTGGGGAAGTTGTAATCCTAACAAAAATGTATGGCCAAGAGTGGCCCAAAACAATCAACGCAGCCACTATCAATAGATACTACGCGTGAAGACACGCCTTTCCAGTTTGTAATTGCATTTCTTTAATTGTAATCACATTTCTCTATTTATAATCACATAGAAAAAATCAAATGACATTTTCTTTATAATATGAACTACACGATGGCCTGATTCCTGCTATGACCAATCAACCATGTTTTTTTTTAACTACGTTCGACCTTATTCCTGCTATGGCAGGATGCGTAGGCACTCTTTGAGCTCCGTCGCACAAAATAAAAAACCAAAGAAACCCCTAGGAAGCCTCTAAGACATGAAGATTTGAAGATTGGCTCACAGAGTACAAGGATCTCCAAACTCGCAACTAGGGCAGAATTTTTGAGAAGATCTAAAAAATTCCACCAACAAATCCGGCATGGGAGTCAGCTGGTCTTAAACTTGCAACTAGGCCAGAATTTTTGAGAGGATCTCAAAAATCCCACCGATGAATCTGACACGAGAGTCATCAGGTCCTAAACCTTCAACTGGGGCAGAATGTTTTAGAGTGTCTCAAAAATTCCTTCACGATGATTCAGTACAAGAGTTCGCCGCGAGACAACCTTTGACTGGGACAAATTTTTTGAGGGGGTCTCGAAAATTTCACCAAGACCAATGAGGAGCACGCTCAGAGCGCCCAAGGACGGTCAAAGAATCTCGCTCGAAGCGTATATGTCATGACATTGAGATAATAACTTTTCATATGATAAAAATGCTTTAGTTAATAATTGTTTTATGATCAATGTTTTTTGAAAATGCTTTTTTCAAATGATAGTTAGATTCACCTCTCATAATATTAAGCCCAGGAGGGTCGATACTAGACAGCCGCACCCTAGGGCTCTAACATAGTACTCACATATCTGGGTACATATGATATGACAAAGACTTCGTATACGGTTGTAAAACACACGAATTGGAATCAAGTTCTTATAGCTGAGCTCTACTGCACGATCTAGAATATTAAGGAAGAGTAACAATCCATAAATGCCCGATAGCCTCTGGATTATAAGTGTGGTGCATGGCACACCCATAATCAAGACTCTAGTAGACATAACTTGTAGACATCCCTAGGACAAACTGACTCTGATACTAAGTTTGTCACACACCAAACCGGAGGGCCGAGACTGACACTCGAGCCTTACTCACCGAGCACCATAGTACCTTACATATCATTCCCAACCTAAGCAACAACATAGACCAACGATGACATCACGTGATAAACTGAATAAAATAGAAAGACTCTTTAATCGTTAACAACTCAGAGATATGCATATATATAAATGTATTTATATATATGGGTCGATGAGGCCATCATAAAAATATATGCATAAAAAACATAGGACGACAAGGACACATAACACAACTAACCACAAGACACGTGTGTACAAGCCTCTAAGAGTGTAAGGACTTGATATATGGTCAGGACAAAGCCCCGACATACCCATGCAATATATCTCATATCATATCGACGAAACACAACAACTCCAGGAAGAACGGAGTGCACCAACCAACCACTAAACTGGGGCAGCCAATGAGGTCCATCAAGCTGTCTACCTAAACTTGCAGCATAAAATGCAGTATCTCGACATGGGACGTCAGTACAAATAAATGTACCGAGTATGTAAGACCGATAAGAACATACTCAACAACATCAATGTAAAGAGAGAGACACGAAATAATCAAGTTGAAATTGTGAATGCCACTGAGGGCGTATGACATGCATACTTATACTTATATTCATATATATAACATATCAAGCTAATATGAGGGGCCAAATAATATCGTATCATGACACTCTGTGGGTCCATATCATAACATATCAAGCCACCCTGTGGGGCTAATATTGATAATCATAACGTACCCAGCTGATAAGTGGTGGCAATACATATATATAAAGTATAATAGGTGTCGTACCCACCGATTATAGCTCGATGGTGTGTATAGATATCATACACACACACACACACACACACACATATATATATATATATATGAGAGACACAACAAGAACATTTTGTGCCTTTCGGAGTGATATAAGGTCGTGGAATCCTCCTAACATTATTATGTAAGATAACTCATAACATACGTTTAATGAGACTTAAGAAACATAACACAAAATGATTCAATTAGTATTTCATAAAAATGGAAAACATGAACACTAATAATTATAAATAGCGGAGTCACTATAAAGGGACATTCATCTTATTTTGTTTTGATCAGATTCATGCCAAAAAGAGAAAAGGGAAAGCCTTAACATACCTTCCATTGGCTAGTCAAACGCCAAAACGTACTCTACCCGAGTAGCTCCTCGATCTACAATAATGATAATAGAACCGTCGTCACTGAAGGAAACTAGTATACGAAACATCGAGCAATAAACTCGTCTCCTAGGAACAACCAACACTTGTAACTTCTTACTTCTTCCAAACCACTTAACGTCAACAACAAAAACAACATAACTAGGTTGCTTCCATCAATTTCTAGCCATAAAATCTCATAAACATCACCTCAAAATAGCCCAACAACTACAACAATCCATATTCGACTTTCAACTGCCGATTTGTAAGTTCTTATTTTAACAACTAAACCAAGACATAGATATACTAAAATACATGTAAGAGAAGGGAAATCTTAACTCAAATAACTTAGAATTACATTTAACCCTACTTGCTCCAATTTGCAACAACTTCCAAATCAACCACAAGAACAAGATAGGGACTACACGATCATTACAACATAACCTTCAGTCCATGTAAATGGAAACGTTGCCGCTCTATTTATTCTAATTCTTATTAGAAATGGTTGCTACATATGGATATATATGTATATATTGTTGTTGTCCATTAATATGAGGTGTTGTACCCCCTTTTCCCTTTATGTAAAGTCTGAACATAGATATGTATAAGGTATAATAATGTAAAATTCCCCCCTTTACACATGGAATCATTACATCCACCCTTAATCCATTTTAATTTGTGAATGCCACCACTATATATATATATGTGTGTGTGTGTGTGGAATATTCACTTTGGGACTTCATCTTCTTATACAACAAGCTCTTTATTTGCATACTTAAATATGACCAAAATTCTTTGGGTCTCAGGTCTACTTACATACGTCGAGCGGTTCAAATCATAGTTCGAAAGCCTGGGGTATTACATTGATGAAACTTATGCTCTTCGATTCGTTCAACCTATAACCTTCACGACACTTACTTATCACTTGGTAAACATAACATAAATAATTATAACCTCAAAGATAATCTTAACATGTTAACTTATGTTGACTAACTTATGATGCAACGTAACGTACAAAAATATGGGATATAACAAGTACTTTATGGTGGAAAGGCTTCGTGAGGGATTATACATATGATGAATTTTATTTTGGGGAATTTTTAGTTCAAGGATTCGAGTGAGGAAAGGGAACCTTTCAAATGCTCAAGGTTGTCGGTTTTTACCATTTTCGCGAATGGTTTTTCTAATCTGCAAGAGTTAAGCTTTTTGATACACCCCTCGAGTGGGTTTGGGTGATTTTTTGTTAATAACAATAAAAGTGATTATGAATGAAATATAGAAATAGAAGAGTTAGGATAAAGACATTTTGCTCTCGAATTGGAAGGATTAAGGTTCATCTTCAGAAAAGGAATTTAAATTTGAAGCAATGGGATTACTTGAGTCAAGTATAGTTTATGGAAGCATTGTCTCGCGTCATCCAATTAGGGTGTAAATTGATAAATATGACTGAAGAGGAAAGTGTATGAAATTTGACTAAGTGTTATGACAAATGACATAGTTCTTGCGATTAGTGATTGATGGAGTGCAGATTTCGACTGACTAGCATGACGAGATTGATGGAAAGGCGACTTGCGTTGTAACAAAATGGGTAATTTTATATCATTGTTGAGTGTATGGTCTAGAGTTTATTAATAAAAGGGAATCTTGAAAACTTTACAGTTGGGAGTTAAAGTTGTCACACCCCAACTCAGGAGGGCGAGACCGGCACCCGGTGCCTTACTTGACCAAGCATACCAAACTATGACTTGTGTTACGGTTCACTTTTACGCAGAGGCATAAAAGCTACTAAGAGGTTGTTGGTGCTCTAAGTCGGATAATTATTTTTAGAGTCACCCCTAATTCATAGGTACATTAGGACAACCAAGTTAAAAGAGTTAATTCAGAAAGTCTGTCAAAAATCCTTTTTAAATCAAAGTCAAGGTAAGGGTTCTGGTGATCCACAGGGGAAGGTGTTAGAAACCTCGGTATTAAGGATCCGTAGAATATGGTTGACCTTCGGGCTCTATAGCATATTTAAAGTTATAAATTGCTCAAACAATGTTTACTTTCCCGAAAAAAATCATGTCATTCGTTTTATCTCAAACTCAAAAGAGGTTTTGAAAACCAAAGAGTTAAGTTCAACCTAAAATGGCTTGCATAGTGATGATTTGGTCAACTTATTTTTAGACTAAGTACACTCAGAATTAATTTGAGTAGAACTCCACTGTTTAGTCCAATAAGTTGTCCAATATTCCTTATACATTGTCTTTTGAAAAAGAGTGAAATTCATTTGTGATGACATGCTATGATTTTTCATAGAAATATAAGTCTTTTCCTTTGCTTATTTATTAAAGGTCAACTCCATATTCTACTAACCAAACCAATGCCTCTTTTTAAGACCTTAAGGATTTTTCTTTCTTTTTGGAAAAAAATCAGTTTGGTGCGGCCTAGCCCAAAAAATGTCCAAAGAGATGTCAAATTTAACCAATTTTATCAACTTTGAAGGAAGATTTTCAGAATCAATGTTTTGTCAAAACTTCAATTCTGTTTTCTTCTCAAAAAGAGTATGTCTGGCATTTTAAAACAAAGTCCAGATTTTCCTAAAGCAATGCACAGTCCAATTTCAGTTCAAACAATCCAATTCCGTTCAAATTTAAATCACAATTCAGTTCATAAAATCATTTTAATGTTCAACAAGAATGTCCGAAAATCTTTTTCATCTTTTTGAAATCAATTTGGCGATTCTAGCTAAACAGTGTATGTATCGTTTGCCTATCGGAATTTGTAATAATAAAGGTTCCAATATATATATCAAGTATTTTTTATTTACACAAATAATACATACGTATAAGATATGGAATGGAAATTAGAATGAGTTTAGGCTGGTGGGCCTACCAAATTCCACCAGTTAGCTATTTTCACCCATAGCTGGCCTTCGTGCGCAACTACTCCTTGCCGGACTCGATCAAAAATATGTGTTAATTGGGCTTTGGCCTAACCGACTGAAGGAAATGAAGAGGGCCAAAGGGGGACCATCCCACGTGCATGGACAGAAGGGAGAAGAGGAAAACAAGGATACAAGTTAGAATGCACCCATAATTATCATAAAGGCGTTATTATCAACAAAGAATTCTACAAAATACCGGTAATTTAAATTAAAAGATAGAGGACAAATTGATAATCACACATCGTATAAAAGAAAAACAGGCTAAGCCCAAATCTATTAAACAATGAGGTACTTTTTAGAAAATGAAAAACATATGGGGCCTAGCCTAATGGAATTAGATGACAGTCATGGTGAAATGAAATAAGAAGTCAAAGATGAATAAGCCAAAACCTATCAGGCACATCCAAATCAATCGCAAATAGAGAGGGAGAAGGACAAATGGGCCAAGCCCAAGTGTTTTAAAGCAAAATTCTCTCTTTATTTGATATATGCAAAGGATATACTTGACCTGCATACCATACATACTGGGTATATCTGATATCTTAGGTGATTATAAAAGAAAAAGAAAAGAAACAAGCACCTAGAAGGGAGTATATGCAGTATACAACTCAAATATGTTCTCTCCACATACTATTGCACATGCCTCATGATATTTAGTTAAACAAAATAAAATCAAACATTTTAATGTCCTGACATGATAACACCTACATCATCCCAATTGATTTTTCACATACTGCTAGACTAATATGTCAAACTACAAGCTTCATGTCAAATTTATTGGATTCAAAAAATAATGTATATGTCTATCCTAGTTCAATTCAATAACCACATCAAGTATCAACCAAGTTAAATAACAGAATTCAAGTTAATCAACAGAGGACAAAATATGAACCTAGAACTCTTTTTAAATTGAGATTATGATCATGTTGACAATCCATATGGCTCCTAACTATCACAAAAACAACACAAGAGTATGATTTGTAGCTCATGTGACACAGTCTAGCTTTGACAAGAACATGAATATCAAACATTCATGGAAATACCTCTTACATAGCACATCTTTTATCTACTTTCACTTTATGCAATCAAGTAACTCAAACAAACAAGCAAAAGGATAGATGAAGTAAGACCTATCGAGGACACTTAGCTAGGACTATCAGATTTTCCCTTTCATACAAGTGGCTTCAACACATAACACTTAAAGCAGCAAACACATATTAGTTCTACATAAGCTACAGGTTTTACTAAGGATAAGTTCATACGCAATGGGGATAGGCATGCTATTGAGACTTACATAGTACTACCAGTTTCTCATGAATGGAAAATACATTAAGAGACTCAGATGGCAAATGCTAGTTCATGCAAATTGACAAGTCAAACATCAAATCCTCAAAGTCATACACTCAATCAAATATGTTGTCACACTTTAGGATTTTGATTGGCAAATACCCAATTAGGCCTAACAGAATTCACAAATTTGAGCTAGGGATCCCTAGGATCATCCCTACTTAGAATACACTCAAAGAAAAGGCAAGCAAATAAACAGGAACTAGCATATGACGACCGTTAACATTTTATAACACTTTATCAGACCAATCCCAAGACTCCCAATGTACCCATGGATTAGCAAATACAGACTCAGGACAATTAAGAAAGCATTCAAAGACATCATGAATTCACAAACAATCTCATCTTCACATGTATTGCATATTTTAACTAAGAACATACAAAACTACTATAAGCTTTTTAGATAAAACTATCGTTAGACCTATGTGATAAGATATACAGGTTCAATTAGGTATCAATCTAAACTTAATGAAAAATAGGTAGAAACTTAAAAAGGATAGGAAAATACCTCTTGTGGTAGCAGCCAAGTCGAGTTAGGGGCTTGAATTCTCCACTCCATGGCTCGATCCACACTCACACACAAAGAAAGAAAAGGTTTTATAACTGAACGATCAATTTCAAGACTTAGGATTCCACCAAAGGGCTTGGAATCCAATTCACTCAACATTAATCAAAGTATTGATAAAAATTAAGCTCTTAAGAATATTAAAGCTCTAAATTTTCAATTGCCGTCTGTTATCAGTGAAAGGGTGGGGTTCAATTTATAGAACCCCCAAAACCCTAGAAATTGAGGTTGAAATCGGTATGGGAGAACGAAATTATGGGGAAAACTCCCTCCCAAAGAGTTTTTGACCAATCACAATCCAGCATTCAAAATCAAAAGAGACAGGAACAATTAAAATTGCACACATAAAGCACTGAGAGGGGCAACCTCACCTCTACGGTAGGGTGGTGATGGCGTGGTCAACTGGAGCGAGAAAGGGCAAGAGCATTAATTAATCTTCCCCAAAATGAACAAGCAAGCTCTGTAAAAGGTGATGGTACACTGAACCTTGCCATTCTCATTGTTGAAGAAGAGGACGAAGCCCTTAGGGCTTGTTTCTCTGTTAATACGATTTGGGAATGGGGTATCAGGGCTTTAGGTGTAAGGAAGATTATATGGGCTGGGTCACGGTCCTCATAGACCGAGTCCAACCGCTTTTTAAAAGGAAAAAACACGCCCAATCATTTTAAGTTAAAATAAAAAGTAATGGCCACATTTTGCAAATTTTGTTGAAATTTTTCAAAATTAAAAGATGACCAAATTAATTTCAAATATAACCTAATTAAATCAGAAGCTTTAAATCAAGCCTAAATTTGATATTAATCGGAGATAAGATCGTTTGAATGTGACTGATCCTCGGGTATTGAGTTTGCCTACATATCCCTAATTTTCAGGTATCAGATCACTTATAGTTTAACTCAATAGGTGGAAAAAGGGTATTACTTATGCGAGAATTCCTTAGCAAAATTTGAAAACCTTTCCGGTATATACCCGACCGGCCATGGGTTTTAAAAACAAAAATTTTCTTACTACTTGTGATCGAGCATGGAGTGGAGTGATTTTCAAGTCCAAGTCCAGAGAGCTTGACTCTCATTGGTACACTATTTCGACCATTCCACGTTTGTTCCATATGCTTTTGGATCAAGTCTGCTTGTTTTTCTCCTCCGGTAGCTTCCGACCTCTTTCTATTTATTGGGATAATGACATTTTTTACTATTGTTTTTCCATACCTGCAGGATTGTGTTTATTGTGCCATCTTGGATGACTGTTCTAAGCCGGTGACACCTCCAATACCGTCTGGCTCATATGACTCATTTGGTTGAATGTTGTTTGAGTGGATGCCTCTTTCGAAACTATTTGGCTCACATGATTCTATTAACAAGAGAGGATACCATCTCTGACATTGTCTGCTCATATGATTGTGTAACTTGAATAATGGCTCTATCAGCGTGCTTGCTTGAATAAATGGCCCTCTCGGTATGTAGTTTGTATTTATCGAGCGGATGCCACCTATGACACTGTTTGGCTCATGTGCAATTCGTTGAGCAGATGCCACATGTGACACCATCTAGCTCATGCATCTTTTGTTGAGAGAAGTACACCTGCTCTTCATCTTGTATCAAACGATTTGTTAGACGATTCTATTGATTTCTTCTTGGTGCAAAACAAATGGGTCTATCCCTAGGACTCTTTCTCGTGAACTAGGTTCAGTACACCATCTGCCTCATGAGTATATTTTTTGAGCGGATGCCACCTCCGACATTGTCTGGCTCGTGCATATTTTTGTTGAGTGAATGCCACCGTCGGCATCGTCTGGATCTTGTGCAATTTGTAATTTGAATAATGGCCCTCCCGGCTACAATTCATATGAATGACCCTCTCACAGTTAGTATGAATGACTCTCTCGACAGTTAGTATGAATGGCCTTCTCGGTAGTTTGTATGAATGGCTCTCTTGGCATGAAAATGAAAAATATGGCCCTCCCAGCTGGGTTGTCTTTCTTTTGTCCTTTTCTCAGTTGTGACTCTCTCAGTCAGATGGTTGTTTTATCCCTTTATGGATCTCATGGCCCAGATTGTACTTCTTTGTCCTTTTGTTGGCTGAGACCTCTCGGTTAGATAGCCGTTTTGTCCCGTTATGGCTCTCATGGCCGGATTTTACTTCTTCATCATTTTGTCGACTGTGGCCCTCTCGGTTAGATAGCCGTTTTGTCCCGTTATGTCTCTCATGGCCGGATTATGCCGCCCTTATGGCGCTTTTCATTTTTTACTGGCTCTCATGGTCGAATTATGCTGCCCTTGTGGCTCTTTACTTTTTATGGCTCTCATGGCCGGATCGTTGTCTTCCAGTGTCAGGGTTTCTTCATTGCCATTCCTGTTTCATCATGAACAAACAAGTTAGTGGAATAAACCACCGTCCTTCTGACGACATTTTGAAAACCTACAATCACAAAAACAATTGTTAGTTCTTATGGGGTCAACACGTGTTGTCGGCTCCTGCTACGTCATTTCTTTGCTTTTCAAATGTCGATTCTATTGGACTCTGTATTATGAGAGATGAATTTAAACTATGATTTAAAAAATATTTTGAAAAACGTTGATCATAAAACAATTTTTGACTAAAAATGCTTTTATCTTATTAAAAGTTATTATCTCAATGTCATGATATATACGCCTCGAGCGAGGTTCTTTGACCATCCTTGGTGCTCCGGGCATGCTCTTCGTTCATCCAGGTGGAATTTTTGAGACCCTTTTTAAAAAATTGCCCTGGTTGAAGGTTGTCTTGTAGTTAACTCTCGTACTGGATTGTCGTGAATGAATTTTTGAGGTCCTTTCAAAAATTCTGCCCCAGTAATGAATGTTTAAGACCAGCTGACTCTTTTGTCGATTTTTCATGAAGGAATTTTGGAGACCCATTTAAAACGTTTTCCCCAGTTTGAAAGTTTAAGATTGGCTGACTCTTGTGCTGGATTCGTCGGTGCCCTAGTTTCAAGTTTGGAGTTCCTTGTGCTCTGTGAGGCAGTATTCAAATCTTCATGTCTTAGAGGTTTCTTTATTTTTTGTTTGGTGCGACCGATCTCAAAGAGTGCCTACGTATCTTGTCGTAGCAGGAATCAGGTCAAACATAGTTCGAAACAAAGTTGGTTGATTTTTTATAATAATGCGACTGATTCCTAAATGGACTGCCTACATATCCCACCTCGATAATTAGATCATCACGTAGTTTATAGAAACGTCATTAGGTTTTTCTATTAAAGAAGAAGAAGACCAAATCCAATGAGAATTTTTCTACGTATCTCTCCCGTAAGAGATAGGTCTTGTGTAGTGATTACAACTAAAGAAATATGATTACAAGTAAAGAAATGTGATTACAAATAAAGAAATGCGATTACAAATTGAAAAGGCGTGTCTTGACATGTAGTATCTTTTGATTGCGTATGAGTTGATTGCTTTAGGCCACTCTTGGCCATCGATTTATGTGAGGATTACAGCTTCTCCTGATAGTACCTTGTGCATCATGTAGGGCCCTTACTAATTAGGTGCAAACTTTTCTTTGTACTTGTCTTGGTGTGGAAACATGCGCTTGAGTACCAGTTGTCCTATCTGAAAGATTTGGGTTATGACCTATTTATTGAAGGCATATGATGTTGTTTTGCACAAAGTCTGCTACCACTTTATTTGTCACTAACCTGTGAGAAGTAACATCAACCTATTTCGTGAAGTAGTCTATGACGACCAGAATGAAGCGATGTTCGTTAGATGTGGCTAGCTCTATATGCCTAATGACATCCATTCCCTAAGCACAAATGGTCAGGGTGAGCTCAAGATATTGAGTTCACTTGGCGGGACCCTGATTAGATCTCCGTGAATCTGGAATGGATGGTATTTTTGCACGAATCTACTATAGTCGATTTCCATTATCATCGAGTAGTAGCCTGCCCTTAGGATCTTTCAGGCTAGAACGAACCTATTCATGTGAGGACTACAAATCCCGACATGTATCTCTTCCAACAATTTTGTGGCCTCTACGACATCGAAACATCTAAGTAGCCCTAGATCAGGCTTCCTCATGTAGCGTAGTCCTTGATTCAGGAAGAAACCATTGGCCATTCTTCTGATAGTCTTTTTTTTATTGCTTGTGATGTGTTCGGGGATTCTCCCTTTTCTAGGTATGTGCTTATATCGGTGTACCATGGTTTACTATCTGGTTCCGCCTGCATGTTGGAATAGTAAGCGCGTTCCTCCCTGATGCTGATCTCCAGCGGCTCAATGTGACTGCTTTTAGGATGTAACGACATGTTCCGTCATTACTTATATTTTGACCATTTTACCTTCGTTGACCCGGATCCTAAAGTTATCGGGAAATTCTTGTAAAAGTTGGGAAATTAGAAATGTTGACACCTAATTTTGTCCCGTCTTTTTCGATTTATTTGCAATTTTAAATATTTTTGACACCTCAAGACATTTTTATATATATACATATATGCATATATATACATATATATTATTATTCTCAATATCATTATTATTATTATTATTATTATTATTATTATTCGTATTTCTACAACCATTTGCCCTATTAAATCAAGATCATAGTTTTTATCCTAATATTCTATATTATTTTACTTTTCACAAAACGACATCATTTTTTTTTATTTTTATTAAGCATTAAGCATTTCGCAAATATTATATTTTTTTTATTATCATATTGTCATCTTTACAATTTATAATTTTTGTCAAATATTTTTTTTCTCTAATAAAACTCCTTATATTTTAAACCCATAACCCATTTTATTTCCCTTAACCACAAAAACAGCCCAAACCGAACCGGCCCAAGTCATCCTAACCAATCCCCTCACCTGAACCGGCCCATACCCACTCGGCCTACATCTCTTTTAACTCCCAATACCCTTATTTCCCTTTACCCCTCAAACCCAACACCTTAACCCCCAATCGGTCGCACACCCCTACGCTCCTACCCCCCACGTACGCCTAACACCATCAGTCGCCGACACCGTCGCCTGACACCACCAACCTACCTCATCACCTCATCAGCCCATATCCCTCAAATCCGCCCAAAAATCGTCACTTTATTTTTGAATTTCAAACTCAATCGAAAAAGGGTATGGGGGTGAACATTGGGGGGGAAACCTTTATAAATACCCCCTTCTTGTTCACTGTTGGAGGGGCCGGGTTTTTGTGGATTTTTGCCCTTTGTTCACTGTTTTCGGGTCGGATTTTGGGTGGATTATTTTTGTCTGAAAATCTAGTTTTTAAAGGTCGGATTTTAGGGGTTTTCGGGTCGGGTTTTCAGTCGGTTTTTTTGGAGATATTTTGTCAATTTTTTAGGTCCGAAATTTAGGTTCAAGTTTTGGAAATCCGAAATCTTCTTAAAGGTTGCATTGTATTTTGCTTGTGTTGTTCTTCACTATTGGGAAGATTCCGGATTTCAAAAATCCAAAATCTTCTTAAGAATATTTGTTCTTTTGTTGCATGTGTTCTTCAACTTAAATATTCCGAAAACATAGGTCGAAATTTTTGATTTTTGGTGTTGAAGAATCTGAAATTTTGCTATTTGTTCACTGGTTTTTTTTCGGGTCATGTCGGTCGGACCGGGTTTGCTATTTGTTCACGCCTTTGTTTCTTAATTCCCAAATCCAAAAATACCCCTTTTGTTCTTAGATTTCCGAATCTGAAACATTGCTTTTAGCCTTTAATTTTGCAATCTGAAAATTCCATTCCTCATATTTTCGCTCAATTTGGGTTTCATTTGATTTCGGGTCGGGTAAAAAATTTTCAGAAACAGAATTCTTTTCAGAATTACAAATTCAGAATTCGGTGATCAAAATCCAAAAATCTGAATTCTAATCATTCTCGAGCGGGGCTTCCCCTAATGTAAACAATAACCCTTTGCCAAATCATGACAATGTTAATGTGAACATGATTACTGTTGATGAAGAACACAATTTGGAAAGGGCTATTGTGCCAGTCCAAATAGAGGAAAATGTTGAATCATTGACCTTTATCACCTCAATGATTACAGTCCAATTAAGGGCACCGTTTGGAGTAGAAGTGCTTTCTCCAAAGCCGCGGATCATGGCACCATCTTTTCCTTAAAAAAGTCTTATCAACCAATCTCCGAAGGAAGAGAGATGCTCCTTTACCAAAGCCTGTTCCGCCTCTGAGTCAGTCATTCGTCAAAGCATGCGCCACTCAGGAATCAAAGGAGGGCAATGCAGCCAACCTCGTGAGGGGATTCGAAAGATTTTTCATTGTTGAAGAAGAAGCAAAATGCAATGTGATTCTCGATGATTACGCTAAAGACTCAACCATTTGGGATGCAGAGTAAGGAGATGTTTTGGGAAAATTGGACCTGTGCCCGGGCCTTGTTTCTCTCGGAAACTAGTTAATTGCATTAATATTTAATGAAATAATGCGATTCAGATTGAGGCCTGAATCACATCTATGCATTTCATGTGTTTTGCCTCCACCTTTTGAAAGCTCAAAATGACAAACCCGCATTGCTTTTGCTATTTTAAAATCCATTTTGTTTAAATAATTTTCTTTTCTCTTTCATCATGTAAACTAATAAATTTGTCGATAATATGTGACATATAATGAAACAAGCAAACAATGTCCCAAACAACGAACAAGACTTCGAAGAATATGAGGAAGATTCACAGTCAGAAGAATTGACAGAAGAATTGGAGCATGTTTTAGAACAAGCCAAAGCCAGATTTGGATGAAACATCGAGATGGTTGATAATTATAAGCATTGGCACGAGCGTTCACCTTTTGTACTTTTTGGACTATATCACTACAATCAGGACTTCTATTGGGGAGACACTATATATTTCGAAGCCAAGTGGATACAGAATCATGTACGAAAAGATTGATTGATGAAAAGCAGATCAACACAGTTTGTCTGGGGCAACTTTATCAGAACAGAATGGCCAGAACATTCAACAAGAAAGTGAGATCAAGGATTTTCAAACAGGGGCAATTGATGTCAAAACACATATTCCCACACCAACATGAACCTAAAGGAAAATTCGCACCTAACTGGCAAGGGCCTTACATGGTTCACCAAGTGCTGACTGGAAGAGCACTAATCCTAGCTGAAATGGACGGTGAGGTATGGCCAAAAGCTATCAATGCAGATGCAGTGAAGAGATACTATATCTAGGATTTGTTGTTCTCTATGTAACACATTTTCTATGATGTAAAAGTTGCACTCCCTCAGCGAGACGCATAGAACCCACATAGGGTTTCGTCTCTTTAAGACAGAAATTTCCCAAAAAAATCTCATTCGCTTGTAGCATGAACTACGTTATGACCTGATTTCCTCGGCGGGATACGTAGGCGGCCACATCGGCTTCGGTCTCATTTTTGAAAACCCTTACAAATCTCTTTTATAACAAATTACGTTATGACATAATTCCCTCGGCGGGATACGTAGGCGGCCTATATCGGGCTCGGTCATACCGTTAAAAAACAAATTCCCTTATTTTGCATATAGCACTACACTCATCTGATTGCCTTGATAGGTCAGTCAAACAGTCCACACAAGACTCGTTTGTCCATTCAAAGGTTCATCATCCTCAGATATCAGAAACTGGGGCAAAAATTTTTAGGGTTCACTGCAAGAAGACGTCGATAAACATGGAAAAGTATCGACCAACTAAGTCTTCAGCTAGAAGAAGGATTTTGGATAAGACGTTTGCTTTGTTTCACCGCATGTCACTGCTCGATAGATATTTATATAATATGCATACTTTCTTATAAGCAAATTATTTTCAACAAATATTTTCACTAGAGTTCGACAACAGTTTTTATTGATATGCATGCTTTCTTATAAACAAATTTTTTTCAACAAATGTTTTCATTAACGGCTAGCCAAGACTGGGAACCAGACAGGGCCTACAACTTTTTCAATTAACAGGACATGCAAGTATCAAGAGCCAATGCTACAAAGTCAACGCGAATCAACCGCCCCTCCCCCGAACTCACAAATTTTCTTTGAGTACATGTTCTTCAAGTTGAAAGAAGCAGGGAAGACACATCACTTGTGATCAAGTTCACAAAGAATTTCCGCATCACGGCTCACCACAAGGATCACGTTCCTGTTTTGCATATATATAAAGACATCATCTTGACCTACAGGGCCCCAACCATTATGGCTGCACAAAGATGTTATTTCAAATCACACGGAACTTCAACACAACAAACTGACGTGGAACCATCTTTTACAGCATTACAGCGACGTCAACAACATTACAACCACGTCTTCAGCTCAACAACTATCTTTTACAGCAAAACAGTATTACAACAACGTTCTCGACGTTACGACAACATGACATCTATCTTTACAGCATTACAACGATGCCAACAACATTACAACGACTTCTTCAGTATAACAACTATCTTTTACAGTATTACAACGACGTCAACAACATTACAACGACGTCTTCAGCACAACATCTATCTTTTACAGCATTATAACAACGTCTTCGACGTTACGGCAGCACAACACTATCTTTTACAGCATTACATCGACGTCAACAACATTACAATGACGTCTTCAACAAAACATCTATCTTTTACAACATTACAACAACGTCCTCGACGTTACGACATCATGACATCTATCTTTACAAGATTACAACGTCTTCAGCACAATAACTATCTTTTACAGCATTACAACAACGTCAACAGCATTACAATGACGTATTCAACACAACACGTCAATACAACGACATCATTTCAGGCGCACAACTCATAATATGGGTATTTTAATTTCAGTCTGGCGCCCACCTCATAATGCGGGTATTTAATTTCAGTCAGGCTCCCACCTCATAATGCGGGTATTTAATTTCAGTCAGGCGCCCACCTCATAATGCGGGTATTTTAATATCAATCATGCGCCCAAGTCATATTCTCATATACCCTTTGTATGCAACAGTTATGCACTAATTTTATCTTAAGCTTTAGTTTGCAGGAGCTTTAATTTGCAGGAACTTCAGCACAACGTGGAACTATCTCTTACGACGAACCGAGGGCTTAATCGTTGCCACTTTTGAGCCAATTATTACAACATTCTGGTCAAATTATTGCTGCACTTTTGAGCATATTTGATGTTTATCAATGTTGTATTTTTAGCCCAAATTGCTGATGTTCTTGGCTGAGAACAACTGCTTTAAGACTGTTTCGGACAGCCTATTGCTGTGTTTCAAGCCCACTGCTGCGGTATTTTTTTTAACCCAATCGCTGTTGTTTTCTCGACTGAAAACAACTGCTTTAAGACTGCTTCGGACAGCCGCAATATTTCTGAAAAGTCTACTGACTTGAACAAAATACTACACTTAGGACGATGAAATTGAATTTGAGGTCGCGTCCCTTCGGAAAATGCCTCTTGGTTTCGGCTTGCTGCTTTGGTATAATTTACTAATTTGAACATGATACTACATTGGCTGATGAAAAAATATCCGTCAATTTTTTAGGCCTCCACAGTTGGAAAGACGGAAAATAAAACTTCTGGGCAAGGATGATATTTAAATCTTTTTTTTTATTTCATCCGAGAGACCAACATGTTTAGTAGGCGAGTCAACTAAAATGACCAACGAGTCATATGTTCGCAGCCACGACGTGATTGGAATGATCTTTTCAAAATTTAAGTCTGAGCCCTCCGTGATAAAAACATTCTCTGTTTTTATACGGATCCGAAGTTTATTTATATTCAACTGTTTTCTAACCGTTTGTTCTTGACAGCTTGCAAGGGATTCAGTTAAAGAAGACAAAATACCCCTCGGAGATTACTTATTTTGTTGTTGTTTTTACTTTCTTTAATTTAGTTTTATCTCGTTCTGTATTGTAATATTATTTATTGTACTTAAGTAATTATTGAAATGCTTAGAATAAGTAGACTTAGAATTAATTAATAGGGTAGTCTAAAATCGGAAACCCACCGTCAACTTATTTATTTTTAGGCTCGTCATGCATATCCAAAATTTTCAAAACAACTTTGATCATCTTTTATTCACTTTATTAATTGTATAAATAAGTTTATCTTTTTTAATTTGCAATTCAAAATGATTTTCAAAAAAATTTACTTCTTTGGCATTATAAATTTGTTTTTCTCCTTACTATTAATTATCATAAATGCATACTTTTTAACTTTACATGTATTTTTCTTTAAAACCATACAAATGCATACTTGTACAAAATGCATCCCTTTCAGTAATTATTTTAAAATTTTATTTTAACTTTATACTTGTAAACATGCATTTTCCTTAGTATAATATTAACATGAGTTTGACCGGATAACCGCAAGTTAGCGGATCCTAAAGGATGCCTAACCCATTCCTTTTAGGATAATAAAGAACCCTTACCTAGAATCTCATTAGTTTCGCTGACCAAAATTGGAGTTACATTACACCATTTATTTAATATTTAGGTGTCCTAATTCACCATAAAATAATTAAGTGGCGACTCCTTAACTCTTTACCCAGGAATCAGCAATATGTCGTACACCGCTTTGACAGCGGGTCAAAAATGGACGCGACAAGAACCTTGAAATATGAAAGCTTTGACTGAAATATGAAAGCTTGGTGGGATAGTTGGTTCGGTTCCCGAGGCCCTCGGGAGCATTTTTTGTTATTGGTTTGAGAATAAGTTTTGCCCGTTGAGGGTTGACTTGTTGAAATAGACCTCCAATTGAAATTTCGAGGCCACGAGTGAGTTCGTAGTGTATTATTACATTAAACTTGATTTTTTGGTTGCTGGTGGAGCAAGATTCAGTGTTCCCCAATGGATGGAGTCCGCTGCAGTGGACGCTGATCTACTATGGTGAACGTTTTGAGTTTTTGTAATGGACCACTGGCACGGATAAGGTCCATAGGCGTGGGTCCACTACAACGGATGTTGGGAATTTCTAGAATCACTAAAGTGTCTTTAAAACCCTAATTTCCTGAGGCGGGGGTCAGTCATCTAAGACCTATCATTCATCCCCCAGCCGTCTGATTCAATCAGCATTGCAGACATCTTCTAGTGGCCCTTCTAGGCAGAGTGGGTATGGGGCTGGACAATTTCATGGAGGTTCATTCTCTGGACCAACCGACCGCAATGGTCCATCCAGTTCTTTAGCCTCTGTTTATCAGTCTCCAACCCCCATAGTGTGTTATGGTTGTGGTGATATGGGTCACTTCAGGAGATATTATCCCTATGGTAGATAGAGTGGGACTCATCAGGACTCTAGGTTCCAGACCCCTAGGACTTTGGCATCTTCTGGTAGTTGGGATGGTTCTTCAGCGAGGGGCAGTGCTCAGTCAGGATGCGGTGGTTTCCATTCATCTAGGGGCAGACATCAGTCCGAAAGAGGTGATACTCAGGTCTTTAGGGAAGGAGCACAGTCTGTTCAAAGTGGCCATGGTGGTGCACAGTGTTATGCATTTTCAGGTAGGGATCTCAGGTAACATTTTTGTTCATCATCAGCCCGCTACGATCTTATTTGATCAAGGGTATACTTATTCGTATGTGTCTGCTTATCATGTTGTTGGTTGGGATTTCACTTGCGAGCATCTTTACTTGCCTATATATGTGTATACTCCAATTTGGGATTCTGTGTTGGTCGATAGAGTCGATTGAAATTGCTTAGTTACTTTTATGGGGAATGACACGTGGGTAAATTTGATGAACATGGATATGTTAGATTTTGACATTATATTGGGAATGACTTGGTTATTTCTGTACCATGCAATCTTGGACTGTTATGCCAAGACTGTTACTTTGGATATGCCTGGAATTCCTAGACTAGAGTGGATGGGTACTCCTAGTCATGCTCTGAAGAAGATTATTTCCTACTTCTGTGCGAAAAAGCTTGTTGATAAGGGATGTTTGGCTAAATTGGCACACGTTTGTGATACTAGTGTGGATTGTCCATCCATTGAGTCCATACTAGTTGTTTGTAAGTTTTCAGAGGTGTTTTCTGCCGATTTGCTGGGTATGCCACCCGACCATGATATTGATTTCTGTATTGACTTGGAGCCAGTCACTCATCATATTTCTATTGCACCTTATAGGATGGAACCATCGCAGTTGAAGGAGCAGTTGCAGGACCTTTTGATTAAGGGTTCATTAGACCGAGTGTCTCCCCTTAGGGTGATCCTGTGTTATTTGTGAAGAAAATGGATGATATGATGAAGATGTGCATAGACTACCGTCAGCTAAACAAGGTTACTATTAGTAACAAGTATCTTATTCCTCACATTGATTGACTTGAGATCAGACTATGACCAACTGAAGATTTGGGCCAAATATATTCCGAAGATGACCTTTAGGACTCGTTATGGTCATTATGAGTTCCTTGTGATGTCTTTTGGGCTTACGAATGCCCCTACATCTTTTATGACTTTGATGAATGGCATTTTCAAGCCATATTTGGATTCCTTTGTTATGGTTTTCATTGATGATATATTGGTGTATTCTAAGAGCCGAGAGGAACATGAGCAGCATTTGACGATTATCCTTGGGTTGTTGAGGGAGAAGGAGCTTTATGCCAAGTTTTCCAAATGTGAGTTTTGGCTTGATTTTGTGACATTTTGGGCCATGTGGTGACAAATGAGGGGATTATGGTTTACCCCAATAAGATTTAGGTAGTTAGAGATTGGCCGAGGCCCACTAGCATGTCTGAGATTCATAACTTTGTGGGGTTGGCCAGTTATTATCGCCGGTTCGTGAAGGGATTTGTTTCTATTGCAACTCATATGACTAGATTGAATCAGTATGAGGTTCCTTTTTAGTGGTCTGATGCTTGTGAGAAGAGCTTTGAAAAGCTCAAGACTATATTGACTACGACTCTGATCTTTGCATTACCTGTGGAGGGTAAGGATTTTTTGGTCTATTGTGATGTGTCCTATATTGGTTTGGGTGCGGTGTTGATGCAAGAGGGCAAGGTCATTTTTTATGCTTCTATACAGTTGAAGATTCATGAGAAGAACTACCATACGCATGATTTAGAGTTGTTAGCGGTGGTCTTCACTTTGATTATTTGGAAGCATTATCTATATGGACTCCGTTATGAACTATTCACTGAACATCGTATCCTACAACATGTATTCACTTAGAGAGATCTCAATTTTAGAAAGTGTAGATGGACGGAGCTTCTGAAATATTATAATATTACTATACTTTACCATACATGTAATGCGAATGTGGTGGTTGATGCCTTGAGTCACAAAGCGGTCAGTATGGTAGCTTGGCTAGATTGGTTGCTTTTGAGCGTCCCTTAGCCATGGAGGTTTAGACTATGGCTAACAACTTTGTGCGGTTGGATCTTTTACATCCGGCTTGAGTTTATCGTGTGTCAAGGCGAGATCGTCTCTCTTGGAAGAGATTAGGGCTAATTAGTTTGAGGATCCCCAGTTATGCAAGATCCGTGACAAAGTATTGTATGGTGAGGCTAAGGACGTCATACTTGATAGTGAGGGGGTTTTGAGGATCAAGGGACGATTATGCGTTCCTCGTGTTGGCAATTTTATTCATGTGATATTTGAAGAGGCTCGTAGTTCCCATTATTCCATTCATCTAGGTGCTACTAAGTCATATCGCGATTTGAGACAACACTACTGGTGGGGTTAGATGAAGAGAGATATTGCTGATTTTGTGGTTTGATGTAGGAATTGTCAGCAGGTTAAATATGAGCATCAGAGACCCGATGGTGTGCTTCATTTTACTCCTAATATTCTCTTTCTTCTGTATCACTCGAGTCACTCATCTCGCAAAATGTCATGACATTATGAGTTGTTTTATTATTATTATTGAAAAACAAGGCAAAGCACAGTTAGTTAATATAAATAAAAAGACTATTTTTCACATAAATTGAGACTTTCATTAATTTGATAAAGAAAGTATAAACTGTTGTCTTGATTCAGATCAACATCGAGTCATTTCCATTTTTTCAAACATAATGAGAGAAAATAAAGATGCAAATGGTCAATGCTCGGGCCTCAGCCGATATTCATTGACTTTTGAAAATAAATTAAATTCATCATCTGTACCGAGGAACCAAGAGCGAGGTAGAGGTCCAGTTGGATATTTGCTCGCCCAGATCAGCATTGTGGATGGTAGGCATTTCAGAGTACTCTTCGAGTATCACAACACACTCTTCCTTTTGGAACATCATCCTTAAGACCTCTTCTGCATCTCCATCGTTGTGCATGGGCATTCTGACTAGGAATGAGGTACAGATTCATAAATGGTTTTCATAGCTTTGGAGGACCCCTCTTCTTCTGGTCAGCATCGAAGGCTTCTTCAAAATCTAGGATGTATCGTAGACCAAAACGGTAATCATTTCCCGGGATTGACACCAGTTCCTTTATACCATGCAACTCTGTGCCTAAACCTTTGTTGGGTTCAAAACCATTCTAAAGCATAGTGGCAGCGATCATCTTGTAGACTGGTGGCATGGGACTCTGCTCATCGTCCCCTTTGTGGGCGGCTCCCACAAGTTCTACCACATGAAAATCCGTGTGCTTGGGGATTTCCTCAATCGCTGGCATGGAATTGTTGGGGTAGTTATGGATGCTACCTGCTCCAAAATTACCACCTCATGGTTCTTCCAGACAAACTTTAATGATTGGTGGAGGGATGACAGTATTGCTCCGACCATCTGTATCCAAGGCCTTCCCAATAGTAGATTGTAGTTAGTAGTGATTTCCATGACCTGAAACTCTCTAGTAAATTCGGTGGGCCCCATTTGGATGTTGAGCTCTATCTCATCAATGTGATCATGTTGAGCTCCATCGAAGGCTCTCTCATTGGTACTGCTCTGGCGTATTTTCCCAACATCATAACCTATCTGTTGGAGTCTAGATTTGGGGAATATGTTGAGACCGGCCCCGTTGTCGACCAATACTCGAGCTATGACTCTGTCCCTATATTTAACAGTGATGTAGAGAGCTTTGTAGTGGGATATCCTTTTTTTGGCAACTCATCTGGAGTGAAGAAAAATTGGTGAGCCCCAATGATGTAGCCTACCATATCAGCCAAAGTTTTGCTTTTTGTTCCTGTGGGGACGTGTGCTTCATCCAGTACACTCTTCATGGCCTGTCGATGTTTCGACGAACTCAGGAGTAGTACCATTACCGATATCTGGACTGGCGTCTTCTTTAAGTGTTCAACAATGGAATATTTTTTTGGCCTTCATTGGTTCCCTTATTTTTGGGGCGCTCCCTGCCCCAGTTCTTCAGGAGTATACCATCTCATTGATCTTGTCATTCACTACTACTGCTTGGATGAAAAATTCTTTCCTCGAGGCTCAGACCACTTCTTGTGACACTTGAGCCACGACCGATGCTGGAATTAGTACTTTGAAATTAGGTCATTCATAGAGGGTAAGAGATGCTATTGTTCATTCCAGGTTCTCGACAAACTCTTGGATTAATGGCCTGCATACGTCCCAATCTTCTTCCCGCTCGATCATGTATATATGATTAGCACCATGATTAGGCAGAAGATTGGTGTTCACGTTTGGAGCTGCCGTCTCCAAGATGATTTCCCTTTTATCGATCAAGTCTTATATCTTATGGTTCAAATTTATACAATCTTATGTATTGTGTCCGCTCCCTCTAGAGTGGTATGCACAAGTATAGTCGGCTCGAAAAACATGGCTCCCAAGGTTAGTGGGTTTTGGCGGAACAGTTTGGATCATTCCGACAACATTCAGTCTTTTGAACAACTTAGTTCAAGTTTCAAGAAGTGGAGTAAACATCCGTCGAGTCTTCTTTTTAATGTTCGGACGTGGCGAATCATACGTACTCGGAGGCGGCTAGTTTCAATAATTCTGATGGTTCTAGGGTGCTTGATAAGCAGGTGCGGGCATTTGATAGTTTGGTTGTGGAGCTTGGTAAGTGCGTATTGGTGTTTGGTAATTTGGCTCTGGAGCTTGGTAGGCTAGAGCCGGTGTTTGATAATTAGGCTGTGCGTAGAATACCGGTACGGGGCTGTACGGAGATTTCACATAATTACTTGGACGTGGAGACTTAAATATGTCAAAGCAAGACTGTGATCCTTCTTTCTTTCGGCTCCTTAGGCTAGGTGTGGGATACATTTGCCACTCATTTTTCTTCCTTTATGCCCCGGTGGTGCTTTGTAGGCTAGCCTTGTTGGCTTCGCTAATGATCCTTCCCGATTTGAGACCGTCCTCTATCACCTTTCCCATTTTTACAAATTCTGAGAATGGCCTTCCGGCCATGGATAGCATGCGGTCATACAAATTCAATTCTTGTGACTGGATGAAGACATAAACTAATTCCTCATCGCTCATTGGAGTAATTATTCGTGGTAGTTCTCGATTGACTTATGCTTAACCATTTCCAGGTAATATCGGTCAGGCACTGTATCCACATTGAAGTAGAATCTTTTCATGAAGGTCCCTGCCATGTCTTCACATGTGTCCAATTGACGTCTGTCCTGGATTGTGAACCATTCAGATTCTTCTCCCGTGAGGCTCCGACTAAATAGCCTCATGATTAGAGCCTGGTTTCTCTTAATCCCGACCAGTTGGTCACAATATGATCTCGGATGAACCTTGGGATTCCCTATCCCAAAGAATAGTTCAAACTTCGGTACCATGAATTCTTCAGGCAAGTTCAGGTCCAGATGCATACATAGATCGTCATAGCTTAGGCCCATTGCTTTTTGAGAGCCTCTGTTGGATTTCTTGAGCAGGTCTACTATCTTCTGCCCCATTTATTTATCCCTTCTATCTTGTTTGTCCCTCCACACCTTTTCCATTTCTTCATAATGGTCAAGCTTGGGTGAAAAGTCAATGTGAGTGATTGGGGTGTGAAAGATATTGTGGGGTATGTTGGGCAGTATATGGGAGTGCCCTTAGATCTGTGTATTTGATGAATAACGGTGTTTGGGTGTATACTAGGATCAGCATAAGTGGGTGGTGCCTGATATGAATGCGTTGTACAGGATGTCCCGGGTAAGTGAGTGGCAATTGTTGGTGGTGGGGTTTGGTATGAGGTACAAATATGGGAATTAGTGGCTAGGAAGTACTCAGGTACTGGCGAGCTCATGGATGGAAAATGAGGTGGAGGCCACCTTATTTTAGTGGTTGCCTCTCTGGCAGCGTTGATAGCTTTATTCTCCGCAACCTTGATGCAAGAAATACCAAGGACTTAAACTCCCGACTTGAGCCATTAAGTATCTTGCCGAGGATGCCAACAATTCACCATCTACCTACGGATAAATGCCTCAAATGGGATGAAATGTGGAGTAGAATGAATGGAATCACGTGAAGATCTAAGAAGCAAGTTTATTCGGCCTTTGTATGTAGGTCTTTGCCGAAGACCATGTTTGTTTTTCTTTTAGCTTATCTTTATTCTTATCTTAGCTTTTAGTTCTTCTTAGGACACCTTTAATGAGCCATGTAATAGGAAGGAATGACTAAACCATGTAATAAGGTGACTAGGCCAAAAAGTCTTCCAAGAGGATGACTAAGCCGAGAGGTTAAGGATAAGTTGGCAAGGACAAGAATGGTCTAGAAGATAAGGCTTCCAAGAGGGAAATTCATAAACCAACTAGCTTATGAATGTGACTACTTGAATGAATTAAAATCATACAAGGGGAAAGTCAAGAGTTGGCCGAAATGGTTCACCAAACAAGTGCAAGGAATGGAAGCTTCTAAATACATTCAAATAAGAAGAGATTGTTGGAAGAATCAAGTTCATGCATGCTTCCACTTGGAATCCACAAGGGGAGTGTGAAAGATTCATCATTTGTCCCCAAGAAAAGCCAAGATCTTTCCCATTGTCGTGGTTTGGTCGAAACACCCTTGGTCACCAAGTAAACCCAAACCCGTTCCCATTTGTTCCCACTAGGCCGAAATTGTCATGTAGTTTGTGTCGTTTAGTTTGCCTTCTAGAATAGTCCATGTTGTACTATAAATAGGACCCTTAGGGCCTTGTAAATATACAGAGTTTGATGATATTAAAGTGAGTTTTACTCAATAGCTAATTGTATTCACTTGTGTGTGTCTACTTTTAGTTGGTTCTTGTATGAGCCAAACCACTTAGCGTAAGTTTAACTAAGACTGTGTGACTTAGTTGAATCCAAACTAAGGTTTCCCTTCAGTGTAAGTTTGGTTAAGACTTTGTGACTTAACTAAACCCAAGCTTAAGGGACCCCCTTTGGTGTGAGTGGACGTTGGGACTGTGTGACCCAATCAAACCCAAGCCTTTGGGTGTATCTTAAGGTTTCCGGCCAACCTTACTTGGTTAGTATTCGGGCTTGTACTTAGCAACCCCGGTATAATTCTTGTTAAATTGGTCACCATTATCAAGGTGTCGACTTGGGCATTAAAACACCTTTTGCATTATCCTTACCATATCGACCGTCTCACTTGAGCCATACCGACCGATCCAACACTTAACCAAATCAATCCTAAACTCATCCGAGCTTGTTACTCACAACTCGTGTGTAAACCTTGCCCATACCGCCAAATACTGATCACCCTCACCTCCCACAACACCTCATACTCACAATAAACACCAACATCCGAAACCAAGCGTACCTCCCCGTTCCAACCCAACAACACCAAACAGTCCTCAAAGTCAACTCTTATCGGAACCTCACTGGTTCAGTTCTATTTCATCGCCTTACTACCATCCGACCATCGAACCCCTATCATCAAGATCACTCTTAGTCTTTCTAGAACTTCCCTATAAAACCCCTTGGCCCAATTCCCCATATAACTACCCGAAACAGCCACTAACACCACACTGCCCGGCCGTAACACCCCAACCAAGGACCTCACTGTTTCAGGTCTGTTCCATGGACTTGACACTATCAAACCACCGAACCCCGACCATTACTACAACCCTCAACACACCCGTAACCATCCCACAAAGTACCATAACCCAACTCTCTGTAATTCCACCCGAAACAGTAAACAAACACCCCACTGTCCAGTTAAACCGCGAACTCGAGACCCCTACTTTAGTATCTATTTTTGGGCCAACCCAAACATAAACAACACCCGACCCACTTACACATCAACACCCCTCCTTACTTACATCAGATTGGTATCAGATCAAGGCCATACCATCTCACGCTTTGACGCTATGGCTCACATAGACAAAGAAGAACTTAGGAGGCTCGTAAATGATGTTTTTACGGAACAAGTGCGGGCTTTGAAAAGTGAGATGTTTGCGAAGCATGCATCCATCCTGAGAAAAGAATGTAATCTCCAAACCTTTTATGGAGATGGGGACCCAAAAGAGTTCCTTGAATGGTTGAAGACCATTGAGGGATTTTTCAAGTACCGACAATATGACGATCATGAGTGCTTCAAAGTTTCCAAAGAGAAGCTCAAATCATTTGCTTCCAATTGGTACAAAAATCTAAGAACCAAGAGAAAAAGAAGTGGAAAGAGCAAGATTAACTCTTGGAAGAAATTAAAGAAGCATATGATGAGAATTGTTTTGCCAAGGAAGCATGAACAAAATCTATACATCTGATTCCCCACTCGTCGTCAAGAAAAAGTTGAAGTGGCGTCATGCCGCACCTTTAGAGGCATGGTTGAGAAACCACAAATGAGAGGTGCTCTAAAGTCTTACATAGAGCCCTCCAATGTCAAGAGAAATGGGCAACACCCTTTTCATCTACCCCTTGTATAGTCACAAAGTTGAAGAGAAAGATCAAAAGGTAGAAGAGGGTACTGCTTCTTTTACTAATACATTATATGACCAAGGAGTTGTAGAAGGAGACACTTAGAAGGTAGAGGTCACCACGATGATAAACAAAAGGAGAAAAAGGTGTTTTCAACGTCGAGAATTGGGATACTTTGGAAAAGAATGTTCTAACACCTGAGTAGTGACAAATGAAGATGGTGCGAAGTCCTTGGAGGAATACGAAGTCGGGGAAACGTTCGAGACCCCATTACTTGATGCATAAAAGTTAAAGGAAGAATTTAAGAAGAGGAGTTCTATAGATGATGATTCGTATGAACTCTTGGAGGAATCGGAAGATATATATGCGAATGGGCTTGCATCCGGGACCTATTGATGGAAGATGGTGGACTTGCTCTTGAATTATTTTCAAGTAGTTCATTGTTTACTCACCAAGGCTATGGATTCCAAGGGTAAGAATTGTTAGGCGAAGCATGTAATCGAAAGTTCCTTAGCCCCTACGTGGTACCTATCTTGTTGGTGCCAAAGAAAAATGAAGTTTGGCACATAAGTATTGGCCACAAAGTAGTATACAACATCACCATGATGTCAAAATCTCCTATGCTAAGAATGGATGATTGTTTGGGTGGGTTGAGTGGATCTAAGGTGTTCTCCAAGTTGTTAGAATAAAAAAGTGGCTACCATCTAGTATGGAACCGAGAGGGAGTTGAATGAAAATTTGCTCTCAAGATCAAGGGTGGATGGTGCGAATGGTTTGTGGTAGTACTTGGGTTGGGTAACGTTCCAAGATTCTTCACGAGGTTCATGCATAAATTAATACAACCTTTAATGGACCACATAGTTCCGTCCGAATGTATTCTTGTGAAATCTCCCGAGGTGGTAACTTCCCGAAGTTGGGCCAAGCCTATGGGTATAATTGCGGCAAATAATTTCCTTGGTTCAGCTTCTTATTCTCATCATTTCATATGGAATTATTGTGACCTTGCCGCCCCTACCAACAATCTAATAAGAAAAGATGAGTGTGATTGGTTCCGAAGAGCAACAAAAGTCTTTGAGGTCGTAAAGAAAAAGATTTGGGGAGCCCCCGTCCTAACTATGCCAAGCCGTGAAATACCATTGGACGTCAAATATGAAACAAGAGTTGGTGCCATCTTTCACCCGAGTACAAAATTGAATGGTACACCGTGCTATTATTCTATCTATGATAAGACATTAGATTGTATGAGAGGCATGGCACAATACAGACATCATTCGAAATCGTTTGGCTTTTACTCGGATCAGTATTTGGAAAATTTTAAGGAAGGCATCCACAAAATAAATATTTCAGACTTATCTAATGGTGGAAATATTAGATCAACACTTGTTGATGAAGGTGGCATGAATTCGAGGACAAATTCATTCAAAGAAGGGGAGATTGATGAAAGAAATACCACAAACTTAAACTCCCGACTTGAGCCATTAAGTAGCTTGCCAAGGATGCCAACAATTCACCATCTACCTACGGATAAATGCCTCAAATGGGATGAAATGTGGAGTAGAATGAATGGAATCACGTGAAGATCTAAGAAGCAAGTTTATTCGGCCTTTGTATGTAGGTCTTTGCCGAAGACCATGTTTGTTTTTCTTTTAGCTTATCTTTATTCTTATCTTAGCTTTTAGTTCTTCTTAGGACACCTTTAATGAGCCATGTAATAGGAAGGAATGACTAAACCATGTAATAAGGTGACTAGGCCAAAAAGTCTTCCAAGAGGATGACTAAGCCGAGAGGTTAAGGATAAGTTGGCAAGGACAAGAATGGTCTAGAAGATAAGGCTTCCAAGAGGGAAATTCATAAACCAACTAGCTTATGAATGTGACTACTTGAATGAATTAAAATCATACAAGGGGAAAGTCAAGAGTTGGCCGAAATGGTTCATCAAACTAGTGCAAGAAATGGAAGCTTCTAAACACATTCCAAGAAGATGAGATTGTTGGAAGTATCAAGTTCATGCATTCTTCCACTTGGAATCCACAAGGGGAGTGCGAAAGATTCATCATTTGTCCCCAAGAAAAGCCAAGACCTTTCTCATTGTCTTGGTTTGGTCGAAACACCCTTGGTCACCAAGCAAACCCAAACCGGTTCCCATTTGTTCCTACTAGGCCGAAATTGTCATGTAGTTTGTGTCGTTTAGTTTGCCTTATAGAATAGTCCATGTTATACTATAAATAGGACCATTAGGGCCTTGTAAATATACAGAGTTTGATGATATATTAAAATGAGTTTTACTCAATAGCTAATTTTATTCACTTGTGTGTGTCTACTTTTAGTTGGTTCTTGTGTGAGCCAAACCCCTTAGCGTAAGTTTAACTAAGACTATGTGACTTAGTTGAATCCAAACAAAGGTTTCCCTTCGGTGTAAGTTTAGTTAAGACTTTGTGACTTAACCAAACCCAAACTTAAGGAACCCACATTTGTGCGAGTGGACGTTTGGACTGTGTGACCCAATCAAACCCAAGCCTTTGGGTCTATCTTAAGGTTTCCGGCCAACCATACTTGCTTAGTATTCGGGCTTGTACTTAGAAACCCCGGTCTAGTCCTTGTTAAATTAGTAACCCTCATCAAGGTGTCGACTTTTGAATTAAAACCCCCTTGTCATTATCCTTACCCTATCGATTGTATCTCACTTGAGCCATACCAACCGATCCAACACTTAACCAAATCAATCCTAAACTCATCCGAGGTTGTTACTCGCAACTCATGTGCAACCCTTTCCCATACCGCCAAATACTGCTCACCGTCACCTCCCATAACACCTCATAAACACTCATAATAAATGCCAACATCCGAAACCAAGCGTACCTCCCTGTTCAAACCCAACAACACCAAACAGTCCACAAAGTTAACCCTTATCGGAACCTCACTAGTGCGGTTCTATTCCGTTTTCTTACTACAAACCAACCATCAAAACCCGATCATCAAGATCACCCTTAGTCTGTATATAACTTCCCCATAAAATGCCTTGGCCCAATTCCCTATATAACTACCCGAAACAGCTACCAACACCATACTGCTCAGCCGTAACACCCTAACCGAGGACCTCACTATTTTAGGTATGTTCTGTGGACTTGCCACTATCAAACCACCAAAACCTGACCATTAATACAACCCCCAACACACTCATAACCATTTCACAAAGTTACATAACCCAACTCCCAATAATTCCACCCAAAACAGCCAACAATTACCCCATTGTCCAGTCAAACCGAGAACCCGAGACCCCTACTTTAGTATATATTTTCGATTCAACCCAAACATAACCAACACCTGACCCACTTACACATCAACACCACTCTTTACTTATATCAGACATGTTCCTGGAGGTCTGTGATCTTTCAGAATAACAAGTTAATCACGTCTTCGTAATGTGAAGGAATCTGGAAGGTCTTGTGGTGCGGGGTCCTCTCTGACCAAACCGTCTTTGTTACGCGCGTCATCTGGAGTACCAACCATTTTTGCTTGATTATGATCGTTAATGGATACTGCTACGACTTTTGATCTTGTGAAGTATGTCAGTGCGATACAACACGGATCAACCCCTCTTTAAGAAAAGAAAAACTCAAAGGCAAATGACGTTAGTAATGTTACTGGAAAATCATATTATAAGATATCGTAGATAAGTTGCACATAAAACACATAGATTCATGTATTTTCTCTAAACTCTTGATTAATTTTTCTATTCCGGGGGTATTTTGGTCATTTTGGCCATTTTAGTTATAAGGGTTTCGGTTTGAAAGTCAATGGTTAATTTTCTTCCACGATATTGTTGAGACCAAAACTCTTCTTAATAGGGGGGATTATAATTTATATAATATAGGAGCGGAGTCTTAAATAGACTACCTACGTATCCCTCCGCGGGAAATCATGCCCTTCCGTAGTTCGGGTTACATAGAAACTATCCCTAATTTCATTCTACCCAAACCGATTCCCTAGACCCGGCCTGATAAGGGCTTGCTACATATCCTCCTTTGGGCATCAGGTTGGACGTAGTTTCTTTTACATAAAAGATGGAGGGGATAACATTTTGATTGAAAATAAAAAAGAGAGATGTCTAAATTACTCAAAAGATGACTTTTCCCTGAAACCATGGTAGGTCATATTTCTTACGACCGCGCATTCTCCTAGCGACTTTCTTAGTAGCGGAGGGGTAGAACAACCCAGATCTGACCGGTATTGACTAGATACTCTAGCTCAAACTTAAAAGCTTTGCATTCTTCGATGTCGTGTCCCAGTTCCCCTGAGTGATACAGACAGATTTTCCTCCTTGAAGTACCGGTGGAGGATTTTCAATCAGACTTGATTGGTTAAACCTTGTTGGTGTTGGCTAACATAGAGAAGAGGCTAGCATACGAGTCTTCAAAGATAGTGAAGTCGTAGCGCCAAACATGGGTGTCAATGGTGATTCCTTCACCAGGCAATATGGGATCGTAAACTAGTAGGGAATATGGACCCCACAGACTATCGATAACCTTTTCATCAATCAATCTTGTGATTCTCCTTTTGAAGGCAAGACACTCATTTATGGTGTGTGTAGGTTGATTCTTGTGGAAGGGCTACCTTTTATGAGCATATATAAGTTCATAAGTTGAGAGGACGTCGGGATTGAAACACGACTCTCTGGTAACTTTTAATCCTTCATACACTTCAATATTTTGCACCGGCCTTGGTGTGAATCTGAAAGGTGAAGTGTGGGCTTTGAGGGAAATTGTTCACCAGATGGCGGATGATGTATGGGATGGCCCTTGTGGCGCCTCGTAGTAGTTGACAACTTCGTCGGCATTCGGAGTGACTCCTTTAGGTAACCTACTAGATTCCTCACCGTATGGCACAAGTTGTTTTTCGGGTAATTCAAACTCTTGCTTTGGTGTCTTAAACAATGGGATGTAGTCATCGCTAATTTCTTTGACCTCATTGGGGAGGCTTTGGCAATGATGTTTTTTCTCGGTGGTTTCTTTTGGAAAGTTTCCCACGAAATTTAGAATTTCATCGACCTCTATCATCTTGGATTTAGCCAAGTCAATCTTTTCCTTGATCATGTGAATCTTTATTTGAAGTGGCTTATCGGTCTCCTCCTTGATGGCCAAGTCAACAACTGGTAAAACGACACTTTGGCTGTCTGGAGTATCCATTGGTAGAAAATCAACCTTTAAAGAAAGTGCAAATTTAGTTTAGTTTTGATATTTTTCTTTTGGGTTGGTGTCCAGAATATGGAACCAATCAAGAGTTCAGATGGAACACATGAAATAAAATAAGTAGTTATATCACATAATCATATATAATTAGCAATTGTAATATTCGCGTTCCTAAACCTCGTTGCTATAAGGTTTTCTAATCGTTTTGAAGTATAATTGTGCCAAATATTGATTTACCATTGCCCTATAATCAATTTCATTGATAATAAGGTTTTCCCCTAGTAGGGTTACAAAATATGAATAAAGTTGTAAATGAAATTAATAGAAGTCGCCTCCAGTGGCGGATAATGAAGATCTGTCTATCCGAGCTTTCTTGGCCCTTCGAAGAGTAGTTTGAATATAGAGGTGAATAGACATCAGTAGTTAAACCTTTCTCTGTGAAGGTCATAGGTGTAGTCTCATATATTTCTCTCCTCATCCGGGCATCAAGATCCTCTAAACACTCATGAGTGAAGTCAAACTCCTCGGTCAAACTGGCTATGATAGTCTGATCGTGCTCTATATTTTCTAAGTACCTAGTATCTCGGTCATCGGGTTGTCTCTGAATGTGGCATACCTTGATCTCTTTCTTTGAATCCCTATCATTACTACACTGATAGCGATTGGTCCCCGGGGTGAGGGTACCTTGCAAGTGTGCTCTCAACCAGTCTACATAGTCTTTATCACAACTGGGGCAGAAGACATCCTTGACTAGAGTCTCTAAACCTCATCTCACTCGACCATTTCACTCTCAGATGGTGTCAGCGACCCTCTCGATCCTATATTCTATGTAGTCGACCATGTACTCCCCCATGTTCCTTACTTTGGGTATCACTTGTCTCCTACCGAACTGTCGTAGGACCATAATATATATGTATGGCCGGATTCCCATAAGTGGCAGGAAATGACATTTTCTACCTCTCACTACTATGGTCTCGGATATATAGTTAGTAAGGGAATCTCCATGGTATGTTATCCTCTCAGAGTCTTGAAAATATAAAAGCCCACCCCTCTTTTGTTTGGTTCCTAATATTTGGACTAGTGGCATGAAGGTTATCTTTCCTACATTCTGGATCTAGGTATGAAGGACCCTCAGTTTTGTTGAGGTGTTTGATAATCCACCATTGTACTAGGAGGTTACACCTTTGTAAATACCTATGTAGGTTTCGAAATTGACCTGAAGCTTGGTATATGTTGGCTAGGATGACAGGGACTAGGTCAAAGTACTTGGTTTCTCTATTTGAGGTTATGCTATGAAAGATATCATGGGTGACATAAATGGCACGGGTATCTATGGCTTGGTGCCGATCTTTGGAAAAGACCATAGTTCCTAGAAGCATATGGTAAAGGCTAGGGTTCAGGTGGATTCCCATTTGGCATAAGACCAAAACTCAACGGAGTGTTCTATATATCCCTGATTGGACCTAAATCGGTTGTAGAGAACCTTAAAGGCTACTATTAGTCCAAATATCCAATTGGCGCAAACTAGGGATAAGAACTTCATAATCTCATCAGGAATATGCTTATAGGGTACTAGAAGGTTGTGGTCGTTATGTATATAATGATGGGATTGTATGGTTAGGTTGGTCGGAGTTGGTTTGGTGCTAGATGGACACAAATATGAGAGTCAAATGGAGGTTGGTGAAATAGAACGATTTCTAGACAGTTTAAGTGTGTGGGAAGTGTACATGTTCCCTTAGGTGGTGTAGGGCTAAGGCGTTTGGAGAGGATGAACTAGACACATTTTAGGTTATATTGGTGGTTGAATGGTGGTAAGGTGGCAGAAACTGGTCGGGACAATAAGGTACGAAGGTTGAACCCGGTGAGAACGGTGGAGTAGTTGGTTTTGGTTTTCGGGTGTTTTTTAGAGGAGTTGGTTAATGACCTTTTTGGTGTAGGTTGGGGAAGTATTGTATTGTAATAGGGTGAAAGGGATTAGGCAAGTTGGACAATTATGGGGCACAAAATTTATAGACAAGTTCGGGTGCGAGTAAGGTGATGTAGGCCGAAATGACCTTCTAATGTGTTTGTTATAAAGTAACTGGATAGAACTTTGTCTTGGGTATAGTTAGATCACAAAAGTTCTAATTAGACTTACACCTAGTGTTTGGACCACAAAAGGACCAAGGGTTGGACCACAAAAGGACCAAGGGTTGGACTATAAAAGAACCGAGGGTTGGACGACAATAGGACCAAGGTTCAGACCACAAAAGGACCAACTAATATGACAACACAAAAGTTGAATAACTTAGCAAAGTTTGAGAAAACTCAAATATATTTCATAAAATTCCATTGTCTCCTTTCATCAACTATATTTCCTATTTATACTAGTTCTAAACCTTCTAGAAGAGGTAACAAGATAGACATAAAAATGTATCTAGGCCGAATGGAAAAGGGGAAGACGTTCGGCCGATTTGGGAGAGGAAAAAGACCCAACTCTTCATATTCTCTAGGCCACCCTTTTGTGTCATCCATGTAGATAAGTACATGAACTAGCTAGTTCGTGAATTACCTCCATGGTAAAATTTGGAAACTTCTCTTTCTAGATGGTTCTCGGCTTGGTCATTTTATCTTATTACATGGCATAGTAATTAAGTTATAAGGAGATCTAGTAATTAAGCTAGGAATTAAAACAAGCTAAAAGGTTGTCTCGGCCAAGACCTACATAAAAGCCAAAAAAATATTTCCTTCTTGGATCTTCAAGTCTTTTCTTCAACTCCACTCCAAATTAAGCATGTCACCATATGATGGTTGGCAATCTTTGGAACTCCTAGCAAATCACCTCGCGGCTCATGTTGGAAACTTTAGTTCATGGCCTTCTTTTCATCAGGCCGAGTTTCTTCGTCCTTCTCATACACGTCCCATTACTGTCTATGCAATCCTGGATTTCCTATAGGGTCGGGGTCATCTTGAAATCTCCGAACTTAAATACCATTCTATCATAATCCCAATACCCGGTAAGGACTTCTAATAATTTCCTATTTCTTTTCATAGTCATGAGTGAGGGTAGGTGTCCTAGACAGTTCGTTACTTCTCTTTGTTGTGGGGCATCTAGCCATGATGACCAAAATATCAGCAGCTCAGGTGCGTAACTTGAGGTTGGTATGCATATACAAAACAGACCACGATTAATTTCTCGCCAAAAGGCAATGGTTTATCACATAAGGCAAAATCAATGCTTCCACATAGCAAGTGGTTGGATGTAGTTTCGTCGGGTCATAGACCGTCAAGACATGAGGTAGTCGGCCTAATGGGCCCAGATACATCTAAAATATTTGAACCGGTCTAGGTAAGCATGTGCTAGTTCAGTAGGGATTTGGCTTCGCTCTATCCTAGTCAAACTAGAGTGGTTTGGCAAATGACTAAAGGACCGAGTTGGACAACCATGAACCAACTTTGTTTTCAATGTGTTTGGTATTTTACTGGAGGATGATTGTGAAACCGCATAATCATCTTTGTTCACTGATGCAAGTGTGTGCGTGCCATTTGGCGGAATAATGAGATGCATGCATGACAGTTATAACTTGCGAGAATTTAAACACATACACAATTTATATCAAGTAAAACATGTTGTATTGGAACCCTTATGGTTAGAACCTAGGTTTATCCTCAGCATAGTCTCCATCTGTTACGGTTCACTTTTACGCGGAGGCATAAAAGCTACTAAGAGGTTATTCGTGCTCTAAGTCAGATAATTATTTTTAGAGTCGCCATCTAATTTATAGGTACATTAGGAAAACCAAGTTAAAAAGGTTTATTCATAAAGTCCGTTAAACAACCCTAAATTAGGAAAACTAAGTTACGGGTTTTGGTGATCTCACATGGAAGGTGTTAGACACCCGGATGTTAAAGATCCGTAGAATACGATTGACCTTCGTGATCTATAGCATGGTTAAGTTATAAATTGCTCACAAATGTTTACATTCCTGTAAAACTTCATATCATTCATTTTATCTCAAACTCAAAAGAGGTTTTGAAAACTAAATAGTTAAATTCCTCCTGAAATGGCTTGCATAGGGATGATTTAGGCAACTTATTTTCAGACTAAGTACACTCAAGAATTAATTTGAGTACAACCCCAATGTGTAGTCCAATAAGTTGTCAAATATTCTTTATACATTGTCTTTTGAAAATCTTTTGAAAAAGAGTGCAATTCATTTGTAATGACATGCTATGGTTTTTCATAGAAATATAAGTGTTTTCCTTTTGCTTATTTATTTAAGGTCATCTTCATATTCGACTATCCAAACCAATACCTCTTTTTAAGTCCTTAAGGTTTTTTCTTTCTTTTTTAAAAAAATCAGTTTGGTGGGGCCTAGTCCAAAAATAGTCCAAGAAGATGTCAAATTTAACCAATTTTATCAAATTTGAAAGTAGATTTTTATAATCCAAGTTTTGTCAAAACTTCAATTCTATTTTCTATTAAAAAATAGTCTGTTTGGAATTTCAAAACAAAGTCTAGATTTTCCTAAAGCAATGCACAATCCAATTTCAGTTCAAACAGTCCAATTCTGCTCAAATTTAAATCACAATTCAATTCTTAAAATCATTTCAAAGTTCAACGAGAATGTTAGAAAATCTTTTTCATCTTTTTGAAATCAATTTGGCGATTCTAGCTAAACAATGTACGTATCGTCTGCCTATCCTACGTTGTAATCATAAAGATTCCAATATATATATCAAGTATTTTTTATTTAAACAAATAATACATACATATAAAATATAGAATGGAAATGAGAATGAGTTTAGGCTGGTGGGCCTATCGAAGTCCATCAGTTTGCTATTTTCACCCATAGTTGGGACTTCGTACACAGCTACTCCTTGCCGGACTCGATCAAAAATATGTGTTGGTGGGGCCTTTGCCCAATCGGCTAAAGGAAATGAAGAGGGCCAAAGGGAGCCCATCCCGCGTGCATGGACAGAAGAGAGGAGAAGGGGAAAATAAGAATACGAGTTAGAATGCACCCATAATTATCATAAAAGTGTTATTATCAACAAAACATTCTACAAATACCGGTAATCTAAATTAAAAGATAGAGGACAAATTGATAATCACACAGAACATATAAATGAGAAATGGGCTAAGCCCAAATCTAACAAATAATGAGGTTCTTTTTAGCAAATGCAAAACATATGGGCCTATCCCAATAGCATTTGATGGCAGTCATGGTGAAATGAAATAGAAAGTCAAATATTAATAAGCCGAAACCCAACAGGCACATCCCCAATAAGTGTGAATACCCTTCCTCTCAACACAAATTGTCTCTTTATTGTTAAGACCCTCTACTTGTACAGATTAGTTACTTCATCTAGGTTGAAGTCGTCTCAATATCCCTGAGGTATTGATCCTCTGACTATGATAATGATTCATCCTTCTCACTTTCAGTTAGATGATCTACCAGTTTAGATGGGATTTTCTTTTAGAAGAACCATGTTTTCCATCATATTTATTTATACATATTTTACTTGACTATGAAGTTTACACAACTTCCCATTTTCGTTTCTTCTCCCTTGATGTCTTTTTCTCTAATGGTTCTCCTAATGATTCCGAATCAAGCTCAACAATGTTGGTTTTGGAGACTATGAGCTTTTTACTATCTTGCATTGCCTTCTTCAGTTCTTGTTCAGCTCTCCTTTTTTTTCTCTTAGTGTGAGGAATTCTAGATTTTGCTGCATGTTCGCTATCCTCAACAACTTTTCCTTTAAGCCTTAGATAAGGCTCACCTGAAGTGCTTCTAAGCTTTGACCTCGCCTTCTTCACAATAAATTTTATGATAAGCACTTCGTCGTCTGAAGAAATTAGCTCACTTAGACTAGGTTGAGAGATTGTTCCATTTGAATATCTATCTCCATAATTGAAGCTGGAGTCTCAACTTGTTCTACCGGAATATAGGTTTCTACAGTGGATGACTATCCTTGAGTGTTCTCAACTAACAACTCAACAATTTCCTCATCACCCCTACCCATGCATCTCAGTACGTCTACAATTTCTTCCTCTATAGATTTTTCTGCAGCTGTTGGTTCTCCTATTTGTTCAGTAACTTTTAACCCATCAGATGAACCTCCTTCTGCTGTGGAGATTCTCATGAATTTCCCCTCGCTTTGTGCTTTCCCCTTTCCTTCTGATTTCTTTTATCTCATCAATTTCCTTTGTTTCGTCCCCCCAAGTCTTCAATAGACTTAGCCATATAAGCCACCCCTGATTTGTCAACAAATACTACTTTAGGCACTATGACTTGAGTTACCTATTCAAGTAGTCTTGTGTAGTATGCTCCAAGTAATTCTAACATTCTACAGGTTAAACTATTTAATTCTTTACCCTATATTTCAATCAAGTCCCCTGGGGCATCCATAACATCGGAGTGATACGAAAAATCGACTAGGGTTGGGTCAAATTCGAAGTCATCGGAGCACATTGTCTTATTATTTTTACTATATCTGGCTTTGGTTCTCTTAGCGATTTTATTCTGGGTGTGTTGTGAAGGGGAAATAGGTGTAATATTAGTGGGGTTTTCAATAGTAGTATGATCTTGAGTGATTAGAGAGGCATCCATTGTCTTTTCTTGTGTAAGTAAGGGTAGTTTGAGAGCTTTTGTGTTTCAAGAAGAGTTTTGAATTCACTTGGTGGTTTTCAAAGAGGGAGAACGATTATTAATTAAGAAGGAAAGAGTGAGTGTTTTGATATGGAAGGATTGCTTGATTTGAGAGATTTCAGCTCGTTTTAAGCACAATAAAGGACCTGATTGATGATTTCTTTCCTTTTGAACAAGGGTCATTATTTGTAGGATACTTCCAGGGATAACAATGGTTGAACCAGTTCCGTGGATGACATACTATAGGCAGGATGAATGAGGATAATTTCAAGGTTTGTACGTTTAATTAATTTCAGCAAAAGAGACGATGTACATACCTCAACCTGGTGAATTTATTTCAATTCTCATCATCCAAGCCATTTACTGTGACATTCAATATCAATTAGATCATTTTAACAAATAAAGTTATAAGATGGTAAATGACATATACCACAATGTATAAGACTGAGCAAAATATTTTTCAATTTAAGCATTCATTGCTGATATGAACATATTCTAACAAATTGTAAAGAGAAAACTAATGCGATTTCAGATATTCCCAGTACTTGTTCTTTTTTTGTCATAGGATACTCAATTGACATTCATGGGGGGTGATATGTATTTCAACATATTTTTCCTTTGCCGTTATAGGTTCCTTCATCTCCAAATCAAAGAGTAAATAGAATTTCATTTAGCTTGAGATGTAATGTGCAGGCGTTGTTTATCAGGTTGAGTTGCATGCTTCTTTCTCTGTTTCCTGTGAAGTAATTAGAGATTAGTTTTAGGAATTAAACTTAACTTGGCTCCCTTTCCTTGCATGATTGGATGAATCAAATCTTTCTTTGTCCATTCTGGCAGCGTGCTGGTAAACCTATTCCTAGTGCTTGTTCCTCTTCTGTTTGCAGGTTTGGTGTTTGAATTTTTCCTTCTCAAACTCCTTTCCTTTTTCTTTAGACCCTTTTGGCACACATTCTTTAGCTGACTAATTCTTCCACACATTATGCATAACTTTTATTCATCAAGTTCTTCCTCAACAATCCTATCCTATCCTAGAATAGTGGTAATATTATGCGCCTGATTTGTGAGATTTGAAAGCAGTTTAGAGGATTGAGTCCAGCGGTTTGGTCTCTCTAATTCAGAGTCGACTTGGGCAAGTTTTATGCTCATGCCTCTAAATTTCTTCCTTTCAAGGTTTAACTTTTTCTTTACTTTTCCTAGATCATCTTCAGCTCTAAGCTATCTCCATCTTACTTCACCATTCTCCTTTCTCATGGTCAGTAACAAGACTGAAGTGATGAGACATATGAATAAAGTTGAGCAACTTGTTCCTTCATAAAATAGTTCTCTTGTTCAAGCATGGCCTTCTTTATTTCAACTTCTACCTGTTTTCCCTTCAGACCCGTCACGGCGTTGAAGGACTCCACTATTTTAGTGCTCATATTTTAAAACTCGTTGATTAAGGTGAACATCAGAGACATAAGTCTTTTCTTTGAAAAAAGATCTAATTTGTCTTTTAATTCAATATCTCTTACCTAAAAGTCCTCCTCAATTTTTTTGACATCTCTCTCACTATCAGAACCACAATCTTCAATGGCTATAAGAGAAGAATGATCACTATCATCCTCTGATTCATCATCTGACCCCCCCCCCCCAAATAGCAACCATTGCTTTAGCAGTCTCCTTCTCTTTCTTTTCGTGAGTCTGCTCCTTCTTCTTCTCTTTTTCTGCTCTATTTTTCTTCCACTCAATTTCCCATAATGGACAATATTTAATAATGTGATTTAGTTTATCACACTTAAAGCATCCACCGAACTAGAACTTGTTAGAGCTCCTTCCTTTCTCAGATGACCTACTGCCACCATATTGTTTTTCCCTTTTTAAGAATTTCCTAAAGTTTCTGGTGATCAAGGCCATCTCCTCTTTATCTGCGAATTTTGTGGCCTTGAGTGCTAAAGACCTCCCTATGTTTGCTTCCTGATTCTTGGAATTCTCCATATCCATTTCATATGTCTTCAGGTTGCCTGCTAATTCATCTAAGGTCATATTTCATATGTCCTTAGCCTTCTGTATTGTGGTAACTTTCATATTGAAGGTGTTTGGAAGAGTTCGCAAGCTTTTGTCTACTGAGTCCTCAGTGGTAATGACCTTACCAAGAGAAGTTAGATCATTCACGATCGAGGTATACTTGGTAAACATCTCAGCAACTATTTATCCTAGATTCATCCTGATATTTTCATAATCAGTTGAGAGCATTGCCTTCCTAGATTTTCTCACTTGGTTGGTTCCTTCACGGGCAGTCTTCAAAGCATCCTAGATTTTCTTGGTTGTTGTACATCCAGAGATTTTGTTGTATTCATTTGGTCCAAGACCACAAATTAAAGCGTTCTTGGACTTTGCATTCTTTAAAAGAATCTTGTAGTCTTTTTCAACATATTCAACATTTTCTTTCTTTTCCTCTGTTCCATCAGATGCCTTCTTTGTGGGATATTTAGGTCCCTCTATGAACCTATACCATAGCTCATAATCCTCAGCTTGTAGGTGATCCTTCATGCGAGCCTTCCACAATTGATAATATTGTCCATTGAATAGCGGTGACCTTCTAGTAGATTGACCCTCAGACTGTCCTGTAGGTGGTGCAACATTCATCATGATCTCCTCTTGGGGTGTTAGCCAATTCAAAGAGAAAAAACTATAATACCAATTGATATTTTTGCACACCAAGTTATCTATCATATGCGATACCTAATTTTCGCCTATAGGATGAAAAACGTTACCCTACCTATTCTATACGTAGCAGTTTGCGGAACAATAAGAACAATAAAGTAAAAGACACAACACTTTTATGTGAAAACCACCCAGCTCACAAGGGCAGTAAAAACCACGACCTACACCCCTGTAGGATTTATCCCTAACTCCAGTACAATGGTGATCTTCTGTAAATTCAAGTTACAAACTCTGTAACCTAAGAACTACACTTTAATTTGTATATCACTAATCTACCAGATTAGTAAGAAACCTTCAAGTTACACTCCAACTTGAAGTTGAATTTGACAATGTTTATACCTATTACAATTGCTTCTATGAAAGAGGACAAAGGTACAACTTGATAACCAACCTAATACAATAATCTACATATAAGAACTGGAAAACAATATTTAGTAGAATAACTCCTTCAATCTTCTTCAAAATATTAGGGTCGCAACTCTTGAATCAGAACTCTTCTCAAGTATAATGTTTGATTGCTCAATATTCTGAATCTCTCTATATGAGTGCGTAAAATTCTTCACGATAAGACTTGTTATATATATCATTTGTCTTCATCACTGCAGCTGACCTAAACCCTACCTGATACAACTCATCAATATAGAATAGGGTTTGAGGTTGATTGAGACTCTTACACCTTCTCGTATATTTAGTTTCCTTATATGAGTCTGAAATATCTTGATAAGTATGGTGCAAGATCCTAATAAGTACAACACGAAATACTACTGCCTTGTACACCAAGTCTTTTCTATAAAGAGCACAAATCCTAGTCGCAGCAGGATTTGTTTGAAACATGTTGTTGGACCCTCTTCAACCACTTGGTACTCCAGCCTCTGAATCTTTGCCTGCTCTGAGATGGAACATGTTCAAATACTTGTTTAATCAATCTCCTCTCGTACATACTGCAACTAGCTTTGTCATGCTTCTGAGATGTTGGATCGAATATGTTGACTAGCCTATTTCATTCATCATATATTGTTGTGTGTGTCTTTATTTACTTGATCTCTAAGCTTGATTCATTTAGCTATGTACTACATCTGTTGTTTGATAGATCAAATCCACCGACCTGGTTCAATTGCCTTGTGCAATCCCTTTGTCTATCATCAAAACCAGTACTTGTCATTCTTGCTAAGGCCAACATGCATTAAGAGGGGTGGATATAATCAAAATCAGGGAATTCGAGCGGAGTCAGTACAAATATATAAGGATCAACTGTGAAAAAAATTCGAGTATGGAAAAATGGAAATTTGGGTCTTTGAGCTAAGTTAAAGGACGTTTTCACTCATAAAGTAAATAAGCAATGCTATCAGCGTAATTCTTCCATGTGGAGGCTTGCCTGAGGTTCATAATGGAGATTTATTGGTTGCTCGTCAGCTCCTTTAATTTTCTTTAACATTTGAGGACGAACGTGTGTTTAAATGGTAGATGATGTAATTACTCATTAGGTCATTTTGAGCTTTTGGACTTTCCCCCCCTAAAATATCCTTCTCGTAGTTTCATCTTGGTATTTATGACTTGCGGGGATAGGTAGCATGATTTTGAGGCAAGCGGGTGAGTCTCAGATCAGTTTAAGCTAAATTGAAAGTTCTTAAGTTAAAGAAATAAGAAAGTTTGACCAAAGTCAACATCGGGGGTAAATGTATCTTTTTTGAAAATTTCATCAATTCCGTTAGGTTCAGAATGTGATTTATGAGTTAGTCAAATCATTGGTTTGAATCCTTAGGGAGTCCAGGTGTGATTTGGGTAATTCATTAAGAAACAAGGTAAGAATTTAGAGTTGACCACGATGAACATCGGGTCAAGATGACCTTTTTTGATGTTTTGAGTGCGCAGGCAGGTTCGTAGCCTGTCTTATGATTGTAATGCATATATGGATTGTGTCTGGGAGGTTCTGGATGAGTTTCGGTTGCTAAAACTAAAATTTTACAATTGCTCAATTTTCTGGACTATCAACTCCAAAAATACCGGTTATGTCCCTAAGTTCGCCCTTAAATTTCAGACTTTCTTTAAAACTTCAAAATATCATATATCTCTCATTTTAAGGCCAAATTGGGTGATTTAATCATCTAGCACATAATTTAGGCCGAGACAACTGCTGCTGTTTTTTATCTACTTGTTTCGGAATTTAGTTACTTTTCTCACACGTTTGGGAGCTCGGATTGAGGCAATTTCAAATGCATTCTTATCATATTTTCTTGGGGTAAGAATATAAACCTTATTTCATGGTACTCAATTGATTTCTTACATTATTTAGAGTTAGATTTCATAGTTGGGTGTTGGAAAATTGGGGGTTTTATCCAAAAATAGATTTTTGGGAAAATAAAAAATTGAAGGTCAACTTGGAGTCTTTTTGACTGAGTTTTCGGGATTTAAGTTCCTTGAGTTGAGGGTAAACTAATTTGAAAGGAAACTTCTAATTTGGTCACAAGAGTTTGGGGTCACTTATGGGATTTTAAAGTCTTAAGATAAAATTACGAATTTCTTCAAATTGGAAATCGAATTGAAGTCGGTTTTTAGTAATTTTCTGAATTTAGACTATATAGGTTATGGGTAAATTGATTTTTCCCCCTTGTGGGTTTGAGGTTACATTTTTGGATTCCGAATTAAAGTATGACAATATGGGTTTCATTGGACTCGTTTTCTTACGAATAACGCAAATTTGATTGATTTGGAGCATTTCAAAGCTTTATGAAAAAGAAAGGTGAAGTCTTGAGGTTCATCGTGCCATACTAAGCATATTAAAGTAAATTATTATGGTCATGTATACGCTCTGAGGTTGTTATTAAATTGGCTCCCTGCACATCTCAATTGGAGGATTCTCTCTTCTTCATATGTGTTGTTGAAAATTATAGAATCAATGCTTATTTATAGTGTTTTGGAGTTATTTATTTGAGGAAATTTGGAAAACACCATTGATTTTTGAATTTTGGTTTGAATCTACCATTGAGAATTTTTTGGTCGATATTAGAATGTTGGGTGTTAAATTTGGAGGATTATTTTCTCTCTCTTGCCAAAAAACATGCTCTGTCTCTCACTCTTGCGTCGCTAACAGTCAAATCCCCTCTCCATATCCCCGCTGCTCCTCCGTCGCTGGTGACCCAGTTCGCCGGCGATCACCACAAGTAGGTGCCCTCGTTTCCTTTCCCTCTCTCCCTCTCTTTCTCTCCTCCTTCCTCCCTCTTCATTATCTTTCTTTTCTTCTGTTATTTCTGTATCGTTCTCCCCTAGACAAAACAGGTTCTACAACCAATCCTCACAAGTAAATATTTCGGCGGCCCCTCTCCTCCCCTCACACATCTTCTTTCTATTTCTTTCTATCTCTTCTTCTGCATCTTTCTTGTTTTTCGGTCTCCTCCAATCCCTATTAGGGGTGAATATAATAGTCCGATGACTACCTCCACTTTGGCAGCTGTTCGCATCATCTAGGGTACAGTCATCAGACTACTATCATGAAAATAGGAGGCATAGCGTCAGACTGATTCAGACGACCAATTTTCGGCGACCACTTTCAACCCCAAATTTCGCCGGAATCTACCAAACCGTGCACTAGAGACACCAGCGGCAGGATTATTGTCCTCCACCCAGGTTCTATATTTGCTATTTTGACACTGTATTCATCTTTTAGGTTCTTTAATTTCTCATTCATTTTCATTCATCCGTAGCTTAAAGAATTTTGAATAGGAAACTTGATTGATTTGTATGTTTGCGGTTTTTTCTTGCCTTTGATTCTTGACTTGTACTGTTTTCCTACTTCCGTTTATTAACTCTTGTTTCTTGCCTGTAACATACACTATTTTTATTCGCTAGGTGTTGTGATTGTTGCTCTTAAATTTTCTACACTCGATTAGTAATATTACTATTAGTACCTTTACCTTTTTATATTGCGTTAGTGACTTCCGGGTATGATGGTAGTTTGAGGTCGTGTCCTTGGTTGGGGGTGGGGGAGGTAAGGGGACCAGGAGAGATCCTAGGTTAAGAGTTGGGTCTTAGAACGTAGGGACTTTGACGGGTAAGTCGATTGAGTGAGTGAAGATTCTTCAGAAGAGAAAGATCAATGTAGCTTGTGTTCCGGAAACCAAATGGGTAAGAACTAAGGCTTTAGATGTAGATGGGTTTAAGTTGTGGTATTTAGGACACTCGAGGGGTAGGAATGAAGTAGGCATTTTAGTGGACAGGGAACTCAAGGATCAAGTAGTGGAGGTTAGGAGGGTGAATGATAGGATGATGGCCATTAAGCTAGTTTTGGGAGGGCTTACTTTTAACATAATTAGTGCATATGCGACGCATGCGGGCTTGGTGGAAGAGGACAAAAGGCGCTCCTAGGAGGAGTTGGACGAGGTTGTGAGAGTTATCTCACAGACGGAGAAAATAGTATTATGAGGAGATTTTTATGGTCACATAGGGACTACTACAAGTGGATATGATCATATGCATGATGGGTTCGGCCTCGGGGATAGAAATGAGGGAGAAGTGTCGCTTTTAGTATTTGCAAAAGCTTTTAAGTTGATCATATCTAACTCGAGCTTTCGAAAGCTGGAGGAACACTTGGTGACCGACCAGAGTGTGTTATCTAAGACCCAGATAGATTACTTGCTCCTTAGGCAGGGTGATAGAGGTGTATGCAAGGACTGCAAGGTTATTCCAGGCAAAAATCTTTCAACCCAGCATAGGTTCGTGGTTATGGGCTTAGAGGTCAAGGGAAAGAGAAGAGGAAGGCTACTCATGACCGGCCAAGGATTAGATGGAGAGGCCTGACGGAGGTCAAAGCCCAGGAGACGAAGGAGAAATTAGTAGCTATGAAGGGCCTGGGGAGTTGTGGGGACAAAGATAAAATGTGGACTAGGACAGTCGAATGCATCAGGGAAGCGGCTAGAGAGGTGCTAGGGGTCTCGAAGTGCAACTCAGGTGGATGTAAAGGGGATTGGTGGTGGAATAGAGAGGACCAAGAAAAAGTAGAAGCCAAGAAGGTTGCTTATGCGATGCTAGTGGAAAGAGTTGATAAGGAGGACAATGGGAAGAATAATGAAAGGTATAAGGCAGTAAAGAAGGAAGCGAAGCTAGCGGTCATGGCGTCTAAAACAACAACTTTTGAGAACTTGTATGAAGAGATCGAGTGGGAAGGTGGGGATAGGAAGTTGTATAGGCTCGCCAAGAGATGAAGTCTCGCGACCTGGATCAAGTGAAGTGCATCAAGGATGAGAATGACAAAGTGTTGACTGAAGAAGCACATATTAAACGAAGGTGGCAGACGTACTTCAATAAACTTTTGAATAAAGAAGGGGACAGGAATATCGTGCTGGGGAGTTGGAGCATTCCGAGAGTCGTGGAGACTTTCAGTACGTATTGTAGGGCCATAAAGGTTGCGGAGGTTAGGGAGCGGTTCGTAAGATGATGAAGGGAAGAGCGACCGGGCCAGATGAGATCCAGTAGACTTTGGGAAGAACACATGAGAGGAAGGTATGGAGTGGCTGACTAGATTGTGTAACGCCATCTTTAAGACAACTAAGATGCTAGAGAAATGGAGGTGGAGTACAATGGTCCCGTTCTACAAGAACAAGGGCGATATTTAGAATTGCAATTATTATAGGGGTATCAAGTTGTTAATCCACACTATGAAATTCTGGAAGAGGGTGGTCGCGATGAGGATGAGGAGGGATGTGTTGATATTCGAGAACCAATTCAAATTGATGTCGGGCGATTGACCATAGAAGTTATTCAGTCAGGAGATTATTGGAGCAGTATAGGAAAAAAAAAGATCTACATATGGTGTTCATTGATTTAGAGAAGGCATATGAAAAGTCCCTCGGAAGGTCATGTGGAGATGTTTGGAGTCTAAAGGTGTGATTATGGCCTACATCAGGGTGATTAAGGACATGTACGAGGATTCCATGACCCGGATTAAGACAATGGGAGGTGACTCTGAACACTTTTCGATAGTGATAGGGTTGCATCAGGGATCAACCCCTAGCTCATTTATATTTTCCCTAGTGATGGACGAATTGACACGACATATTCAAGAGAAGGTGACATGGTGTATGTTATTTGCAGATGACATAGTTTTGATTGACGAAACACGCAGTGGAGTTAACGATAGATTGGAAGTTTGGAGAACGACCTTAGAATCTAAATGTTTCAAATTAAGTTAGACTAAGATGGAGTATATGGAGTGCAAGTTCAGTGATGCGACACAGGAGACATGTAGAAGTGATGATTGAGGCACAAGATATACCCAAATGAGGAAGGTTTAAGTATCTTGGTTCCATAATACAAGGTGATGGGGAGATTGAAGAGGATGTCACACACCGTATTGGAGCAGGGTGGATGAAATAGAGGCTCGCTTCCGGGGTGCTTTGTGATAAGAAGATGTCGCCTAGACTAAAAGGTAAGTTCTACAGAGTGGTGGTTAGACCAGCGTTGTTGTATGTGGAAGAATGTTGGTCAGTCAAGAACGCCCACATTCAGAAGATGAAGGTGGTGGAGATGAAGATACTCAGATGGATGTGTGTTCATACTAGGAGAGATATGATTAGAAACGAATATATACGGGACAAGGTTAGAATGTCCTCCGTGGAGGACAAGATGATAGAAGTGAGACTGAGATGGTTCGGGCATGTGAATAGGAGGTGTGAGGATGCGGCAATTAGGAGGTGTGAGAGATTGGCGATAGTAGGAGTTAGGAGAGGTAGAGGTAGGACGAAGAAGAATTGGGGGGAGGTGATTAGACAGGACATGGCATAATTTTGGCTGACCGAGGACATGACCCTAGATAGGAAGATTTGAAGGTCGAGGATTATGATAGAAGGTTAGTAGGTAGTTGAGTTTTGTCTCATTGTGTGTGAGAGAGGTACGAGGCTAGCCTCTTCCTCTCTTCTCTTTTTCTGTGTAGTATTACTTTTCACGTTGATCCATACGCTTATTTGTGTATTACTATATGTTGCTTCATTTGTTCTGTATTGTGATATTTTGCTGTCTTATTTTCCTTGAATTTGAATTTGTTCATTGACTATGTTTCTTTTGAGCCGAGGGTCTATGAAAAACAGCCTCTCTACCCCCACAAAGGTAGAGGTAAGGTCTGCGTACATCCTACTCTTTCCTAGACACCACTTGTGGTAATACACTGGGTATGTTGTTGTTTGTTTTTGTTGGTGTTAAATTTTGAGTTGATTTAGACCAATTTGAATCAATTTTGAAGTAATAACATATTAGTGGAACACCTCAGAAACTTCTAGTGATTCGCCAGAACTTGTGAACAATTGGTTCCAAAGTTACCATACATATTGTTCTGAAGTCCCACTGATCCGCGAGGGCTTGGTCCAAGCCCATCTATCAGAAACTTCAAGTGCTTTGACAAGACAATTTGTATTAAACTCCTGGTGGTCGTCTTGACTTACCAATCCATCAAAAACTCCTGGTGATCCACAAGGGCAAATAGTACTAAACTCTTGATGATCTCCATGAGTTGCATCTTTTCGAACTTCTGGCAATCCACTAGTACTTTGCGAAAAAGTTGCAACCTGAAAGCTACTTTTTGAGGTAGAAACAACTTTCTCGGAAGTCAGTTTCTTCGCCATTTTAGTGGAACTAGTCTAAAAAACTTTCACTTGAACTACACAACTTATTAAATAGAGGTAAAACTTAAATAGTCCAAGAATAACTTATTTGTGGAAATCACTCATTTTCTCGTCACGAGAAGAAACTAAAAAAATGTTGCATCTGGTGCCAGATGATAAAAAAGAGAGCTTAATAATAAGAATAACAATGGTATGAATTACTTCTTGTTATGTTGCATAAGAGATCATTGGAACACAACAAGAAAATGTATTGTGCATTTCTCAAGCTTCTAACACATTTCTCGCACCCAATTCAACAAAAAGATACAAAAGACAATTAGTCAAGCAGTTTTCTTTCTAATATATTGTGTGTGAAAGAAGCACCATCAAAGGAATACATGGAGTTGAAAAGGAGGAAAGATACATATGTGAGAATTATGGGAAAAAAACAAAAAGAAAAAATAAAGCAGCTTTACAATGCCTAACCAAAAGGAGATCTACAAATTCCCCCCTCAACCATCATATATAGACAGCTTGAACCTTTTCAGTTAAACAATTGATTCTTTGATACAGACATTTCTTTTCTTGTATGCTTTTCACTCAAAACAACAGACAGGTTAATGAAGCAGCTCAAATGAGTCCCTTGAGCATGAATATAGTGTATATACTCAATATTTAAGGCTCCATTTTTGGAGCACATGTCATGACAGCATCTGCCACAGTTAGAAAAATCTTGTCTTCTCCAATCATGTCTGGAAAACCAGATGCATGAAGCTTGTCAAGCACCATTTGCCCCGGATTTGCCAGGACAAGCTGTAAACACATCAAAGTGTAATATAAATATATGAGCCTTGTATTATACAGAGAAAAGATTGGTACAAATATGAACTTTATAGTAGACTACTAGCTTACTTCAACATTTCTTCTCTGGAGGGACTTAAACAAATCTTCTAAGGCGTGAATTCCACTAGTATCTATATCGGTAACAGCTGCAAGAAAGGATGAAACAAGTTACTCAATTGAAACCTCGGGGAAAAGAAAGTCAAAGAACTTAGTATTCGGAGAATTCCTTACGTGACATTTCAACTATCAAATACTGAATCTTTTGTTGATTAGTTTCTTTTATTTGTTCTTCTTCATCAGTTAGCCATCTTAGTGTCCTGCAAAATAATGATTTTAGCACGAATCCAACTCTGGATTTTTAAGAAAACGATGTAATAAAGTAACTAGTACCTGTCCCTCATGTAATTGGAGTTGGAAAAGTAGATAGCAGAATCAACTCTCACAATAAGAATGCCAGGAACTTTTGTTGCTTCTGGATATTGCTGTATATTTCTGTAAACAGTAGTCCTAGGGACCTTGCCAAGAACAGCAATCCGAGGCCTTGTAACTTGAAGGAGGATTTTAGCAAATGATATAGCAACCTAATAAATCATAATGTTGATGTTCAATTTTTTGTTAATATGATGTAACCAATCCAAGAACTTAAGCTAAAGAAGAATTTTCCAGCTTGTTTACCGCGATCAAGAGGCCTATCTCAACAGAATGGAAAACCACCCCTAAGAAGGCTCCCATACAAGCAACGAAATCAAACTTATCAATCTTATACAGAAGAGTCATTGCATTGATATCTATCAGCCCGATAACTGCAGATATGATGATGGAAGCCAGTATAGCATTCGGCGTGTATTTGAACAATGGTGTGATCAATTCTAAAGTTAGCAACACAATACAAGACATGATAATATTTGAGACTGCCGTTTGGCATCCGGCCATATAGTTGACTGCTGAACGAGAAAAGGATCCTGCCAATAATTTCAAGTTCACGTGCAATCAGTTTACTGAGAAAAATCCAATACAAATTTAGGTAGGACATAGTAGAGTTTCGCTGTTTTGACCTACCAGTAGCCACATAGCAGGATGTCATTGAGCCAACTATATTCATTGTTCCTAAAGCTACCATTTCTTTGTTTCCGTCAATTTGGTAATCCTTCAATGCTGCAAATGTTCTTCCAATTGCTGCAGCCTCCTATAATTTCAACAAGTTTATAATAGAAAAAAATAAGCTTTTCGTGAAAAGAACGCTAGCTTGTCCGAGAAATGAGTCTGGAAGCATGAGTTACCGTTAGTGCTATCAAACCAGCAATTACACCAATTTTGAATCCTTTGGCTAAATATTCACCACTGAAATAAATCTCCTTCACTGATGGAGGATTGATCCCTCGATCGATGTGTCTTACCTTTGATGTTACAATGAGATTGAATGTAAGGCACAAGAAGAGAAATATCATATACCAATAAGGCACAAGAAGAGAAATATCATATACCAATAATAAAAGAAATTACGAAAAAACTCACAATTTGGACACCATCTTTTTCAGCATGGAAGATAAACACAAAGAGCGTCGAGAGGATAACAGAAATCAACGGAGCAATTGCAGGCACCCAAAAGTATGTCTTGTTCTTCCTTCCCTGTTCAACAATAAAAGGAGAAATAATTGGCAATCAGACCAACCATGATGGTAACAGAAGTTGTACTTAAAGGGAATGGAATTTATTTTGATTCTTACAATGAACTTAGCGACTAGAAGGAAAGCCAAGAAAGATACTCCTATGACAATAGTCTGCCAGTTCCACTGGTTCAAAGAGAAAGATAGTTAGCTCTTTGACAGTTCAAGGGAAAATTATAAGGTGTAGATTGAGATTATTGAATTTCTCTCACCCCATGATGTGCTGCAGCAAAAACTGATCTCATAACAGAAACAATGTCAGTTTCCTTTGTGAATATCTTTATGCCAAGTAGTCCCTTCAGTTGTTGAAGGCTGATAGTAATGGCTGCTCCAGCCATGAAGCCAACGATGGAAGCGTGAGATAGAAAGTCAATCAAAAAACCCAACCTACAGAGGAAAAATAACCAAGTCAGCTTATTCTATACTAAAAAATCATACATCTTTGGAAAGAATTGAGATATGTTAAAGCACGTGGCATACATATAATACTATTCATTTGTATGGTCATGACCATAGAAATGAATTTAGATTAGAAACATACATGTTAAAGCATGTCGCATACATATAATACTATTCACTTGTATGGTCATAAATATGGATTGAGACTCCAAACGTACATGTTAAAGCATATAACCAATATATAATTTTATTCTATATATCCATCTGTATGAGTCATTTATTTGGGAAGTCAAACAGTTCTACAATAATTAAGCTTGAATCTTGAGAAAGTTGGACACTGCTACATGAATCCTTACTGTGCATGTCATTCCATTTAAGCTCATCTTCGTCCAATATTATACAAAATAATAATTTTTCAGAGCATCTTCTAATATTTTCAATTATAAAGTTATGGTTTCTAGTTTCTACTACTTACTAATTTTTTATGTTTTTACTATGAAATTTTACTTGAAACAGAGTATAGATTCAAAGTCCAAATTTACACTGAAAAATAGAAGGTTTGACACTCGTACCTGAAAAATCCAAGAACAAACTGAGTAATGCCTGCAAAAAATGTAGCAGTGAAAGCAAGACGCTGATACTCCAGTTTTTGTTTAACAGGATCAAGTTCTTGCTGAAGCATACTTCCAAGCAAGAGAGAGACCACAGCCACTGGCCCTATGGCAATATCTCTTGAACTTCCCATGAAGGCATAAACCAAGGGTGGCACAAAGCTACTGTCTATAAAGAAAAAAGAAAAGTTATAGTATCCTTTTCTTCAGGCAGATAACCATGAATCCAGATTATAAAGGCAAGTAATATAGAAGGGGAGAAGAGAAGGGTGAGGATACAGTGTGTGGCCTAACTGTCAATGAAGTGAAAATTATAGGTTGATGTCGCATTTATCCTATGGGTTTAACTAAATTCAATATTTTCAACACGAAACATCGACATATATGTGAAAACACAAGAAAATTATGAACAAATATTTAATCTAAACTCATAATTTCAAGAAAAATATTGAGTCGAGTTCAATGCTAAGAATCTTAAATGTTGAACCTCACCCCGGCTCTGGTGAAACCATAGGAGACTAGGTTCAAATTCCAGTAAAGTCAGAAAATGCTAAATGATTACTTCTAATCAGCCTAAGCATTGGTGGATAAAGTTACCCATATAGCAGAATAGTAGAAGTGTGTGCAAGCTAATCCGAACACCACTATTATTAAAGAAAAGAAGATTGGGGTTGGGATGAGGGAAGAATGAACTTACATAGTCCATATTGAGGATCCAAATTTGCAAGTCTTGCATAGCCAATGTCCTGAGGGATACAGAGACTGGCTATAGTAAGACCAGCAATAAGGTCGCCTTTAAACTTGGACAAATTATAAGACCTTCCCCAATCAAGAATTGGAAAAACAGCTTGAATCCCAAGGACCAATTTCTTTGTCTTAGACTGGTCCTTAAAATGGCGCAATGGATCATCATGAAAGAAAGTTTCCTTCACAGTGTCAGTGATCTCCTTGAGTAAGTTTGGTTTAGGAGGAACTCCCACTTTGTGAACATATGGCAAGTTCTCCGAGTGCCTCCGTGAGGAAGCCACTCTTGATATGTCCGTTTCCATTTCGTCCGGATTGTCACCAATACGACGACTCATTCTTCCCTACAATATTAATCACCTTCAAATGCACTACAAAACGAAGACGAAGATTACGATGACATGAGTTTCCATACAAGAAAGGACAAGCAATTTAATAAGTAGCAATCTTGTCTTGATGAGGGCATCACTATTTCTGTCACTTAATTACTAACGGGGACGGATTTAGAATTTATACACGGTGTATTTGAGTTGAGAAAGAAAGTTCTAAATTGTATATCTAATTCTATCAATATTTAATCCCAAACACATTGTTTTGTCTCCTAATAGGGGGAGGAGCAATATAGACTGAACAGGTTCAACTGAATATAACATGTCTGACACAAAGCATCGATAAATATGTGAAAAATAACATAAATGTTTTTAAAAATAGTAAGTTACTGCCGATAATTGCAAAGCAGCAATGGGTCCTATTAAATTCTTGAATTGTCTATGCCGGGAAACCCATAAAATGGATCCTCCACTTCTTACTAAGAATGTGACAAAAGTTGTTAAATAAAATAGGCATTTACATAGGAAGAAGAACAAGAAGGCCAAAGAGTGTACCTAGGAAAGAAAGATAGATATGACAGATACTTACGAAAAGGTAAAAGGGAGTGTTGCTTATATAGGTTTATAGAGTTTCCAAAAGTCAACTGGTGTATTTATTCAACAAGGCCTTACCAAAGAGGGACATAATGAACTTGGATCCAATTTAATCTAAATACAGAGGGCCTAAAAAAGGGCTGACCCAAGGTTTTTAAGCGTGTAAATAAATGCAAATTTTCATTTCTTTAATACACAATAATTGTATTGTTTATGGATAATCTAATATAAACTTGTGCTTGGATCATTATGAGATATCAATGGGTGTTGACTTAAATAATTCAGTAAATAATCAGTTGTATCTTCAGCTTCAATGACATATAATAGTACTATTTCTTTAGTTTGATTTTACTTTTTCTATTATGGGTTCAAAGTCTTCTCTAGCTTGTGATAACATGGTGTATTTGTTTTACACTGGATTGGATAAAACTCAGATAGACGACGTGCATGGAGGATTTGGACTCGGGGTCAGGAATGGGGGAGGCATCTCACTTTTGGAGTTTGCTAGAGCTTGTGGGATGGTGATAGCCAATTATAGATTCCTGAACAAGGAGGAACACTTGGTGACTTTCCGTAGTTCTGTGGCTAAGACTCAGATAGACTTTTTGCTCCTTAGGAAGGTTGACAAAAGGTCTTTGTAAAGACTGTAAGGTTATTCCGAAGGAGGATCTTACAATCCGGCATAAGCTTTTGGTGATGGATTTGGAGATCAAGTTGGAGAAGAAGAAGATGATTGTGGATGACAGGTTCAGAATCAAATGGGGGAGTTTGACCATGGATAGTGCAATGGAGATGGGAGAGAGGTTGATGGCCAAGGGGGCTTGGAGGAGTAGTGGGGATGCGCCCGGTATGTGGGACAGGACGGTCAGTTGCATTCGTGAGTAGTCAAAGAAGTGCTAGGAATCTCGTGGTGTTATCGTGGTGGACATCGAGGGAACTGGTGGTGAAATGGTGATGTTCAAGAGAAGGTGGAAGCGAAGAAAACGGCGTATGTGAAATTGGTAGAAAGTAGAGAGGTGGTGGAGAAGTGGACGAATAGGGAATTGTATAAGATGGCGAGGAAGGAGGCAAAACTAGTGGTTACGGCGAAGAAAACAGCTGCTTTCAAACGCCTGTATGTGGAATTAGAGGAGAAAGACGGGGATAAAAAGTTGTACAGACTAGCCAAGATAGGGGAGATGAGGGCCCGTGGCTTGGATCAAGTGAGGTGCATCAAGGACGAGGACGGAAAAGTACTGGTGGAGGAAGCGCATATTAGGCGGAGGTGGCAGTCTAACTTCCACAAACTCTTGAACGGAAAAGGAGATGGAGACATTGGGCTGGGAGATCTGGAGCATTCTGGTAGGCACGAGGATTTTGGGTATTGTAGAAGCATTAAGGTTGAGTAGGTTATGGGTGTTATTCACAAGATGCGTAGGGGACGAGCGACCGGGCCTGATGAGATCTCAATTGAATTTTGGAAGAGCGCAGGCATGGCTGGTTTGGAGTGGCTGACTGAGTTGTTTAACATCATTTTTAAGACGGCAAGAATGCCCGAAGAATAGAGGTGGAGTACAATGATTCCCTTGTACAAAAACAAAGATGATATCCAGAGTTGAAACAACTATAGGAGTATCAAGCTGTTGAGTCACTCTATGAAAGTTTGGGAAAGAGTCGTGAAGACGAGGGTGAGGAGAGACGTATCTATTTCCGAGAACCAGTTTGGATTCATGCCGGAGCGTTCGACTACCGAAGTCATTTATCTTATTAGGAGGTTGATGGAGCAGTATAGAGAGAGGGAAAAAGACTTACATATGGTTTTCATCGACCTTGAGAAGCCATACGACAAAGTTCCTAGGGAGGTTCTATTGAGGTGTTTGTAGGTTAGAGGCGTACCTGTGGCGTACACTAGGGCGATCAAGGATATGTATGATGGAGCCAAGACTAGAGTACGGACAGTAGGAGGAGACTTGTAGCACTTTTCAGTGATGATGGGGCTGCACCAGGGATCAACTCTTAGCCCATTCCTATTTGCCTTGGTGATGGAAGGACTGACGCAACAAATCCAAGGGGAGGTACCATGGTATGTTACTTCACCTTTGGTGATCACACACCGACCCGGGCAATCACTAGCTACAATCGATGGAATTTTGATTGAAACAATTCATAAAAAAAGCCGCCTGAAGCCCCACCCTCTTTTTCTATATAGTCGCATAACCATAACAAGTTTTAGGCTTAGGTCTTTCATTCGGGCCTTCTTGAAGATGGGCACCCTATGGGCCAATGCGTATAAGTCACAGACGACATAGTCCTGATTGATGAGATTCGCAGCGGAGTGAACGCCAAGCTAGACATTTGGAGGCTAAAAGGGTTCAGGTTGAGTAGGACCAAGACAAAATATTTGGAGTGCAAGTTCAGCAATTGGAGCGACCCTGAGATAGGCGTGGAGGTAAGACTTGGTACTCAAGTCATTCCAAAGTAAGAAAGCTTCAAGTACCTAGGGTCTATTATCCAAGGGAATGGAGAGATTGATGACGATGTCACACATCGTATTGGGACAAGGTGGATGAAATGGAGGCTCACATCTGGAGTCTTGTGCGATAAAAAGGTGCCACCAAAACTTAAAGGCAAGTTTTATAGGGTGGTAGTTAGACCGACTATGTTGTATGGGGCGAAGTGTTGGCCAGTCAAGACTTCACACATACAAAAGATGAAAGTTGCGGAGATGAGGATGCTGAGATGGATGTGTGGCCATACAAGGAGAGATATAATTAGAAATGATGATATCCAGGAGAAAGTGGGAGTGGCCTCGGTGGATGATAAGATGTGGGAAGCGAGGTTGAGATGGTTCGGGCATATGCAGAGGAGAGACACAGATTCCCAGTGTGGAGGTGTGAGAGGTTGGCTATGGACGGGTTCAGGAGGGGTAGAGGTAGGCCGAAGAAGTATTGGGGAGATATGATTAGACGGGATATGGCGCAAGTGTAACTTACTGAGGACATGACCTTAGATAGGGGGTTGTGAAGGACACAGATTAGGGTAGAAAAGTAGTAGGTACTCGAGTGTAGTCCTACTTATGCTCACAATATAATAGTTGTAGTGTTACTACTGTAGGCTCGATTAGCATATCACACTAGGCACATTATTGCTTTATAATCCACTATAGTTTGATTTTTGCTGCTATGTGTTCTTTAGTGTATTTTTTTTAGCTTATTTAGTTGAGTTAGCTACTGCTCCCTTTTGTTCGAATGCACTTTATACTGCTTTAATTCCTTATCTGAGTTTGACCGTTTCTCTTGCTTAACTCTTTGCTCTTGCTCTTGCTCTTGCTCTTGCTCTTGCTTTACTCTTGCTTTGTTTTGACTGTCTTGCTTGTGATTATGCTTTGTGTTGAGCCGAGGGTCTCCCGGAAACAGTCGCTCTACCTACCAAGGTGGAGGTAAGGTTTGTGTACACTATACCCTCCGCAGACCCCACGGTATGGGATCTCACTGGTATGTTGTTATTGGATTGGATAAAGCTATGATAGGTACAGGACTTGTGCTTGCCATACCCTCTGCCATTGGAAGTGCTTCCAGGTGTGATCGATGCATGTTGCATCTTGATCGCCAATTTGTTGCAGAATGAATACCTACTTTGACAAGAAATAAATCATTTCGCAGAGTGAATTCACGAAGTTATGTCATGAACAAATTAAAGGAGATACTTCAATTTCTAGTTTATATATATATATATATATTTATATTATTGTTATTGTTACTGGTCTTTCCAATAATGGATTTTATTATTAAGAGATAAAAGCACGACTCTAGTTAACCATTAGCTTAAATCAATATTCTAAAAGATAAGGCCGTGAGACGAGGAATTTTATCTAGAACTAGGACAAGGCTAGATAAAAGCCCCATGAATCTTTGAAATTTGCTAAGTTATATATACAAACAATAGGAATACAAAAAATAGAAAAACTTATGAAAAATATAATAAACAAAGAAACTGTTGGAAAATTTACAATAAATTCTAAAAGCTCTAATATAACTATAGATAGTACAAGAGTATATAAAATAGCATGATATAAGATTTAACTACAACGCCCTACTAACCGAAACATTAAACGAGAAAATATTTCTTGGAGAAATATGTCATTCAACCTCCTGAAAAGTAAATGAATAAAGAAACATGTTTTAATACTATAGTTATTTTTTTTTCTTGAAAGACTATTCTTTTGATTAGTATTAAGTTTTTTATCTGAGAGGCAAGAAAATGAGGTTTAATCTTATATGAATAATTTAAATTTACATAATACGACTCCAAAATTGTGTGCTTACCACCAGTGTTTTGAAAGGCGAAATTGGAACTCGCTTGCACTCATAAACAAATCTGGAGGAGACATGAGGTTCTTATCTCGCGACGCTTACTTACATTTGGGATGTATCCAAAATTTAATATATGTGTCTTGTATTAGTTGTTGAAAATTTACTAAATGTGGAATTAAGTATATCCCATTAATTTATGACTCGAAAAATTGGGGCCCGCACGTCGAAAACGTCATTTTCACACACGTGCACACGTAGTGCCAAGGATCGCAAATTTCATTAGTGAAAGAGATATTGGTACGTATGTAATACGTTTGAGACATAGAATTATGAACGGTTATTGGCCAAATGACAAAGTATTCCACGTTGGTAAATGAAGGAAGAAGTGTAAGATGAAACGAGTCGGATTTAGCCGCGGAGCCGTGGAGGGCCGCGGTGCCACACCGTCGGAGCCGCAGTGCTAATTCACAGAGCCGCGACGCTTCGGAGGCAGAATGCTGCGACGGGAAGTTGGAAAGATCTGACCTTTGGGCTGGTTTTGGAGCATTGATTCTCCATTACTTGGCACATGAATTCAGCCATTATTTGACTGAATGTAACCCCTCAATCAAGTGCCATTACATGGCTATTAAAGGGCATTAGTTGGCTAGTTGAGGGGTCTTCTACTTACACTATAAATTGGGGCCTTTGGCTCAATTGAACAAAACACTCAACACTTAGAAAATACTCCAAATTTTCTGAATTCATCTTCTTCCTCTCTAGCAAAGTTACTATACTCAAAGTTCTTAAAGAGTAACACTTGAGTTTTCTTTGCTCACTTGTTAAAGTTGATATTGTATCTTGGGAGACTATTGCTCAACACCGTAAACGGAGATATACGGGGCAATCTTTTCTTAAAGACAGAGTGCCATCACTCGACTCAGCAAATCACACAAGCAGTTTGTTAAGTTCTTGATTTCCAGCTTTCTTACTATTGTAATAGTTACTTACTTCCTGTTCCCTGCAACAATTGTATCCCAACAAGACCAGGTTGGTAGTCAAGGACTATCGGCAGAAATAAGGCCTTGACTATTTTGACACGTACTCCCCGGTGTCTAGGATGACGTCCGTACGAGTATTCATTGCGATTGCAGCGTTGCGTAACCTTGAGATACATCAAATGGATTTCAAGACAACCTTCCTAAATGGTGATTTGGAAAAAGAAATCTATATGGAACAACCCGAAGAGAAGAAAGTCTGTCGGCTTGTCAAATCTCTGTACGGAGTGAAACAAGCCCCGAAGCAATGGCACGAAAAATTTGATAGTACTCTACTATCGAAGGGTTTCGCCATTAATGAGTGTGAAAAATGTGTCTACATGAAAGGTAACTCTGACTCGTTCGTTATGATATGCCTGTATGTAGATGACATGTTGATCACATGGAGCAGTCCTAGCATAATTCTAGAGACTAAAAACATGTTGAAACAATGCTTCGACATGAAGGATATGTGTATCACAGATGTCATCTTAGGGATAAAGATCTCTTAGACATCTGACAGACTGGTCTTATCTCAGTCTCACTACATCGAGGATGTGTTGAGAAAGTTTGGGATGTTTGACAGTTCGCCTATAAAGGCATCACTGGATAGAAATCAAAAGCTTGATAAAAATCGTGGTGCACCCGTATGCCAGGAGCAATATGCACAGGTGATTGGTAGTTTGATGTACATAACAAACTGCACCCGACCTGATATTTCTTATGCAATCAACAAGTTGGCTAGGTTTACCCGTAATCCGAGTAATGATAATTGGAAGGCATTGAATCGGGTACTACAATACCTGAAATACACGCTAACTTACGGGTTGCATTATTCGAGATATCCAACTGTACTAGAGGGGTACAGTGATACAAACTGGATATCTGATATAGAGAACACCAAGTCCACCAGTGGGCATGTACTTACAATTGGTTGTGGAGCTGTGTCCTGGAAATCCTCTAAGGAAACTTGCATCGCCCGATCCACGATAGAATCGAAGTTTATCGCTTTAGACAAAACAGGAGAAGAAGCTGAGTGGCTTCACGACTTCTTAGAGGATGTTCCTTGTTGGGACAAACACGTACCTTTTGTAATGATCCACTACGACAGTCAGTCGGCTCTAGAAAGGGCACAGAATGCTAAGTACAATGGCAAGTCTCGTCATATTCGACAGAGACATAAGATCGTTAGGCAGCTGATCACCACGGGTATAATATTCATTGATTACATAAAGTCAAATGATAACATAGCGGACCCATTAACAAAGGGCTTACCCAAGGATCAGATGTTCTGCATGTCTAGGGGAATGGGCTTAAAACCAAAGTATAAGGACCAATACGGTGGTAACCCAACCTTACTGACTGGAGATCCCAGGAATTAGGTTCAATGGAAAAACTAAGCTATAAAGGTTCAGTTGATCGCTTCGGTGGAAGTATGAGCACTTCGGATAGTGATTTCTGTAAAGAAACACCAAATCCAAAGTCGTTCCCGCGATAGACTATAAGTGATATCTGCAGTGTGGGTGAAGGTTAAGTTTCCAAAACCTTTAATGATCCTCACCGGTTGAGGTTAGGTTTGGGGAAATTTTTAATGGTTTCTAACACTTGTAAAATGGGGTATAGCAGGATACCTTGTAGGAGATCACCTATTTAAGTGCGAGGACAAGCTGCCTCAAGTGAACGCACTTAAGAATCCAAGAAGTGTCCATGGCCACAACGGATAAAACATTATGAAGAACTAAGTAAATGAAGTTGTTGTGTCATACCGTTGACTTGACTTGCACTAAACACTGACGGTTCAAGACATCACGTTCACCGCGCAGTAAGTAAGTCCGATGGTATTCAACTATGGAAGGTTCCAAGCATATGCTACCTATTCAGATGCAACATCGGTCCACTAAAAGATTGCTGGAAAAGACACCAAGTGTGTGCGCCAAAATCTTTTTCAAGAGGGGATTGTTGGAAATTTACTAAATGTGGAATTAAGTATATCCCATTAATTTATGACTCGAACAATTGGGGGCCGCACATCAGAAATGTCGTTTCCATATACGTGCACGCGTAGTGCCAAGTATCGCAAATTTCATTAGTGAAAGAGATATTGGTACGTATGTAATACGTTTGAGACATAGAATTATGGACGGTTATTGACCAAATGACAAAGTATTCCACATTGGTAAACGAAGGAAGAAGTGTACGAAGTGTAAGATGAAACGAGTCGGATTTCGCCGTGGAGCCGTGGAGGGCCGCGACGCTAATTCATAGCCGCGACGCTTCAGAGGCAGAATGCTGCGACGGGAAGTTGGAAAGATCTGACCTTTGGGCTGGTTTTGGAGCATTGATTCTCCATTACTTGACACATGAATTCAGCCGTTATTTGGCTGAATGTAACCCCTCAATCAAGTGCCATTACATGGCTATTGAAGGCCATTAGTTGGCTAGTTGAGGGGTCTTCTACTTACACTATAAATTGAGGCCTTTGTCTCAATTGAACAAAACGCTCAACACTTAGTAAATACTCCAGATTTTCTGAATTCATCTTCTTCCTCTCTAGCAAAGTTACTATACTCAAAGTTCTTCAAGAGTAACACTTGAGTTTCCTTTGCTCACTTGTTAAAGTTGCTGTTGTATCTTGGGAGACTATTACTCAACACCGTAAAAGGAGATAGACGGGGCAATCTTGTCTTAAGGACAGAGTGCCATCACTCGACTCAGCAAATCACACAAACAGTTTGTTAAGTTCTTGATTTTCAGTTTATTGTAATATTTAGTTTATCATTTCTTACTATTATAATAATTACTTACTTCTTGTTTTCTGCAACAATTGTATCCCAACATTAGTTACATTTGGGATCGATGTAACCAAAATATAATGTATGTGACTATGTGTCTCGTACAATTTTTTTCAATTAATACCTCAAATTTCTTTACGTAAACATCGACTCTTTCTTCTCCATTAATCACAAATTCGAAGATGAGAACCTTGCAGCTCAAATTTCGAGAATTAATATCACATACTCTCCACTAAGAACAGCATCAAAATGAGTTTTCAAGGAACCTTTCATCTACATAATCTTTCATGTTTAACTTTTTCTACGTCCTCATTATTCAGTTCACTTTTGCTACGTCCTCGTTAATCACTTCTCTAAATTTTCTAAACAAATCTTGTTTTTGACTCTATTCCTTCTGAAAACGCTATCATCTTTTACATGTTTATGGGATATATATGGACCATTACTTTTATTTAATAGTTAATTAGTGTTAGAGATAACAACATAAAATTAACTATATTCACAAAATACACTTTTATTGATGAACGGCATTGCAACTTATTTGGTGATTTATCAACCTGTTGTAAGCACACATACGTTGGAGTGGTATAGTGTCAATGTAAATTATCAATTAAGATTATACCTCATTTTCTTTATTTATTTGAAACTTGGTCGCTTGTCAAATAAAAAACATTATAATTAAAAGAATAGTCTTTCAAGATGTTTTTAAAATTATTCTATTAAACGTGTTTCTTTATTCATTTACCTTTTAGGAGGTTGAAATTCCATTTTTTTGTCCAAGATGTATTTTCTCTTTTAATATTTCTGTTGGTATAGAATAACTGGTTATTTAAAATCATATAGGTGGAAATTAAACTTCGTCAAGTTAGAGAAGTGCTCTCTGACTGAGGAAACATGTAGACAAGTAAATTGCATAGAAACCTAGTGCAGAACTCTTTGTAAACATGATATGAAGTGGGAGAAAATTAAACTGATGATGAGAGAAAACATGAGAAGAATAAAGAAAATATCAAACTCCATTATTATTCAAATTGATGAGAAAACAATGAATTGAACGTGCAGATAGACTTGCATAAAAAATAAAAGAAGATATATAGTGTGGTACCTGGCATTAATAGTGGAAACCTCGATCAACCAGTTTCGCCTTACGACTTTACGAGACACTTGGAAGAGGAGAGAGATAGACAAGATAACCATCCATATTCAATGAACCCAAAGCTATTGAAGCTTTCTTTCTCCTTCTGGAAAATACAAATAGAGCCTCAAACTTACACCTACACGTCTTCTATTACAACTATACTTTAATTGTCTTACAATAATACTGAGTGGGTAGAGGGGTTTTGACCTCGAAATAAATGTACTCATATCGAGTGTTTTGCATACACTTTTATCATTTAATTAGCATGATTAATTAATATATAATATTACCTTATTTAATTTATAGGAAATATAAATAATTATTACCATGTGGTTTGACCCTTCCTCAGATCCGCGCATAGCGAGAACTTAGTGCACTGGACTGCCCTTTTATTACCTTATTTAATTTATGACTTGACCATGGTTAATTAATGTTTAGTTGTTGTAAATGTGGATATTAGGCGAGTTTTCTCGATTGAAGTCTTCTCATCAGCGAGAGGCTAGCTAGTGACCAACGGTTCTCATCCCCTTGCCTTTTTGACTTTCTGACATAGTCTATCCTTGTCAACATTCGCCTTCTGCTTCGAGCCTGACTAATAGTGAGCTTCCTTATAGTCTATTCCATCCTAAAAATTAATAGAATTCTAATTATCAAATTCCATCGTATTTCCTTATACTCAAGATATCTTAGATAGATTTGTAAACTAATAACCTGTTGGAAATTTACTAAATGTGGAATTAAGTATATCCCATTATTTATTACTTAAACAATTGGGGCCCCGAACATCGAAAACGTCGTTTCCACACACGTCACGTAGTGCCAAGTATCGCAAATTTCATTAGTGAAAGAGATATTGGTATGTATGTAATATGTTTGAGACATAGAATGATGGACGGTTATTTGCCAAATAACAAAGTATTCCACGTTGGTAAACGAAGGAAGAAGTGTAAGATGAAACGAGTCGGAAATCGCCGCGGAGCTATGAAGGGTCGTGACGCCACACCGTCGAAGCCGCGACGCTAATTGGTTTGCCAGTCACTGGAGTCGCGGCGCAAATTCACACATAGAGGTTTCAGCTACTTAAAGTGAGAGTGCATCCAAAAATTCTAGAAGAGTGCTTGGCCTTGGTTGAAACAATTATACGTGTCAATGGACCGATTTCACTAGCAGAGCACTTTCTCCAATGTGCGCAAAGAGAGATGCCACTTTCAATGATGGACACCGACCCTTGTGTTAAAGTAGCATAGAGTTTTGCTTGGATTTGCGTGAACTAGCAGATCGATCACTAAGAGGGGATGCTCCCTCCAGCATGAGCGAACCCTTTCGGAACTGGTGTTGAATGGGCGCCACTATCCCAGCCCGCCTTTCGGCTGGTTTAAGATGATGAGAAAGAAATGAAAGTCCATTTCGGGTTGATTCTATTCCCCCGCTTGCCCAGGAAATGAGAAGGGTTGAAGACCGTGAAGTCCACCCTTTTAGCCTAGAGGAAATTTGGAAGCAACAGAGCCGCGACACTTTGGAGGCAGAATGCTGCGATGGAAAGTTGGAAAGATCTGACCTTTGGGCTGGTTTTGGAGCATTGATTCTCCATTACTAGACACATGAATTCAGCCATTATTTGGCTAAATATAACCACTCAATTAAGTGCCATTACATGGTTATTGAAGGCCATTAGTTGTCTAGTTGAGGGGTCTTCTCCTTACACTATAAATTGAGTCATTTGACTCAATTGAAGAACACTACAAACACTTAGAAAATACTCCAGATTTTCTGACTTTATCTTCTTCCTCTCTAGCAAAGTTACTATACTCAAAATTCTTAAAGAGTAATACTTGAGTTCCCTTTGCTCATTTGTTAAGTTGTTGTTGTATCTTGGGAGACTATTGCCCAACACCGTAAAATGAGATATACGGGGCAATCTTGTCTTAAAGAAATAGTGTCATCACTCAACTCAGCAAATCACACAAGCAATCGATTAATTTCTTGATTTCCAGTTTATTGTAATAGTTAGTTTATCCTTTCTACCATTTTAATAGTTACTTACTTCCCGTTCCCTGAAACAATTTTATCCCAATAATTTTAAGACAAGATTTGTTGTAAGTACCTAGAAAGATGACTGGAAGAGAACAAACTGCTTCTGATTTTGTTGTTGCTGCTACTCAAGGCAATCCTTCTGCCTTCCCCACTGCTCAAGGCACACCTAATGCCTTTCCGGTTGCTCAAGGCTCATCCAACGCCTTTACTGCTGCTCAAGAAAACGTTGTCGTTCCTCCACCAGCTGGATTTCACCATGAACGCCCTGAAAAGTTCATGGATTCAAACTTCAAAAGATGGCAACAGAAGATGCTATTCTATCTGATTGTTATGGGAATGACACGTTTCATAATAGAAGATCCTCCACAAGCTGGAGATGAAATGGACCCTTCGCCTTCTGAAACGGGTGAAGGGGGCCTAGGTATCCATATCATTAATGGCATGAAGATGGTTCTTGATGCATGGAGTCATAGTGATTTCATGTGTAAGAATTACATATTGAACTGCTTGTCAGACCCTCTCTACATGGTGTATTGCACCGTTAGCACTGCCAAAGAGTTGTGGGATAACTACAAAATAAGTACAATGCACAAGATGCAGGTACTAAGAAATTCATCGTTAGGAAATTTCTGAAATTTCAAATGGTGGATAGTAAAACAGTGATGTCCCAAGTCCAGGAATTCCAAATGATTCTACATCACCTGGATTTGGAAGGAGTGAAACCAAATGAGCAGTTTTTGGTTGAATCACTGATTGAAAAGTTACCTCCCTCGTGGAATGAGTTTATGAGTTACTTAAAACTCAAAACAAAGGAAATGACATTTGAAGAGCTTATTATCAAACTCCAAATTCAGGAAGATAATAAGAAGGCCCTTGCCTGGGAGTAAACTACCCGCTGAGGCAAAGGAAAATCTGCCTGAGGCCAAAGGGAACCCAAGCAAGAAGTGCAAGTTTTAGAAAGATGGCAAGACCCAAACAGTGGAGAAGTTTAAAGGAAATTGTCACCACTGTGGGAAACCTGGTCACATGATCAAGGACTGCCGCAAGCTCAAGACTGAGCAACAAGAGAAGGCCAAGGCTAAGGGCAAGACATATGTTAACGTTGTCAAAGACCAGTTTTTGGACGACATGATTGAGGAGTTCTTAGCGGTGGTGCTAGAAGCAAACCTTGTTGAGAATCTCATGCAATGGTGGATGGACACAGGTGCTACAAGACATATCTGTTCCAATAGAGATGCCTTCTCCACTTATACACCGGTTAAGAACAAAAAGTTGTTCATGGGCAACAACGCTTCCTCTGACGCGCTGGGGGTATGAAAGGTAGTCCTGAAGATGACTTTTGGAAAGGAGCTCACTCTGAAGGAAGTGATGCAAGTTCCTGAGATTAGAAGAAATTTAATTTCAGGTCATTTATTGGTTAATGCTGGTTTTAGGCTAGTGTTTGAGTCCAATAAATTTGTAGTCACTAAGAATGGAACGTTTGTGGGAAGATGATTCATCTGTGAAGGCCTCTTCAAAGTTAACGCCATGTCTGTATTACGTACAAGCAATAATATTGAAGCTTCTTCTTACTTGCTTGAGTCCTCTAATTTATGGCATCATAGATTAGGACATGTCAACTACAAGTCCATCCAAAGGTTGGTAAAGTTAGAGTTGTTGCCGTCTATCGACGTAAACCCTTAACATAAGTGTGAGGTGTGCGTAGAGGCAAAACTCACAAAGCTTTCTTTTCGATCCGTCGAAAGGAATACCGCACCTCTAGAACTTATTCACACAAATATATGTGATTTGAAGTTTGCACAAACTAGAGGGGGAATAAGTACTTTGTGACATTCATTGATGATAGCACAAGATATTGTTACCTTTACTTGTTGAAAAGTAAAGATGAAGCCTTTGAAGCGTTCTGATGTTACAAAGCAGAAGTTGAGAACCAACTAAACATGCAGATTAAATCCATTTGTAGCGATAGAGGGGGAGAATATGTAGCGCCATTTGAGGAATATTGTGTCGAATCGGGCATTGTTCATCAAACAACGGCTCCATACACACCTCAGTCGAATGGTGTGGCGGAACGTAAGAACCTCACATTGAAGGAAATGATAAATGTCTTGCTCATCAATTCCGATCTTCCCCAAAATATGTGGGGAGAAGCCGTCCTTACTACTAATACGATTTTTAACAGAGTCACACATAAGGGTAAGGACAAAACTCCATATGAATCATGGAAGAGAAAGAAATCCACCTATAAATATTTAAAAGCGTGGGGTTGTTTGGCAAAGGTCAAAGTACCCAAGCCAAAGCAGGTCAAGATTGAGCATAAGACTGTAGATTGCATTTTCATCGAATATGCAAATAACAATAGTGTTTATCGCTTCTTAGTGCATAAGTCAGATATTCTAGATATCCGTGGGGGAATAATCATGAAATCAAGGAATGCTCAATTCTTTGAAGATAATTTTCCTAGAAAGGAAAAAGACATGGCCTCTCGCAAACGAAGTTATGACAAAGCTCTCAGGAACCGGGAGTCGTTGACGGCCCGGATCTAGATGGTTCAGATCTAGTGGATCTCAAAGTGGCTGAATATCTAGAATCTAGTGTTCCAGATTCTCATAACTTGGAGACTCCAAAGATGGAACTAGGGCGAAGTAAAAGGGCCAGGAAGGATAAATCGTTCGGTCCTGACTTTGTAGCTTATATGGTTGATGATTAACCAAGGGCAATTGTTGAAGTATTGTCAAATCCAGAGGCACCACTCTGTAAAGAAGCTATTGAGAGAGAAATAGGCTCCATTCTGCATAACCATACTTAGGAGTTGGTTGATCTTCCTCCGGGAAATAAACCGTTGGGTTGTAAATGGATACTTAAACGGAAGTATAAAGTAGATGGGTCTATAGATAAGTATAAGGCCAGGTTGGTAGTCAAGGGCTATCAACAAAAGGAAGACCTTGACTACTTTTACACATACTCCCTAGTGTCTAGGATGACGTCCATACGAGTATTCATTGCGATCGCAGCGTTGCGTGACCTTGAGATACATCAAATAGATGTCAAGATAGCCTTCCTAAATGGTGATTTGGAAGAAGCAATCTATATGGAACAACCCGAGTGGTATGTGGTTCCACGGCAAGGGAAGAAAGACTGTCGGCTTGTCAAATCTCTGTATGGGTTGAAACAAGCCCCGAAGCAATGGCACGAAAAATTTGATAGTACTCTACTATCGAAGAGTTTCACCATTAATGAGTGTGATAAATGTGTCTACATGAAAGGTAACTCTGACTCATTCTTTATAATACGCATGTATGTAGATGCCATGATGAACACAGGGAGCAGTCCTAGCATAATTCTAGAGACTAAGAACATGTTGAAACAATGCTTCGACATGAAGGATATGGGTATCACAGATGTCATCTTAGGGATAAAGATCTCTATGTCATCGAGGATGTGTTGAGAAAGTTTGGGATGTTTGACAGTTCGCCTATAAAGGCACCACAGGATAGAAATCAAAAGCTTGATAAAAATCGTGGTGCACCCGTATGCCAGAAGCAATATGCACAGGTGATTGGTAGTTTGATGTACTTAACAAACTGCACCCGACCTGATATTTCTTATGCAGTCAACAAGTTGGCTAGGTTTACCGGTAATCCGAATAATGATAATTGGAAGGCATTGAATCGGGTACAACAATACCTGAAATACACGCTAACTTACAAGTTGCATTATTTGAGATATACAACTGCACTAGAGGGGTACAGTGATGCAAACTGGATATCTGATATAGAGAACACCGAGTCCACCAGTGGGTATGTATTTACAATTGGTAGTGGAGTTGTGTCTTGGAAATCCTCTAAGCAAACTTGCATCGCCCGATCCACGATAGAATCGGAGTTTATCGCTTTAGGCAAAGCAGGAGAAGAAGCTGAGTGGCTTCACGACTTCTTAGAGGATGTTGTTTGTTGGGACAAACTCGTACCTTCTGTAATGATCCATTGCGATAGTCAGTCGGCTTTAGGAAGGGCACGGAGTGCTATGTACAACGGCAAGTCTCGTCATATTCGATGGAGACATAAGACCGTTAGGCAGCTGATCACCACGGGTATAATATCCATTGATTACATAAAGTCAAAGGATAACATAGCGGACCCCTTAACAAAGGGCTTACCCAATGATCAAATGTACTGCTTGTCTATGGGAATAGGCTTAAACCCAAAGTATAAGGACTAATACGGTGGTAACCCAACCTTAATGAGTGGAGATCCCAGGAATTAGGTTTAATGGGAAAACTAAGCTGTAAAGGTTCAGTTGATCGCTTCGGTGGAAGTATGAGCACTTCGGATAGTGATTTCTGTAAGGAAACACCAAATCCAAAGTCGTTCCCGCGATAAACTATAAGTGTTAACTGCAGTATGAGTAAAGGTTAAGTTTCCAAAACCTTTAATGATCCTCACCGCTTGAGGTTAGGTTTGGGGAAACTTTTAATGGTTCCTAACACTTGTAAAGTGGGGTATAGCAGGATACCTTGTAGGAGATCACCTATTTAAGTGCGAGGACAAGCTGCCTCAAGTGAACGCACTTAAGAATCCAAGAAGTGTCCATGGCCACAACGGATAAAACATTATGAAGAACTAAGTAAATGAAGTTGTTGTGTCGTACCGTTGACTTGACTTGCACTAAACACTGATGGTTCAAGACATCACGTTCACCGCGCAGTAAGTAAGTCCGATGGTATTCAACTATGGAAGGTTCCAAGCATATGCTACCTATTCAGATGCAACATCGGTCCACTAAAAGATTGCTGGAAAAGACACCAAGTGTGTGCGCCAAAATCTTTTTCAAGAGGGGATTGTTGGAAATTTACTAAATGTGGAATTAAGTATATCCCATTAATTTATGACTCGAACAATTGGGGCCCCGCATGTCGGAAACGTCGTTTACACACACGTGCATACGTAGTGCCATGTATCACAAATTTCATTAGTGAAAGAGATATTGGTATATATGTAATACGTTTGAGACATAGAATGATGGACGGTTATTGGCCTAACAACAAAGTATTCCACGTTGGTAAACGAAGGAAGAAGTGTACGAAGTGTAAGATGAAACGAGTCAGAAATCGCCGCGAAGCCGTGAAGGCCGCGGTGCCACACCGTCGGAGCCGTGGCGCTGGAGCGCCGCGATGCTAATTGGTTGGCTAGTCACTGGAGCCGCGACGCTAATTCACAGTGCCGCGACACTTCAGAGGCAGAATGCTGCGACATGAAGTTGAAATGTTCTGACCTTTGGGCTGGTTTTGGAGCATTGATTCTCTATTACTTGACACATGAATTCAACCATTATTTGGCTGAATGTAATCTCTCAATTAAGTGTCATTACATGGCTATTGAAGGCAATTAGTTGGCTAGTTGAGGGGTCTTCTCCTTACACTATAAATTGAGGGTTTTGGCTCAATTGAAGAACACTACACAACACTTAGAAAATACTCCAGATTTTCTGAATTCATCTTCTTCCTCTCTAGCAAAGTTACTATACTCAAAATTCTTAAAGAGTAACATTTGAGTTCCCTTTGCTCATTTGTTAAGTTGTTGTTGTATCTTTGGAGACTATTTTCCAACACCGTAAAAGGAGATACACGGGGCAATATTGTCTTAAAGAAAGAGTACCATCACTCAACTCAGCAAATCACACAAGCAATCAGTTAAGTTCTTGATTTCCAGTTTATTGTAATAGTTAGTTTTTCCTTTCTACCATTGTAATAGTTATTTACTTTTCGTTCCCTGAAACAATTGTATCCCAACATAACCCATATAGTAGATGGGCTTGTGGTATTTGAATTAAACGTGTTTAATTAGGCGACATATATATATGAGCTTATTATTAATTCATTAGTATCATACATATTCGATGGGCAAAAATATAGAAGTTAGTATTTTAAACTTAAATATATAAGCAATTTTTTCCAGTTTTAGTATTGTAATATTTCATCATAAATGATTCGTTTTGGGACAAGAACAACTTGATTTTATAATTAGTATTGAAAGAATAGCATTGACAATGCTATGATTGCGTTAGCACGTCATGTTGTACGATCATGATATAGAAGACATTAAGTTTTGCTTTCTAAGTTGAAAATAACTATCAAGGTTGATGCTGTCAAGAAGTAATAATAATAATAATAATAATAATAATAATAATAATAATAATAATAATAATAATAATAAGGGCAGCTCAGTGCACTGAGCACCTGTTATGCGCAGGGTCTGGGGAAGGGTCGGACCACAAGGGTCTATTGTACGCAACCTTACCTCACATTTCTGCAAGAGGTTGTTTCCACGGTTTGAACCCATGACCTCCTGGTCATATTGCGATAACTTTACCAGTTACTCCAAGGCTCCCCTTCTTATTATTATTATTACAACAACATGTCCAGTGAAATCCCACATCGTGGGGCTGAGGAGGGTAGAATGTACGCAGACCTTACCTCTACCTTGGTAGGTAGAGAGACTGTTTCCGAGAGACACTCTGCTCAAGACAGGCATATGCATAATCAAAAACAAGAGAAACCAAGTCAAGAAATTTAAAGCAGTATGGAAATGCTGGTATCAAAAGCGAATACGTCATGATATCGCATTCTGAAATAAAGAAGCAGTAACTAACACATAGCAACAGAAATCAAACTGCAGGGGACTATAGAGAAATACTAAACCTACTAGTGTGATAGGCTAAGCAGAGTTAGAAAAATAACACTACAACTACCAGTATGTAAGCATAAGTAGGACTACGCTCAACTTCCTACTACCCTAATCTGTGTCTTTCACAACCCCCTATCTAAGGTCATGTCCTCAGTAAGTTGCACATGCGTCATGTCCCGTCTAATCACCTCTCCCAAATATTTCTTCGGCCTACTTCTACCCCTCTTGAACCCGTCCATAGCCAACCTCTCACACCTTCATACTGGGTCATTTGTGTCTCTCATCTGCACATGCACAAACCATCTCAACCTCGCTTCCCGTATCTTATCCTCCACCGAGGTCACTCCCACTCTGTCTCGGATATCATCATTACTAATCATATCTCTCCTTGTATGACCACACATAATAATAATAATAATAATAATAATAATAATAATAATAATAATAAAGGTTATATTTCTATGAGATCTTTTGGTTCTTTGTAAATTGGCTTATTACCTCTTCTATTCCTTACTGATAAATATACACGGTATATGTCCACGGTTTGGGCTACTAATTTGGTATTATTTGTTGTAATATTTTAGTGTAATTATTACATTATTAGAATTGTACACTTACCATAATTGTATAGTTAGTGTCCAAGTAGAATAAGGTTTTAGGAGTAGAATAGCAATAAGATTTTCCTATTATGAAAATTGTAAATTGTATATATACTCTTTCATTAATGAGAATAATCAAGGGATTATTTCTTTCATGGTATCAAGAGTCTAGGTTTATTTTCTCTCCCAAATATTTCCGTCCAAACAGCCTGGAATTCGACCTCCCTTCCTCGGGTTCCATGCCCGGAAATTCTTTTTCTTCTCAAATTTCTTCTTCTGAATCACTACATCACGTCTTGCGTTGCTATTATGGCTAAGAACACGTTTCACCCTGCCCTTGTTGTTTATAATATCAAGAATTAGATTTCTACCATTCTTGAGACAAAAAACATCCATTATGCGACGTGGGCCGAATTATTCAAAGTTCATGCACACTTGCATCAAGTTCTCCATCATATTATTCCCGCGGCTCCTACGGATACGGAGGTTCCCAGACCCGAGGATGATCCTAAATTATGGACGACACTTGATGCTACTGTTCTTCAGTGGATTTACTCCACTATTTCTACCGACCTCTTGCAGACGATTATCGAAACAGATGCCACGGCGATGGCGGCTTGGAATAGAGTACGTGATATATTCCAAGATAATCAAAATTCCCGTGTTGTTACCTTGGAGCAGGAGTTCTCCCACGTCAACATGGAAGATTTCTCCAACATTTCAGCATATTGCAAAAGGTTGAAGGAGTTGGCAGACTAACTCCGCAACGTTGGTGTGCCAGTCACCAACGACCGTCTTGTACTTCAGATGGTTTCAGGCCTTCCAGAGGAATATAATGGCATTGACACGCTTCTTTGTCAGAGCAGCCCTCTTCCGCAATTTTATCAAGATCGTTCTATGCTTACACTCGAAGAAGCCGACTTGGCCAAAAGGCGGCTACCAGTGCTAGTCCCGTAGTCATGATGACCGAGTCCAATTTTCCTCTGTCCGGTTCCAACAACTCGGGCCAAAACCACAACAACGGTGGCGGCAAAAAAGGGTCAAATCGGACAAATAATGGAAAAAGTGCGGCAGCACCACAGGTGGCAGCCGGAACAGTGGAAATGGCGGTGGTGCCTTTCGGTTCAGTCATCAGTAGTAGTTTTGGGCCACACAGTGGGCCCGTATGCAGTGGCATTGGGCCGACCATTTTGGGACTAACAGTGGCGGATTTCCAGCTTACTATCCGGGAAACTGGAGCCCAAGGCTGTTTTCAACCAAATTAATTCCCCAAACCTTCCTATGAGTCTCCTAGATATTCTTCAAGGTTCAAGAATATATCCCAAGTGATTTGATTGAGATCTAACTCCAAATGATTGTGCAAGTGAAGAAAATGAGTTCTATGGCGTTGCTCTATTGTTGAGGGCTATTGTGGGCTTAAGGAAGTTGTTGTTTAAGGTTCCTCTAGTTCATTAAGGTAATATTGACCCCTCATTTCTTCTACTTAAGTTAATCCTTGTGTTGGTTGAGTTATAGGAGTGAAAAGCTACAAGTTAGATGTTTGGAAGTTGTTTTAAGTGTTGTTGCCTTGATTGGGGCTGTTTTGAGCCATGAATAAGACATGTTGTGGATTGAAATTGTGATGAATAGTTTGAATATATTGTTATTATTTTTGTTGTATTATGGTTGTTGTGCTTGATATGGAGGAGGTAAGAATTCAGGGGAGTGCTGTCCGATTTGCCATAGAACGAGCTTGTTGCTCGATAGTTAGCTAGCATGCCCTTCTTGTTTGTATGAATGTTATTTGTTGTTGTAGATGGATGATGAACAGATAGATGACAACGTCGTCATTGAAGATCACCCTCCAAGGTATGTAAGGGCTATCCTTCTTTCCTTCTAGCATGAATTTATAGTGTGTCCTCTATTATTAGAAGCCGAAGGGGACTAGTTCGCCTCCATATTTCTTAGTGACAGATCGATACCGTATAAGATTTAAGGGATCAACCTTGAGTAGAGATCCTGTTTAAGTCCTAAGAATCCAGTTAGTAGCGCCTCCAAGATATTCGTAAACTATTTACAAGTAAGATAAGAGTTTCAAATAGAGATGATCCGAAGAATCGTGATGCAAATATCCCCGTGAGCTCTAGGTTCCAATTCTATCTTCGAGATGATAAGCTCGGAGTTCCAAAAATGGTCGATCAACCTATGGTAATGTGTTTATCATGGTATGGAGAATGGAATAGAATTGTACTTGTTACATAAAGATTCAAGAAGGTGTTTATATTCGGCTTTGTATGTAGATCTTGGCCGAAGACCATGTTTGTTTATTTCTTTCAGCTTGTTGTTTTCCTTTAGTTCCTAGCTTAGTTGCTATCTTAGGACATAGTGTGCTATGTAATAACCCTTAGCTACTCACTAGGACACATTCAATGAGGGACAGTGACTAGGCCAAGAGAAGCCTCATCCAATAGTGACACGTACACGACAAAGAGAAGTGAATGCTCCATCTAGAAGTGTGGTCTTCAAAGTGAATGAATTGTGTATAGATTTTCTCAATGGGAGGATACCAAGACACGGTTTGGAGAAGCCGAGGGGTTGGACGAATTCCTCCCTCCACAATCGTCCAAGGGTTATGCATCTCAACACTATCCAAGGAGCTCATTCAAGTGCTAACTAATTCATGCATGTAATCCATCAAAGAGGTTCTAGAATCCATTTGATTTGGTCATGAGGTCCTCGGCCGATGACCTTTCCGTCCTCCTTTCCCACCTAGTCGACTAAGTCTTAGTCTATGCCTTTATGTTTTCTTTCTAAAAGGTTCCTTGTTCTACTATAAAATGAGCCCTTAGGATATTGTATTAAGTGGTTGTTGTTGAATATAAAACTTGAGTGTTTACTCATCTTTGCTAAGTCTTTCAATTCGGGATTGTAAGTTCTTAGTTGATCCTCTGGGAGGGTCACTTGGTTCTCCGGGAGAACCACCTATCTTTTCTAAGGTTTTGATCACCATTGCTAGGTTAGTGTTGAGCATTGCGGACAGAAAACCTCAACCTAGTCTTTTTGAAATTGATCGCAACATCCTTGGAGACCACACGAGCAATTAACTTCTCGTGTTACCATCCAAGAACCACATATCGACGGAAATGTGAATTGGTCTGTGATCAGTTTGCAATCCGCATTTTGTGTCCATATCTTGTTCCAATTACTTATTTCTCCACATTTCTATCTCCCGCAACACTTCATAAACATCTCCACAAAAGGCCACTGTCCGCACATAACCTTAGCCACACAAAAACACAACCAAACATATCAACATCCCACCCAAACTCCCTTCTCACACACCCTCACTTTCTTGGTGCACTTTCGAACCTTTGCCCCACCAAACAACCAAAACCCGAGCATCATCCTGACCCTCAACCCACCCATAACCACCACTCAAATATCCTTGACGCAATTCCAACCACACTTACCCGAAACATCCACCATATACCGCATTGCCGATAAACTGAGAACCCCATTTTCCTAGCCTACTTTCGGGCCAACCCGAATACAATCAGGACCCAAACCCTTTATCCACTCAAATACCTCCATACATACATCAAATTGGTATCAGAGCCAAGTGTTCCCGTCCCATGCAACACCGCTATGGCTAACATGAATGAGGAACTTAGGAGGGTTATGTCCGAGTTAGTTACGGAACATATGCAAGCCTTGAGAAAGGAACTTGCCAGGAATGCCATGAAGAACCACACCAAATCAGGACCTATACCAAACAGCCCAAAGGATGAAGGCTTGGTAATCCAATGCGAGTTGGAGGTTCCACGCGAAACACCAAAGGGAACACAAAGGGAACAAATCTTTTACACGCGTTGTAAAATAAATAATAAAGTGTGCAATATGATTATTGACATGAGAAGTAGTGTCAAGTTGGCCTCCGTGAAAATGGTGGATAAGTTAAAATTACCCACCCTCGATCATCTGAAGCCATATGATCTCCAACGGCTAAACCAAGACGAAAGACTAAGTAGTGAAACAAACTCTTGTTAGCTTTCAGATTTGAACATATGAAGATAAGGTATGGTGTGACATCCTTCCTATGGATGCATGTCATATTTTATTGGGGAAATCATGGCAACTTGACACGAAGGCACACCATGATGAAGAAAGGAATACTTATTACTTTTGAAAACATGATAAGAAAATCTGACTAGTGCCGATGTCACCTAGTGAGGTAAAGGACTTGAGAATCTGATGTGCAAAGAATCATGAAACCGAGGCCCTATTACTTGATGCACGAAGGGTATAAGAATAATCCAAGAAGGGGAGTCTTATGGATTCATTGGCGTGCAAGGAAAGGGAGAACATTGCAGAAGTTGTAAAAAATTACCGATGTGAAGGAACTCCCGAATGACGTTGCATCCGGAACACTACCAACGGAAGATAGTGAACTTGCCCTTGATTTATTTTCGAGGAGTTCATTGTCTACTCACCAAGACTATGGATGTCAAGAGCAAGAATTGGTGGGCAAAAGCCAAATGAGCCCTAGTCCGTGCACCATTTCTATACCGAGGTCGAAAAATCCTTTTGAGTTTGCAACCGGACCATCACCAATGGAAAGCATTGAACATACTCTTGGTTTAATTCCGAGAAGTTATTTTTCTAATCAACAAGCTTGCAAACACAATCCGGAAACAGCTAAGGAAGTACAAGAACGCGTGCAAGAAATACAAGGCGAGGGTCATGTCTAGAAAGACTTTAGGTTGTATACGATGCACAACTTGTTGGTGTCAAAAGAACATGAGAAGTGGCACACTTGTGTTACCACCCAATATGGGTCTGAATGTACAAATGCAAGTGCGGTAAGAAGCTTACATGTCTCGGCTTCTTCATATCCTCATGCCATAAGAAACTATGGTGCCCTTACTGCCCCTATTTCGACCATGGAGCCACTAATTAAAATTGAACATCATGCCAAAAGAATCGGCGTTGGTCCCGTCCTACTAAATTTGATATTAATAATTATCAAATAATTGATAAAGTTGTTAAAAAGGCCTTTTTATCTTACAATTCATCAAAATCCAGAAAACACTCAACAATTCAAAGATAATTAAGGCATTAGGAATCTGGGTGATCACGCGCTTCACGTGGTATTTATTAGGATTAGGACTGAGAAAATGACCGCTTATTTCAGACAACCCAACCCGGACCATCGCTTTTATCGTCAATAGAGAGAGCCGCTCGATAAAGGAAGTCGACTTTGGGAAAAAATCATTCCTTTGCCGGACGCTAGTCAAAGTAGTAAAAAAGGGCAAGTGGGTGCGTTGCTGGGCAGAAAGACATGACGGCATGAAACTCGATTACGTACGCTGATTGTTCGTCCACTTCAAACGCTCAATACAGACCATTTTTCATGTGAAATGACAGGGATTGGTTTGGTTACTTAGGGAATCCCAAAGTTGTATTTTCTTATGTCATTAGGAAAACAAATTTGGAGATTCAAATCCAAGAATCATTCATACATTCTAAGTCAATAGTTAATGATTTCTATTTTTATAAAGTTGAATTTTGGATTTTGCGACTGAAAATCCACTTTTGATCCGCCCCTTGTCCCCGAATATGGGTAATAAAAATGTTCTAAAAAATGGTGGCTCCAATCTGACCTAGCTGGCGAACGAAATAGTGTAAAACGAAGTGCTTCGAATCATTGCTATTTGATCGATCCTTTTGATTTTGATCTTTTAAGTAAACTGATGGGGGGATGCGGAGAAATAGGTCGAATTACTATATAAAGAAGAGTGGTTCGGAGGAGAATTGGCCATTAAATCTTGTGAACTAATCGAGACCAAAATTGGAAAAAGAGATACGAAAGGAGAGGAATAACCAATCGATGAAATAACATGAAACCATTCTATTTCAATAGAGGTACGAGAAATTGTGTGGGACAATGAAGGGGAAGGTGCCCCTCAACTTTGGAGAGTGTTCTATCCAACCTACTAGTAGACTCTGTGATTAGCTCTAAAGCCAGTGAATGTGTAGCAAAAGAAGGGTATTGTGTGATTCATCCTAACAACTATCGATTGGGTTAAAAATGTGCCCCTACACATGAAAAAATGAATTAAAAGGGCAAAAGAGAAGAAAAAAAAATGGGTTTTTGTGATTGGAAAGTACGTCGAATTTTTGTTTGCAATGCGATATAAAGTGTAACATCATCTTCAACCAACCTCCACCGTACTTTCGGTGAGATCAAGAGGAAGGGTTGCTTGTCAAGCTGGCCTATATATAATAATAAGAAATTTCTTTCTATTTTCTATTATTATATAATAGATTCTAGTTGAAAATGGAAAGTTTTGCTTTCTTTTAACCGGCTCCTTCTTCTTTGTCAACGCTACTAAGGACCTATAGGTTTGCCTACTTTACTTATTAAAGATAATGAGAATGAGTTATTCAAAGAAAAAGGAAAATGCCCTACTTAGTTTCGCAAGCCTTTGTCATTGTCTGTCAACTAAGTAAGGCCTGAGGTCCCCTGCGAATCCGTAAATCTGAGGAGCGTGCTGCAACAAAAGGATGGTCCCCTATGCATTTTATTTTTTCCTTAAGGGAAAAAAAGTACCCGACTTTTGACTTTATTTAATTGTTTAAAGAATGAAAGTAATCGTTGATAAAAAGAAAGAGGGGAAGAATCGACGAGGCGAGTGTTCTCGAAGAGAAAATCCTGATGATGATAAAAAAAACGTGAGGAGAATTCGAAATTGAAATGTTAGAAGGTGCAAAATCAATCGGTGCAGGAGCTGCTACAATTACTTCAGCGAGAGCTGATATCAGTATTGGAAACGTCCTTAGTTCCTCAATTCATTCCGTGGCGCGAAATCCATTATGGCAAAATAATTATTTGGTTATGTCATTTTGGGATTTGCTCTAACCGAAGCTATTGCATCGTTTTCCCCAATGATGGCCTTTTTTTTTATCTCATTCGTATTCTAAGTCCCTTAGCAATCATTTATGGTAGATGGGTAAGCTGGCGAGGACCCCAGCTTAGATTAGAGTAACTGCCCTAGAAGGTCAACATTGAAATCGATTTTTATTGACCAATCAGAATTGCCTTCCAGGATCTATAATTGCCTCAAAATGTCCAATATATGTACATTATTGGACCTTTTGAATAACATCCAAGAATATCTTATGAAAATTGAACATTTTTGTAGCGAAGATATAAAATAGATATTGCGCATTTTAGAAAAGTATTTAGTAATTGATTTAGCAAAAAATAAGTTTTAAATCTTTTGGACTTACTTATTGAAAATAGATTGAATATCTTTAGCACAATTAATATATCATATATTCAAAATAAATTAAGAATTAAATTTAATAGATGTATCTAGGGAGAATTCGCTTTGAATAAACTATTCCCTAGATACACATGTCGTGTTATTTCACAATTGAATCAATTAATTTTTTTTAAAAAGACCTAAAGTTAGGGATTTATCAATAGGTAATGTTGCACCAATTCCCAACAAAAGGGCGACTGCGATACCAATAAAAAAGATAGTCGTCGCTACTGGACGGCGAAATGGATTTTGGAATTTATTAACATTCTCCAAAAAATGTCGTTGCATGTTTGGGATACGTTTGGTCTTCAATATATTCCCTAATGTCAGTAAACCACGGTTTACCATTGGGTGCCCTTTCAATGGCCAAAAGATCACTATTGAACATGCCGGGAGTCAACTCCAAAATTTTCAAGACCAAAAGTCTATTGCTCTCTCTAGTCCACTGCTTCAGAGTAAGGTATTGTTCATCACGGGGCCCTTGGTCCATTGGAGACACTTGACTTGGCTTATGTTTGGCTTATTGGGCTTAACTATACTTAAGGAAGGAAGGGACAATAAAATTCCAAGAGCAAATCGTCCTTGCAAGATATTGGCCTCCGGGAGGGTCACTTGGTTCTTTGGGATTGTAAGTTCTTAGTTGATCCTCCGGGAGGGTCACTTGGTTCTCCGGGATTGTAAGTTCTTAGTTGATCCTCCGGGAGGGTCACTTGGTTCTCCGGGACAATCACCTATCTTTTTTAAGATTTCGATCACCCTTGCTAGGTTAGTGTTGAACATTGCGGGCAGCAAACCTCAACCTAGTCCTTGTGAAATTGATCACAACATTCTTGGAGACCACACGAGCAATTAAGTCCTCGTGTTACCATCCAAGAACCACATATCGACCGAATTATGACTTGGTGTGTGATCGATTAGCAATCTGCATTCCGTGTCCATCTCTTATTCCAATTACTTGTTTCTCAACATTTATATCTCCCACAATACTTCATAAACATCTCCACAAAAGGCCATTGTCGACACATATCATTAGCCCCATGAAAACACTACCAAACATATCAACGTCCCATACAAATTCCCTTCTCACACACCCTCACTTTCTTGGTGCATTTTCGAACCTTAGCACCACCAAACCCCAAGCATCATTCTGACCCTCAACCCACCCGTAACCACCACTCAAAGTGCCTTGATGCGATTCCAACCATACTTAACTGAAACATCCACCATATACCACACTGGCCAGCCTTGCCGATAAAATGAGAACCCCATTTGCCTCACTTACTTTTGGGTCAACCCGAATACAATCAGGACCCAAACCCTTCATCCACTCAAAGCCATCTGTACATAAATCAAAAAGAGCTAAGGTGTTCGTAGCATAACATAAACAAAAAGAGGATGAGGTTATACTAGCTAATAGATGAGATCCTAAGAGCCTAGAGAGAGGAGCGTGTACGCATATTCGAGGAGAACTAAGAGACTTCCTAATACCAAGAGAAATAGGGTTGGAGGTACGACATAATAAATCACGAAAGAGAGTATAGCATACGAGTATATAAGGTACTCCTCAGACTTATAAAGATGAATTGAGTAGTAGAACGAGATGGTCAGACAAGAGCTAAGATAGTACACGGTGCCTTAAGGCTGATAGAGTAGATCACGAGCTAATAAGTTTGAACTGTGAACTACATAATGTACTAGATGAGTATGAACAAGTACGAGCTACAAATTATAGACTCAAGTACATTTTTTACAGAGGGTTGTTTGTTGTTGCATGTATGCACTTGCTTCAGGGCTATGATGCTGCCTTAAGAGCTATTGACATTTCCTTCAGGGCTATGATACAGACTGCCTTCGGGGCATTACAGGTATGTGCATTGCCCTCGGGGCTATACAGATTTTCTTTGTGGCTATTGGCCATATAGATTGAATTCGAGGCTATATAGACGCACGCTTGCCTTCGGGGCTATACAAATATAAATTGCATTCAGGGCCATTCAGATTGCCTTCGGGGCCATGCATTTACATACCGGATCCCTTGTGAGGCCGGATTATTGTGTCTAGATTGTACACTAGATAGTAATGTATTAAAAATAAGAAATTAGAGATAGAAATGATAGTACATTGAGTCGTGACATAATATATTTTATAGATAAACAAAGGTTTAAGAGGTCTAAATGACTACGACCAGGTATGTTGACCGTGAGGTTGTGGTCAGTCCACTCTCGTCCCCTCGTTTCAGTAGAAACCTCCAGCATATTTACTTATGTTCTTCAGCTTCAGAGTTTATATATATATATATATATATATATATATATATATATATATATATATATATATATATACATATTTCTTTCCGCCTTACATACTTGGTACATTTCTTTGTACATCCCATTGCTGGGGAACTACATTTTATGCCTGCAGGCACAGGTAATTAGTTCAACGTGTTTGTCCAGCAGAGCATATTGGGATTCAGCGAAGGATCAGTAAGACTCCATCTCTTTCGGAGTACAGCCGAGTCTAGAGGTCAGCTAGTAGATATTTTGTACAGACTCTGGGTAGTCCAGGGCCCTGTTCTAACCATGTTTGATTTCAGTTATATTTAGAGACTTTGTAGACACAGGTTCAGTATGTCTAGTATATCAGTGGTCTTGCTGGCCCTTGTTTTATATTTATTTGAGTTACTCAGCATGATAGTTTATAGAGGCCTCTTTGGCCCTTAGTAGCTTTTAGTAAAAGCAAGTTCGGCCTTGTTGGCCTAGTTAGAGATTTCTTTTACAGTATGGCCTCAAGGGCCTATCTTATCTATAAGGCTCAGACTTTGAGCTCAGCTTGGTACGCTCAGACTTTGCAAGGTACTAAGTGCCAGCTATACCCCCAAGGCTGGTTCCAGGCCATGACAATTTAGATGTCCACCCAGGCTGCAGTCATCTCAGTTACAGGGTTGTATTCCATCAGGACCAGGTTAGAGCTCACGAGTATCAGGCTCCCAGAGGCAATAGAGTTCGGAGCAGATGGGATCTGCCCCTCCGCGTTGTGGTACTTACGATAGAGGGCATTATGGATGGTGCATGTTAGGATTTACCGCTTGCTATACATGTGGCTGTGAGGGTCACATGAAGAGGGATTGCCTGGACAGAAGGCAAGGTAGCATGGCCCAGCCAACATACTAGGTAGTAGGACCATCTACTTCACTACGCGTCCCTGGTTAAGGGTCTTAATCTTCCGCGGGCCGAGGTAGAGGTGGAATCTTTAGTTCATGCGGTTGTCAGAACTGCATCTACACTTTAGCTGGACGACAGGACCCTGAGTTTTCTCCAGATGAGAACCCAGGTATAGTAAACTCGCACCACCTAGTAAATACACTTAGACAAGTTCCAGATTTACTTTCTCCATAGTGCCTAATTAGTTATGAAAGAATTGATATATTACAGGAATTTTGAACTAAGTCATTCGTAGTGTACAAGCCAAGGGTTAAGTTAGAGATTGTTGGATAGTTTTTGAAGAATTACGCGATAAAGATGCATAACCAGTAAATCTCAGTTGATTTTATAAGGTTGACCCTAGCCGCTCTAGATATGAAAGATAGAAGGATTAGGTGAGAGGACGAACCTAAGAAGAAATTAGAAACCTTTCTGAAAAGGAACATAGGCTAGAAGAGGCCCGCGTGTCCAATACAAGGGAAATGTAGGGAAGATGATAGTTGTAAGCCTACTTAAATAAATAACGAATCTTTTCAGTAGGATGTAGGTTAGAGGATTTAAACTTTACCAATTTCGATTTGAACAACCTAAGAATAGCCAATCTATGGGTAAAGAAGAAGGCTAGAATATATGTGACCTGAAATGTGAGAATCAGAGACGAGTTAGCAAGAGTACCAGGTACACTTTACGGTGAGGTCCCAATTGGGAGTTATCCATACAGCAAAATGTCCGGGCAAAAGAATTCATTATCAAGTCCCTAAGGGGTAACATTCGGGGATGCATGTTTCTAAGGGGGAAAGGATGTTACATCCCTTAATTTCATATGTTAAGTATACCTTAAGGTAAGGATCCTAAGACAAAGAAGAGGGTTACCTTGGGATGATTGAGAAATGATTGAGTTGAAACCTGAAGAAGTCGTGAGAACAAGAGCTGCTAGGCCATTTGTACTTGCAATATTTACATGGTGTACATCATGTTGAACCGAGGTGAGATGAGAAGATTTACGTTGGACGTAAAAGGTTAAGGAAACCCTACATGGTGGTTTGCGTTGCAAAACCCACCGCAGATCAGATGTGGTGGGAAACTTCTACAAATAACCTTGAGTGGTGGCTTCACTTGTTATTTCATTTCTCACTAGATCAGACCCTAGACAAGTCCTAAAGTTCTCCTAGTGTTCTCCCAAGGTTATAATATGGTTCTAGAGTGAAATCCAAGGCTTATAAAGTGATTCAAGTGCCGAAGAAATCATAAAGCTCGGTAGATCGTGTTCCTCTCTTTTGTGCTCAAATTGGAGGATCCTTCGTGAGAAAGTAAGCTCAGGGTAGAAGTTGTTCTTGAGTTTGATGGTAAGGAATCTCATCTACTTTATGTTCTTGAGATTTTGAGAGTTATAATTAAGTTGTAAATAGTAGAATTTTTTTAGTATTGATAAAGAACTCATGTTAAAAGCCATATGAGTGTGTTGTGGAAAATTAAAGGAATTGTTGTTGCCCTTGTGGTAAGAGATTGTTAGAAACAACTTGAGTATAATGTTGATAGGGTTGTTATCATGATTTTCCATATATTGAGTCATTGATGGAAGTGAGAGTTGAAGAAAGGAGGAAGAAAGCTAAGTTTAATTATAAATCGAATTCGTCGACAATTATAGTTGCCGCTAGATATAATAGTGATGTTGTGTACTTGTTTTGGTATAGATTGAGGTACGTTGAGGGCTGGTTTCATCGCATTGATTGGGGCAGATATACAAAGGTATGTGAAGGCTAACCCTTTTCTTATTTTTGGCATGATTTCTTTCACGAACTAGTTCCGAGTCCATCACACCAAGATGTGCTAGTTACATAAATCAAAATTGGGTTACCATGACCCTATCCTAACAGTCATTCCTTGTCGAGAACAAGTTATAGTTAGTCGTGTGTAGACAAGGATTTGAAATGATAGAAAGTATGAATGTAAACTATAGAGAAGTAAAGTTACCTTCGGCTATGATAGTTGCCTTTGGGGCTATGATGCTTTTCTTTGGGGATACAACAGATTGCCTTTGGGGATATTGGCCATACAATTGCCTACAGGGCTACATAGATACGGATTGCCTTTGGGGCTATTTATCTATATCTACATTCCTTATAGGAGGTTAAGTAATGAATCTAGGTTGTGTAGCTAATATACCACAAAGACAGGTAAGCCTAGTCAGGTTTCCTTTAACTGTTCTGCAGTTTATATTCAGATTGCTTTACCTTTCAGTATAGTTCAATTTCAGTCACATTACATACTCAGTACATTATCTCGTACTGATGTCTCTTTTCCTGGAGACACTGTGTTCATGCCCGCAGATTTAGAAAGGTTGTAGGAAGGATCGCACCAGTAAGACCCACCGAGTATCAGCTTTTGTAGTAAGCTCCAGATCATTAGGAATTTCCAGGTCTAGCTTTTGATATATTATAGATCAGAGGTAGGCCGGGGCCCTGTCCCATTCATGATACAATTATGACTCATTAGATACTTGTAGACGTGTTTGTATATATAATAGTGCCAGTATGTAGCCTAGTCGGCCCTTATTTATAGTCTATTTTGGATTTTATTGCGTACAAGGACTAAGGTAGGCCTTGTCGGCCGTCGAGTCATGTATATATATATATATGTGCGGGGATAGTCCCATTTTAGTCGAGTTTATTTCTAGTTACATATATTTCAATATACGGCCTTGTCGGCCTAAGTCGAGATTGCTTTTCTAGTAGGGCCTCCAATGCCCAGTCTGCTTTTAAGGCTCAGATTATGAGTTCAGTTTGGTACGCTCGGACCTAGCAAGGTACCGGGTGCTAGCCACACCTCACCTAGGTTGGGGTGTGACAGTGTGCATCACATCAATCAATATAAAGTGTATCAAAGAAGAATAAATTGTTGAAAAAATAGTAATTGACATTAAACAAAATATAATAATTTTTCTTTGATTTCTACAAATAAAAATGAAATAAATGGTCCTTTCTGTAAATTAAATATAACCATTCTTAGTTGCAAATAATTAGTATATATTAGAATTTTACCCGTAATGCATGCATTTGGTTTAAAAAATAGGTAACCATTTGGGTTAAACCCGGATGACATGGATAAAAAATAGGTGGCAATATTTAATTGGATGGTTGTTTTTCCTTTTATTTTTTTATACACACGTTGAATCTTTTACACCGGATAAAGTATTTTGTGTTTAAATGATACACAGGAAATGGGTTTGGAGGGTTAAAATGGAATCAATTTGAGATGGAATGCCAAAATGAAAATTGAGGGCAAGTTAAAGGGGTTGTTTGAGTATTTGGCATGTTTTAATTATTAAATTAATTATTACACATTAAACGTAAAAATATGTGAAATGACATGTTATTTAATTATCGTAAGTGAGAGTTTTTTCTGAATTTAACTTAGAGAAAATATATAAAATCCCTCCTTAACTTGTCTCCAAAATTCACTTTAGCAATTTAAGTTTATGGGCGTTTAAGTATCCGCCCCTATTCTTGTTGATAGTGTATTAAATATTCCCTTAATAAGTGACATGGCAGAGAAAGTGTACTCACTTTCCTAGAAGTGCATGAAAAGGAAAAATAACACCAAAAATAGTCCAAACTGTACACGTGTCATCTTCTAAATGGATGAAAATTGTAACGACCTATCCGGTCGTTATGAGCCTTCCGACGTACTTCCTAAAAATGTCCCCCACTCAGTACTCACCAGTAGGTTACGCGTGGAATTTACGGGTTAGAGTAAGTCGTGGCCACAGTAAGGGATAAAGTATTTAAACTCGGAGAAATTCCGTAATTCCTATCTCCGCCTCAGCGAAGACCGTACCGCCCCAGCGAGTTCACTCCCTCGACATCCTGTCCACTACAACGAATTTCCAGATATTTTAGTAGTCCCACTTTGGCGAAGACATCTTCCGCAGGAATGGTAGCGCCCCAGCAGAAATCACTGGACAACCCTAAAACCTTATTTCTTAAAACCTCCAAACTCGAGCCTCATTTCCCCAAATCCACTTCATCGCCTTGGAGGCTCGATAGTAGCAAATTTTTTAGTATTCGTCCAATTAATGCCTCGGGGTAAGATTCTTCAACCCTATTTATAGTTTTCAAACTTTTAATTCATGCTTTAATGGTGAGTCTTGGGTGGAGAAGATGTCTTTTTGATTTAAAAACCTCAAAACTTGGTTATATGAATGGTTAGCCTAAAACTCTAGTCCTAGAGTAAATTTTTTGATTTGTTAGCATGAAGTGGAAAAAGGGAACACCACCTTATTTATTCTTGAACTTGAGACTAGTTGTTCAACGAGAAATCAAGAGGTAAGTTTTCCTATAAAATGGAGATTTTTCCTAAATAATGGGACTAAGGTACATGGGTTAGTTAAGAATCATAATGGACTATTGAAGGGTTCCTTTTCACACTAGATAGAGTGTACTCTGTTAGAATTAGACTGATATGTTGACTCTATGTGTGTAAACCTAGGACATCCACATGTTTGGGTTGCATCTTGGCCATCCGATAACTGTCCGGAAACAAGTTGTGGACTAGGAGTTCGTGACACCTGCTCGACAATGAGGTAGGCTATGGTTTTATTTGTTATAAACTCTTATAGAAGTACGTGGTAGTTATAAGTATTAAGGGGTATTTGGCGTAGTTGGGGATCCCACCTTAGCAATTGTGATGAACGCTTGGGTGGGTACCGACGTATAACTGTGAATATGGGTGATTTGGGGAATCGACGTTAAGCCGATTCCGACTGTTAATATTTGGGCTTGTCGCCACTAATTGGGCTTGTCACCACTACTTGAGAGTGTTGTGCTTACTCATCACACGGTTTCCCCCTCTAGGGAGACCCAATATATATTTAGGAATGTGTGTTGTGTAGGACTGTATCCATGTTGTTATGATAGTGAAACATGTGTTATGTGGGCATGTAGACATTGATGTGGCATTCTGATTTTACTTGTCATGCATTAATTACTTTACATCTCGTCTAAATACTTGAATAGAAACCGATTTAAACTGATTATGCTGATTTCATGGTGTACACATATCCATATCAATCATACATTCTATCATTTGCATTGGATTATTGATATATTGCTGAGTACGGATTTGGGAGTCGGTTATGGTATATGGTACATGATATGAAAGTGATGACTAATTATGATACTTTAGCCCTTGAGCTGGTATCTGATAGGATCGGATGTGTATATGACCTCTTGAGTCCCCCATGAGTCACGTGATAGCTACTATAGCATCGTGTGTATGCCGAGTACATATATCATTTGCACTCATACATACATCATTTGCATTGCACCTCATTTATATTATACATGATAGGTAATTGATGATGTATGTGCTTAGTGTTGGATTCATTTATATTTGTGTACTTTGGGTTGATGGAAGGAATAAGTATTGATTGTGTAATTATCCTCTAAAATAGAAATGCACCCGCGTCACACAAGCTTAATATGTGTTGGTTATTGATTGGATGTACGGTTTGAAAGAACTGTTGGTGACCTGAGGAATTGTCCTAGTTAAATGTGCAATGTGTAAGGGTAATGTGGTTAAGGTTAGTATGAGCGCATGTGTGTTTCCTTGGTAATTGTTGGTAATGAAATAAAGTGTCTAACAAGACTTGTTGCACAATCATTGTGGTGTACTGATCTAAATGTTAGGTGCATGATTGCTTAATTTCTATCACTTGGATGTGTAAGACCCGTATTTATACGTGTGTAGAGAGAGAAGACCTTTAGAAGGATTATCAAATGGCATGACCGTGAACACATGTGTCATAATGAGACTAGGAGACTAAGACTAACCAGTAGTAAACGAAATTGTGGGGAACTTACTTGCCTAACGGGTCCGGCCTAGAAGTTTATAAATGGGATTATGACCTAGGTATAGTGTTAGATCACTGGGTGTCAAGATAAGAGTCCCTATGTGCTTTGTGGGTTATTTGTAATTGACCGTGGTTGATGCTTAGCGTGTTGAGTAGATTGTATGCTTGTAGATCATAGCTTGCATGAATGAACATAATTAGGTAACCGATAAGCTATCTAGAATAGGACCTACCTGTAGAGTAACTTATTACTTATATCTGTTACGTGACTTCCATCATTGTCGACCTATGATGACTACGGGGGTATGTTGTGTACTCATACTACGCTTGATGTATCTTTTACGTGGGTGCAGGTACTCAGTATATTTAGGTTGCGGCTTGTAGCACGGGAGAGCGAGGCAAACCATACGACGCCTTGATCTCCATCTAGTCAGGTTGTCACTATTATTCAGGTCGGCATTGTTATATTATTTCATTATTGTATCTTAGAGTCTTTGTACTAGTGAAACCAAATTTTGGGGTAGAAACTGTTGTATTCAACAACCTTTGAAATGTTTAAAAGATTATGTTGTATAAAGGTTTTATTCATTTCTTCCGCATTCTTGATTTAATAGCCTTTTTGTATGATTAAGGATAGTGGTTCTCCTACGGGTTACTGTAGGTGCCCTCATGGTACAAATGAGATTTTGGGTCGTGACAAAAATTAATTATACTTAATTATACACAAATTGGCTATTTACTCTTTCGGCAGTGTGATAGAGGTTTGTGTACAGATTGCACAGTAATCCGAGTAAGAACCTCACTGATGTAAATCAGTCCGCGAACCTAAACTCCCAATATGAGTCGGGGAGTTCCCTCCTAAGAGTGCCAACAATGGCATGTCATTCTACACTTGGATGCCTAACATGGCATGGAAAATGTAATAGAATTGGACTAATTACGTGAAGATTCAAGTACATATTTTATTTGGCTTTGTAAGTAGGTCTTGGCCAAAGACCATGTTTGTTTTTCTTTTAGCTTGTCTTTATTTCTTAGCTTAGCTTTTAGTTCTTCTTAGGACATATTTAATGTACCACATAATAGGACAAGGTAATCAAGGACAAGGATGTAAGGGAAATGGATGACTAGGCCGAGAGGATAAGTTGGCAAGGAAAAGAGGATGTCTAGATCATGTGAAAGGAATTAAGCCAAGTTGGCAAGGACAAGAATGGTCTAGAAGACGAGGCTTCCAAAAATACAATTCATGAACTAACTTGAGGACTCCAAGAAGATGGTGTTGGTCAAAATACTCCCTTATCCATTCGTCCAAGGCATATAAATGCAAGGAATAGAAGCTTCCAACATATTCAAAGAAGATGAGGTTGTTGGATGAATCAAGTTAATGAATGTTGTTACATAGAAGACAACAATTTTGGCCTAGAGAAGAAGAAGAGGTGGCCGAACTCCCTTAGTCACCAAGTCAATCCAAATGCGTTCACACTAGGTGTTAGTTTGTGTCTTTTCATTTGCTTTCTAGAATAGTCTATTTTGTACTATAAATAGAGACCTTAGGCCATTGTAAAATTCAGAGATTTGTTTGATATAAAACTTGAGTGTTTACTTATTTTGCTAAGTCTTTAAATCCGTGATTGTATGTTCTTAGTTGGTTCTCCGGGAGGACTTTTGGTTCTTGTATGAGCCAAACCCCTTAGTGCAAGTTGAAGTTAGGACTGTGTGACCTAGTTAAATCCAAGCTAAAGTTTCCCTTCGGTGTAAGCTTGGTTAAGACCGTGTAACTTAACTAAGTCCAAGCTTAAGGAACCCCCTTTGGTGCGAGTGGACGTTGGGACTGTGTGACCCAACCAAACCCAAACCTAGGGTCTATCTTAAGGTTTCTGGCCAACGTTACTTGGTTTGTATTCGGGCTTGTACTTAGAAACGCCGGTCTAGTCCTTGTTAAATTGGTCACCCCAAGTGTCGACTTGGGAATTAAAAACCCCTTATCATTATCCTTAACATATCGACCGAACCTCACTTAAACCACAACAACCGAACCAATACTTAACCAAATCAACTACCCTTCATTCGAGCTTGCACCTTGCTACTCATGTTCAATCCTTACCCAACCCACTATATACTGACCATCCTCAACCCCCACAGTACTTCACAAGCATCCTCTCCAAAGGTTGTTAACCAAAACCACCCGTATACCACCGTCCAAATCTGACAACGTCAAACAGTCCACTAAATCAACCTTTGCCAGAGCCTCACTATTTTGATTCATTTTCGAAGCCTTTACACCATCAAATCACCAAGTCCTGAACATCACCCTGACCCTAAACCCACCCGTGATAACCCCACAAAAGTCCTAAGCCCGTTTCTAAGCATAACTACCCAAAACAGCCACCAAACACCACCATATCCAGCCAAACCGAGAACTCGAGAACCACTTTTTGAGTTCTATTTTCGGGTCGACCTAAATATATCCAACACTCGACCCACTTACACATCAACACCCTCTATACTTACATCACTCACAACCCAACATAGTCTCTTAGTGATGGACCTAGAGATCAAGATGAGGAGGAAGAAGAGGGTTGTGTATGGGAAACCTAAGATCAAGTGGGGTGCCCTGACTAAGGAAAAAGTCAAGGATCTAAGGGAGAAGTTGGTGGCTTTGGGGGCCTAGAGGAGTTGTGTGGATGCGAGTAGTAGATGGACCTAGACAATGAGTTACATTAGGGAAGAAGTTAAAGAGGTGTTAGGTGTAACGAAGGGTTTCTCTGGTACGCACAAAGGGGACTGGTGGTGGAATGAGGAGGTTCAAGGGAAAGTAGAAGTAAAAAAAGTGGCATACTCGTTTCTAGTAGAATGAAGAGGTGACGAAGAGAGGAGGGCGAATAGGCAGCACTACAAGCGGACGAGGAAGGAGGCAAAGCTAGCGGTTACGGTAGTGAAGACGACATCGTTTGAATGCTTGTATAAATTATTAGGAGAGAAAGGTAGGGACAAGAAGATTTACAGTCTAGCCAAGGTGAGAGAGAGGAAGGCCCATGATCTGGATCAAGTGAAGTACATCAAATATGAGGAGGTCAATGTATTGGTGGCGGAGGAACATATTAGACGAAGATGAAAGACTTACTACCACAAACTTTTGAACAAAGAGGGGGATAAGAGTATTATACTGGGCAATCTGGAACACTTGAGATTCATCGAGATTTCGGGTATTATAGACGTATTAAGGTTGAGGAGGTTGTGGGAGCTATGCGCAAGATGAGTAGGGGTAAAGCTACCAGGCCTGACAAGATTTCAGTAGAATTTTGGAAGAATATGGGCAAAGCGGGCTTGGAGTGGTTAACTGGATTGTTTAACATAATCTTTAGGATGAAAAAAATGCCCGATAAGAGGAGGTGGAGCACAATGGATCCATTGTACAAGAACAAGGGTGATATTTGAAACTGCAGCAACTATAGGGGTATCAAGTTGCTGAGCCACATCATGAAAGTTTGGGAGATGGTGGTGGAACTAAGGGTGAGAAAAAGGGTGTCTATTTCTGAGAACCAGTTTAGATTTATGGAGAGACGATCGACTATGGATGCTATTCACCTTGTGAGGAGATCGATAAAGCAATACAGGGAAATAAAGCATACAACAAAGTCCCGAGAGAGGTTTTATGGAGATTTTTGTAGGCTAGAGGAGTGCCGGTAGCATACATTAGAGAGATCAAAGATATGTATGATTGAGCAAAAACATGGGTAAAGACAGTGAGATGTAACTCTTAACAATTTTCAATCATGATGGGGTTGCACCAGAGATCAACTCTTAGCTCATTTTTATTTGTCTTGGCGTTAGATGTGTTGAGTAGTCACATTCAAGTGGAGGTGCCATGGTGCATGTTTTTTGTGAATGATATTCTATTGATTGATGAGACGTGACACGGGGTGAATGCCAGGTTGGAGATTGGAGACAATCCCTAGAGTCGAAAGGTTTCATGTTGAGTAAGACCAAAATAGAGTACATAGAGTGCATGTTTAGTGCGGTGACGAGTGACACTAAGGTGAAAGTGAAGCTCGACTCACAAGTTATCCCGAAGAGAGATTGTTTCAAGTATTTGGGGTTATAATCCAAGGTAATTGGGAGATTGACGAGGATTTCACACATTGCATTGGAGCAGGGTGGTTGAGATAAAGGCTCGCATATGGTGTCTTATATGATAAAAAGGTGACACTAAGACTTAAAGATAAGTTTTACAGAGTAGTAGTGAGATCGGTGATGTTGTATGGGGCGGAGTGTTGGCCAATCAAAAACTCTCATGTTTAGCAGACGAAAGTTGTAGAAATAAGGATGTTGAGATGGATATATGGGCTGACTAGGAGAGATATGATAAAAATAAGGATATTCAGTATAGGTAGGGGTGGCCTCCGTGGCGGACAAGATGTGAGAGGCAAGACTAAAATGGTTCGAACATGTCCAGAGAAATGGCACATATGCGTCGATGAGGAGGTGTGGGAGGCTGGTGATGAAGGGCTAGAAGAGAGGTAGAGGAAGGCCGATGAAGTATTGGGGGGAGGTGATCAGCCAGGATATGACTAGTCTTTGAGGATTAGGATAGAAGGCTAGTAGTAGGATTAGTAGTACCTTTCTAGCTATACCAGTATTATTTTCGTCATTTTCATTAATTTTATTTTAGCATTTGCATATCTCTTATTCTTAATTTTCTATTGATACTTGGTGTCCTTTCTGCTTTCATTTTCTTGCTATTCTATTGTTACTTCTGTGTTACCTGAGCCGAGGGTCTATCGAAAACAATCTCTCTACCTGCCAAGATAGAGGTAAGGTCTGAGTACACTCTACCCTTTCTAGACCACACTTTATGGGATTACACTGGGTATGTTGTTGTATTTTATTTTTCATTTCAGGTATTCTTTTTTTTCCTCTTTCTTCATCTCTCAATTTCATTTCATCTTTATTTTTCTTTCTGCTTTGGGCAGAAACTGCTACTAAGCTTTCACAAACGTGAATATAGATAGTCTATTCCTTTTTTACTTTCCTTTTTGGGTTCTACGAAGACAGTCTTTACATATTTTTTTCTTCTAATTTTCTGCAAATTAGTGAATGTAATTTTGCAAAAGATTTTTTTAAAAAAAAATCATTTCTTTACTTTTAGGCATTTGTATCTTAGTTGGGAAACTCATTTGGAGATAAATGTTTGAGCTTAAAATCGAATATATTTACTGAAAATGAAGCTTGAGACCGGAAAAAAATTGAAATTCAGAGAATAAAGTTTCGGGGTCTATCGGAGTTCAAAATTTGCAGTTGTGGATCGATTAAAATGTCAAAGAATATTTCATTGAACTGAATTGTAATAGGTTATTACTGATTTGGAGGCCATTTGTGTTTCATAATAAGGTCTGCTTCGCCTGAGCTAGAATAAGAGCCTCAAACTCCATTGACGCCAATGAAGAAGAACTTCAAAGATTGACATCAATGACGACTCCCCATTTCCCCACCTCCATGCCATTCTTTGTCTTCTTTCTTTCTTTGTAAACAAAATTAGTTGATGGGTTAATATTTACACATAATAAAATGAAGATCAAATTTATTTCTTAGATAAATTTGATGTGGGTTTGGTTGGTCGGAAAACGTGTTCACCGACGTTATATTTTTATGATAAAATTGATGACATTGAGAAGAAGAGCAAATCGACAATACTGCTCGGTGATGAATTTGACATTTTGGGTTTGTTGGGTTTGTGGGGGGGGCATTGATGAAGAAGGGATACTCCATTAGGATTTTAGGAAGTAAATGAAGAGGAAGAAGAAAGATAGGCATGTAAAATTAAAAATTAAAAGAAGGTATACTCTAGTCGGGTTCATTATTTGGAAGGGGTGGGGGTGGTATTTATATTAATTTTCTTTTAATTTTAATGAAAATATTAAAAAAACTCATTAAATGAGGCGACCCAATAAAAAAGTGTAACAATCTGTTAGGGCATTTTGTACATTATACTTGTTTTCCTGAAAATACCTTTCCCCTAGCTATGTTTTGATGTTCTTGATATGCGGGGAAGGGTGGCGCGATTCCCAGGAAAATCAAATAGAAATAACGGAAGAAAAACCTATGTTTTGAGTTTTGGAAGTTTTAAGTTTGACTAAGATTTGACTTTTTGGATGACGCACTCAGAATCAAATTCTGATGATTATGTTAGCCCCGGAATGTGATTTTTGACTTAGGTGAGCGGTTAGAATGAGTCCCGAGTGTTTTGAGTTTGATTCCGATAAGTTTATGGAATTTGAAAAGATCTTAAGTTAAGAAATGAGTTTTAGTTGACTAAAGTCAACATAGGGGGCATTTGAGTCTTTTTTGAAGTTTCATCGATTCCAATAGGTCAGAAATGTCATTTATGACTTAGTCAAGTCATTGGTTCAGTTCCCGAGGGACTCGAGTGGATTTCAAACTCTTGGTTGAGATTTTAGTAACTTAATGAATTTAGAATTGACTTGAGTCAACATCGGGTCAAGACGACCTCGTATGAATTTGGAGTGCGCGAGCAAGTCCGTTGCATATTTTAGTAGTGGTTTGCATATTTTGTTTGTGCTCGGGAGGTTTTTTATGAGTTTCGGGGATTGATTTGAATTTTGAGCTTGACTTGGGAGTTTTCGGTTCTGGTGTCTCACTTTTGCGAGTTTGGGGTTCACACCTACGAGGCCGTATCTACCTGAAACGGGCCGCAGGTGGGAGTAGGAGTGGCCTGGTGCTTTAACGCATTTGCGATGGGGAGGCTCGCAGGTGCGAAACTGCTTCTGCAATAAAAGGGTCGCACCAGCGGAGCTGGGCCATGTCTATGGGCCTCACATATGTGAGGATTTGGCCGCAGAAGTGGGCTTACAGATGCGAGAAATTCACCGCAGGTTAGAAGTCATTGATTTAGAGGATTAAAAATCCAAGTTCGACCTAGACATTTCATAACTCATATTTTGGACTTGGGAGCTCAGTTAGAGGTGGGTTTGGAGGGCTTTTGCAAGATACATCAAATTGGGTAAGATTCTAACCTCCCTTTTGAGTTTATATCATTAATTAGTAAGGATTTCTATGGTAGAAATCATGATTTGAAGTTGGAAAATTGGGCTGTTTATGAACCCTAAGTTTAATTGGGAATTTCATGATTTGAGCATGCAATAAGGTTGGATTTGGATTATTTTTGGCATATAGACTCCATAGATGATGGGTAGACTAATTTTTGAAAAAGTTTCCCATTTTACCCTTTTTGGTTCAGAGTCCTATTTTGGGTGACCTTTGGGGTCCATAAGTTTTACATAGCAATAAGGGTGGCATTAGAATCGTATGTTGACGTGTTATCCGTATTTGACTAGATTGGCATCTTTCAAAGGCTTTACGAAAAGGAAAGGCTCTGTGGTGATTTTTGGACTCTTAATTCTAGGCAAGTTGAGATCTTGTACCTTACTTAAACGTCATGGTTTATCTAATTAACTAAATATGAGGGAGTAATAGATAATAAATGGGTCCCGACACTTTTGAGGTGACGAGCACTTGCGTCAGATACCGGTGACATGTTATGGGAACTTGTTCCTTTAAATTATGTAGTGAATGCCATAATTTGGGCACCCGTTGATAGAATAGTACGATCCTTTAGATCTGTGATTGGGGTATAAAGCACGTACATTATGTATCATTATTATATGTTTCTCTTATATTTGACTGTGTGTTCCATCACTCATTTAAAAGTGGAAAATAAGCATAAGATCGAGTCTTTATTGTGTATATGGCTAAGAGTTGGATTTTATGACATAAATTGATTGAAGATAGAATCTTTATTGCATATCATGGCTTCTTAGTGTTATGCATGTCATATTCATGATTCATATAGTACCACGTGCATGTTATTTTTTAGGATACTTATGTGGGTTCGAGGGACAGAGTGATGCACTGATATGAGCCTACGTGACTAGAGATGAGTACTGTGTGAGCCTACTGCTGGATAAGAACCCAAAGGGAAAGGATTCCGGGTGGTATATGGACCTTGCGAGTTCCCCAAGGGTCAGGATTCATATAATTTGAATATGTGTGTACTGGAGATGAGTAATAAAGGCCTTGTTTTGCATTTTCATTCGCATTTCATATTATTCGATATATTCCTTGTTTGATTGATTATGTGAGTACTTGACCCACTTTGAGGGACTAAATGCTATAACTTAGGCCATAATTCATAAACTTAGAATACTTTAACTTGTTGTTGTTATCCTAATCTAATGGTAGTTAGTGTCGTAGTAGTAATAAAAAAACCAGCCCTCATCTCCATTCAAGATTGGGTTAGTCGATGATGTTGTTGAGTACATGTTGTTTTTCATACTCACGCTTCACTTGCTACACCTTTTTGTGTGCATATTCAGCTCCTAATACCAATGGACTGCATGTCTACCCATCCCGTTGAGGAGCTGTCAGTAGAGGATTGGGGGTGATCTACCAGTTGATCTATAGCACCGGATTCCCATTTATTTTACTTGATTTCAGTCTTTTTCATTTTCAGACTATATTCGGGCATTTTTCCAAACTATGTATTTCCTATTTCTAGCATGTTTTTGTACTAGTGATACAAATCTTGAGAGTTGTATTTCTATTTCATAATTTTATGAGTTAAACTTTTTTAAGACTTCTAATTGACTTATATGATTTATTTCAGACTTAATTTCCTTACTTTATTGGTTACCTTTGGTTGTGACTGTCTTACAAACTCGGGGGAGTTAGTGCCTTCATGGCTTCCAATTTAGCTCATGACAAATTGGTATCAGAGCTTTAGGTTCATCCGTCTAACAAGTACGAGAAAAATGTCTAGTAGAGTCTTGCGGATCGGTACAAAGACGTTTGTACTTATCTTCAAGAGGCTATGGGACATCTACGAAAACTTTAATCTTTCATTCCTTATCGTGCATACTTGATTCTAATTGTTTCTAATAGTTTCTTTGTTTCATTCTCTCACAGATGGTGAGGACACGTTGAGCTGCAGTCAGAGATCAGGAGTCCGCACCTATGCCCGTACCCGCTGCTGGTACTGTTGCTCGAGAGATAGGGAAGGGATGAGGTAGAGGTTGTGGTAGGGAAGGAGCCCGCATTGCTATTCCAGCTAGAGGCCGAGCACCAGTTGCTGATCAGGCCCATGTTAGGGAGTTGAGTCCGGAGCTAGAGGAGGTTACGGAGGAGGAGCTAGCAATGACAGAGGAGATAGGACCCGCCCAGTCATCTGAGAGATTTATTGCTACGCCTCTTCTTCAGGATATCCTGGCGCGTATTCTGAGCGTCTTTAAGGGTCGGACTCAGTTAGGAACACTGTTATTCTCTTCAGATGGTTCACAGACTAGGGTTGGGGGTGAAACTCCAGATTAGGCAGTTGCAGGTTATCATACCCTAAGGGCACAACAAACTTCTACTATGGCTCCTCAATTTTTGGGTTATTTCTCTTAGAGTGTTACTATTTATCTAGTTATTCATCCCACTATGGCAGTTGATGAGTAGAAGAGGTGGGATAAGTTTGAGAGATGAAGCCACCACAGTATGATGGGCATACAGATGATGATTCTTATGAGTTCTTATTGTCTTGCCATGAGAGGTTGCAGAATTTGAGGTTGGTGGAATCCAATGGAGTTGACTTTGTAGAGATGCAGATGGATAGCCCTGCTAAGCTCTGACGAGTGTAGATTCTTCGATTCATTTAACTCCGAAACCTTTAGGGTATATTCTTAATACTTATTTAAAGCCTTTTTGAACCTTATAGGGTATCATAACATCTCTGAACTTGCATTAGGGCACTTATAACACAAGCGACGTAAAGATTGAAACCATGACATAAAAGGCATGAGTGTAGGTGCTTGTAACCTTGAAGATAAACTCTTCTCATACTTAGGTTGATTTACTTAAGACAAACATGACGTACAAAGTGCAGGGTGTAACAGACTCTTTGGCTAGGTATGCTCCCATGATAGAAGCAGAGATGAGTGATCAAGTACATCGGTTCATGAATGGTTTGAGGCCACGTCTGGTTAATGAGTGTACTACAACCTCTTTGAATAAGGGTATGGATATTTCTCAAACTCAAGCATATGCCTAGAATCTGGAGGATCATAAGTGACAATAACAAGCTGACCGAGATCATGATAAAGGAAAGTATAAAAGGGCAAGGTCTGCAGGTTACTCAGGTGAGTTCCAAGGTAGTTTTAGGCTACAGTTTCCTAGGCGCCCAGCTTATCCCGCGGTCAGTACCCCACCACAGTTTCAAGGGTCACATCGTGATCGATTTTCTTATTCTAGATCAGGTCAGAGTTCGTAAGCATCAGGTTTGTAGTATAGAGGGGATTCTAGTCAGATGAGGATGTCTTTGCCTCATTGTGACCAGTGCGGTAGAGCATATTTTGGTCAATGTCGTAAGGGCTCAGATATATGCTATTCTTGTGGGCGACCGAACGACATCATGTAGAGCTATCCATCGAGAGATGGGGGTGGCATGGCTCAATCGACCAAATTTTTAGTTGCTTCTTCATCATTAGTATGCCCTTCTGGGAAAGGTTCTCAGACATCAGCAGATTGAGGCAGAGCTAGAGTTTAACATCTAGCTCAAGCGGTAATTAGAATCACATTTATGCACATGTGGGTCGATAGGATCTAGAGTCATCTCCTGATATTGTCACATGTGTATTATCCATTTTCTCCCATGATGTTTATGCATTAATATATCCAGGATCCACTTTATCATATGTCACTCCCTTTGTTGCTAGTAAGTTCGGTGAGAAACCTGAGTTCTTGGGTGTAGCATTTGTGGTGTCCACGCCGGTTGGTGATCCAGTGATTGATAGACGAGTCTATCGGGGTTGTGTGGTGGTAATTGCTAACCATCATACCCTAACTGACTTAGTGGAGTTATAAATGGTTGATTTTGATGTTATTATAGTTATGGATTGGTTGACCTCGTGTTCTGCCAATGTTGATTGTCGAACAAAGGTCGTTCGATTCTATTTTCCCGATGAACTAGCCCTAGAATTGAAGGGAAACTTCACGACGCCTAATGGTAGATTTATTTCCTACCTCAAGGCACAAAAGATGATTGCCAAAGGGTATATCTATCACCTAGTTCGGGTTCGAGATGCTGAAGTAGAACCCCCGACCCTTTAGTGTGTTTTTGTAGTTAATGAGTTCCTAGACATATTCCGAAATGAACTCCGACGTATTCTTACCCGAAAGGGAGATTGACTTTGCTATTGACTTGCTTCCGAGCACTCAACCGATATCTAGTCCTCCTTTTAGAATAGATCTTGCTGAACTGAATGAATTGAAGGAGCACGTGAATGATTTATTAGAGAAGGGATTTATGAGGCCCAATACTTCCAGTAGGATGTGCCAGTGTTGTTTGTTCATAAGAAGTATGGTTCATTAAGAATGTGTATCAATTATAGTCAGCTGAATAAGGTTACTATCAAGAATAAGTACCTGCTTCCGAGGATTGACGATTTATTTGATCAGTTGCATAATGCTAAGTATTTCTCAAATATTTATCTTAGATCCGGGTATCATCAGTTGCGGGTCAAAGAGAAGGATATCCCGAAGACATCTTTCCAGACTAGGTATGGCCATTTTGAGTTTCTCATGATGTCGTTCGGTCTTACTAATCCACTAAATCCCTTCATGGACTTAATGAATTGGGTATTTAAGCCATTCTTGTCACAAAGCGGCTAAGTTTCAATGGTCAGTTGCACGCGAACAGAGTTTTTAGGAGTTGAAGGATAAGCTTACATCAGTACTTGTCTTGACACTTCCAGAGAGTTCAGATGGATATATTATTTACTGTGATATGTCGAGAGTTGGCCTAGGATGTGTTCTAATGCATCATGGTAAGATTATTGCATATGTTTTGAGGTAGTTAGGAAGCACAAGCATAACTACCAAACTCATGATCTTGAGTTAGCGGCAGTGATGTTTGCCCTGAAGATATGGTGTCATTACTTATATGGAGTTCATGTTGACATATTTACTGATAATAAGATCATTCAGTATATATTCCGGCAGAAAGAGTTGAATCTGAGGCAAAGAAGATGACTTGAATTGCTGAAGGATTATGATGTTGACATTTTATACCATCCCGACAAAGCTAATATGGTAGCTGATGCATGAAGTCATAAGTCTATGGGTAGTCTAAACTATGTAGCGGAATATAAGGTGTCGATGACTAGAGATCTGTGCCAGTTGGCCAGTTTGAGAGTTTGATTGTTTGATTCAGGTGATGGGTAGTCTTTTAATTCTTTGGAAAAACTCGAACATCCAATGAAAATCACGAATGCGAAAGAGTAACCGAAAAAAACTTAGTAAGAGTTCGTCCTTGGTTTGCACAATAAAGTAAGAGAGAGGGATTGAGGGTTTTACCTTGTTGGTGGCACCTCGGCGGAAAAGAGACAAGGCTCATTAAGAGCTTTTCACAAAATGAACGAGATAGGGACAGAAAAAGTGAAGTGCGTACTGGCTTTGTTGTTTCCGACAAGCTGACACACACACACACACATGGGTAAAGCGGTTAGGATTTCATACCCTTGGCCGTTGTTGCCGTAAAATGAAAGAGGGAATGGGATTTTTCCCTCTTGTTTTGCGGAAGGGACCAGGTCATATCTGTTTGGTTGGGCTTGGCACGAAATGAACTTTGCAAGATTTGGATTAAAATGATAATTTTGCAAAGAGGTGACTATGAATTAATTTTAATTATTGCCACAAATGTTTCAATTTTGACCGAATTGGTGGGAAATTAAATAAACCTTTTCAATTATGGCCAGATCTCGTGCAAATTGTCTCCATTAAAACACAATTTGCAATGGAGACAATTTGCAAAATTAAGAAAAGGTAATTGATTATTTATTTAATTAATTTCTTAATTTAAACAAAGTAAAATACTTATCAATAAATCATTAATAGTTTGAAAAATCAATTAAATAATTGTTTTTTTTCACTATCTTGAGTTTAATTTTTGATAAATATGTTTGAAAATATTAATAAATATACAAAATATTCAATATGATATAAAATAATATACTTGATGATATTTTGCCAAATGGAATGGCAAAATATCACCTAAATAATTTTGTAAAATCATTTTCGACTTGAAAATATATACTTTACTCTATTTGTGACTCGAAAAATTTGAATAAATAAATAAAATTATTGGAGGGCAAAAATTAGGTGTCAACAAGGATGAGAGAAGGAGTCCCGCAGCAGAAAAAGCCAATATTGGAACTTAGAGAAGACGAGGTTCGTAGATATTGAGGTCGTGTGTGTGTGTCTAATGTAAGGGGACTTAGAGAGAGTATTATGGCAGAGGTTCATCAGTCGAGGTATTATGTTCACCCTGGGTCAATAATGATGTATCATGACCTCAAGAGAGTCTATTAGTGGAATGACATGAAAAGAAAAGATGCAGAGTTTGTGGCTCAATATCTGAATTTCCATCAAGTTAAGATTGAGCATCAGAAGCTTGGAGGACTAGTCCAGAATATAGAGATTTCGAACTGGAAATGGGAAATGATTAATATAGATTTTCTATCGATTTTCTCCCTCCTCCCTGTTAAGACTACTTATGCGGCGGAAGATTATGCCATATTGTATATAAAAGAGATAGATTGGGTTCATGGGGTGCCAGTATCTATTATGAGTAGCCTAATTTACAAATAATTTCTTGACATCCTTTCATAAAGGCTTAGGTACTCAAATGAACCTTAGTACAATATTTAATCTGTAGAAAAATGGTCATCTCGAGCGCACTATCCAGACGCTCGAGGAAATGTTGCGGGCTTGTCTATTGGACTTTAAAGGTATTTGGGATCTTCATTAACCACTTATTGAGTTCTCCTACAATAACAATTATCATTACAGCATTACGATGGCTCCGTATAAGGCCTTGTATGAGCAGATGTGTAGATCGCCAATTTGTTAGTTTGAAGTGGGTGAAGCCGAGTTGCTAAGACCGGATTTGATATATAAAGTCATGAAAAGGAATAATGAAATTCGGCAAAAGTCTTATGTAGATGTTCGGCACCAAGACTTAGAGTTTGCTGTGAAAGATTGGGTATTCTTTAAAGTTTCTTCTATGAATGAAATAATTAGATTCGGCTAGAAGGACAAGCTAAGCCCCTGGTACGTCGAACCATATAAAATTGTTCATAGAGTTAGCCAAGTTGTAGATGAGCTTGAATTACCTCCTGAGATAGAGGCAGTCCATCTAGTTTTCCATGTATCGATGCTATACAAGTGTATAGGAGATCCCTCTCATATTAGTCATGTAGGGGATGTTCAGATTACAGAGGATCTGTCCTACAATGAAATTTCGGTTGCTATTTTACATCGTCAAGTCCGAATGTTGTGAACGAAAAAGGTAGCCTCCGTTAAGGTATTGTGGAGAAATAACAATGAAGAGTAGATGACATGGGAGACAGAAGAAGATATGAAGTTTATATACCCTCATCTATTCCAAACCAAAGGTTTATAATGATAATCGTGCGATATATTCCTTTTATCAACACTCTATGTCGATAACCTTACTTTATGCACTTTGTTTAGGTGACGATCATAGCAAGGATACGATAGACGCATCCTAGGCCGCAAGATCAAACACTTGAGGTGAGATATGGCGTATTGTATAACTCTTTTGATAGTAAACAATCGAGTGAGGCCGATGTGATGATGTATGTTATATTATATAGCCTTGTGAGGCAATTATTGTGTTTTCTGGCTGCGTGGCAGGCTTCAGATACTCCTATTTATAGGAGAAACTCTAACAAAATTTATGTAGTATCCCAAGAGTAAGATGTCCCTGATGTGTTACCTCAACATTTGAGAACGAATGTCCTTAATGGGGGAAGGATATTACACCCTATAGTTTTTCGTCAAGCCACATTGTTGGTTAACCCATGTGATTCGAGAAGATATGAGACCTTGAAAATGAGGCTATAGTTTAAAACAAGTTTAAGGAAGTGTAGGGGTTAAACAAATCGAAGAACGCGCATTGCGACAAAGTTTGAAGTTGAGCCCAGACCAATTTCACATTTCATGACCCTTGAAAATGACCCACGGACCATAGATTGTGGTGGCTCCACCGTGAGTCATAACCAGAAAATTGGAATATGGAATCACCTTTCAAGGTGGAAAACACGAACCTTGAATCTTTTTTATGATGGCTATTCCCATAATGAAAAGTTTCACTGCTACCTTGCCCATTGTGAAAGTGAGGCAGTGGCCACTTTATTTAACCGACCAAGGTTGATTGTATCCTCATTTTCTCACTTCCAAGACCCCATAGAAGCCTATATTATCTCTCAAAGTTCTCTATAGGTTCCCTAACCATCCAAGTCGAGTTTCAGAAGGAATCAATGTAGATCTCTTATCGGGAAGTTCGTGGTACAAGTCTTCTCCTTCTTCTTCTTCTTGTTATGGAGTTGGAGACTTGATTATTGGAACTAAGGTGTGCTAAAGGCTGGTTTTTTATGTCTAAGTTAAGAACCTTATTCTTCTTATTGTATATGAATTTGTTTAAGTTCTTGGAGAGTTAATTGCAAAAAGCTAGTGAGGCGATAGTCGAAAATCGTAATGTGTTGTGTTGATGTTGTGTTGCGTGTTTGGGGGTATTCATATGATGTTAAACGCTGGATTTAGTATGGTTTTTAGGTGTGTAATGGTGGTTTTTGGTATGGAGTTAAAGGAGGATATAATAGGAAATAAATGTCATAAGCTAGTCGTATAACAGGCTTATCGATCCTTTGAACTTAAGTTGTTAACTCTAATATCATAATCATTCATTGTAGATTAAAGTATAGAGGTGTTTGGATTGGATATTGTTCAATAAAGCATAAACTTTGAGGTATGCTAAGGCTATCATTCTTTCTTTTGGCATGAATATGATTACAACGAGACGTTAATGAACGTTCCTCCAAAATGACTCTAATATTGATAACCTAGAAATATATATGTTCTTCACTCCATTGAATGTTACTTGAATCATTTTTGTTCCTTTTTGGAAGTACTTTTTGTATCATAAAGGTATTTCACATTATATGGTCTTCTATTTCTTTCATTGGTTATAAGAAATATGATAACATGTTAACCACATAACGACAATCAGAGGTGTAACGACCTTACGTCACCCCGATCAATGGCAACGATTCGATAGACGGCTCAATGGAATAGATGTAGATGAACAACACCCACCTAGAAATGTACGATCTCATAAGGTTCTTTATGTCCCTCATATATATATATATATATATGCATGTATATAATATGACTTCACACCCGAGCTATAATCGGCGGGTACGACACCTAGTGTGAATTACATATATGTATGATGTCATACCCCAACCTTGGAGGGGTGTGGTAGGCACCCGGTGTCCTAACGGCCTGCGTGTACCACGTCTGAACTGTATCCTGGATATACATACACTTGGGCCAATAAGGCCTCGGAAGGACTCTCATGAGACCACTATGAAATAATAACCTTTAAAAGAAGAAAAAGCCCAAACATATATACATATAAAAGAGTGGAAAGGCCATAATATACAACAACTAACTAATAGAAAGGCCGACATGGCCATATAGGACATCTTTATATACATGACAACTATTTACAAGCCTTTATAGAGTACATAAACATCACTGTCTATTTTACGGTTTGTTGCATGGAAAGTAGACTCGCTTAACTTACATTTATATAGGTTATACAGCTCATACCTCCTTATATACTAGGAGATATACCCCCAGAAAGGTGGGCCAAAAATCTGTCCAGCATTCTACCTGCCCATCCTCGAGTTTCGATGAACATCATTTCTTTGATTTAACCTTGAAACCTCTTGGTACATTCTTCAAAATTTTCTAAGGCCTTTCCTAGATTTATATTAATGTAACTTCTCCAGGCTCACATTAGTTTGCTCATGATATGATCGATGTAAAGGATACAAATACAAGTGGTTTAATGATTCTTGAACTCTTGTAACCCTTTGGTGGTTTAAATTGCTTATTTCCTTCATAACCTTAAAGATACTCTTTCCCTTGAACTTATGTCGACTAACTTACGACAAATTCAATGTACAAAAGTGTGGGGTGTAACATCCTTCCTCCCTTAAGAGCATTCGTCCTCGAATGTTTGGACGTGTAGGGGTAACATTGGTCCTTGGGGTATTTTCGATAGGATTTCCTTTATAGGTACACTGTACCATTTGTGGCTCAGACGGAAATATCTCAATCTTGTCTTATAAAATCATATAGTAAGACATGTGAATTTGCTAACTTATTTTCGTACGGACTCATCTGATTCCTTTGACTAAACCATATCTTTCTTGAATGTTAACCATATTAGACTTCTTATATAATCTCTTTCATTTTCTCAGGGCCTCATAAAGCTCTTCCTTAACCATAGACTTATTGGTTCATTTATATTTGTTGAAATCCGCTTACATGATCGACTCTCTTATTACATATGAATCATCTAGTGCAATGTTTCAATCTCAAAACATTATAACCGGATAGACGAATCCTATTGCCGAGGACAACTTCCATTTAGCCTCCTTCCTGGGTAACTTAGATGGGGTTTTACATATGTCTTGATCACTTGTCTCCTCATTTCATTATGCCCTTCATACTTTTATTAACTCAAGATTCTCTTAATTCTTGTCATCGTGTGTTGGTGTCCGAGTCATAGTTCTTTTAAACATAATCATTATTGAGTAATGCTGACTCTTTTTTAAGTTGTTACATTGATTAGGTCAAATTCTTTCTTTCAAACTATCTCCTTGGAAATCTACGCTTCTTTCCATACTATGCTTTATTAGGAGCTTTTCTGTGATCCTCATGATCCTCCTGCATGTGTAATTACTACGATAAGAATCATTGTGCGCTAACTCCAACGGTGGTAGTTGACCTTCCCATTGTTTTCGTGTCTTACAATATATTTGGAACGTCCAATTTGTACAACTCACCTTGTCATCCATCCTTATATCTATACTAAGAATAGCTTATATATTTAAGGTTTCTTAAGAAGTCTTGCAATTTTTATGTAGCTAGGCACTTTTAATGAACATAATTAGGGTGGAAATATCTTTATATTTGTAATGTTTCCCGCACTTCGTATCTTCACACAACCCTTGATAATGTTACACCTTATAGTTTTACGTCAAATCGTGTCTAGATTAACTTGAGTAGTACATGAAGGTATGAGACCTTGAGATGGGCTAATGATAGTATAAAACTTATTTATGGAAGTGTTGGGGAATATAGGAGTTAACCAAATCGAAGATGATACGTTTTGTCAAAGATCGACAAAGTTGCATTTTTGTATTGGGATGTATGGTCCGTACTTAGGTTTTAAGGATCGTATAATTTGTCTCGGAGACATATAGCTATTTAGAGAGTTGGACTAGATTTGGGCAATTATACGGTTAGATGTATAGACTGTATATCTATTATACGAACCATATATCCAACCGTATAGTTGAGGCAACGGAAAAATTTGAGTTTACATAAATTTGATAGGGCACGAACAGAACTTCATTTCATCATATTTCCAGACCTACGTAGCTCCTTTAAGCTCTCCTAAAGTTCCCTAAAGTTTCTTGTTCATTCAAGTTAAGACTAGAAGCTATTAACTTTAACCGGTCGATGGAAAGCTTATAGTACTAATTCTCTACTTCTCTTCTCTATTGGTGTTGGATTGGAGGTTTAGTTGTCGGAGATTTGAGTGTTTTATAAGGCTGATTTTATCCTTAAGGTAAGCTTCATCTTTTCCTTTTTGTGTTTGAATTTCTACAAGGTGTAGTAAGTTGAATTGCTAAGAGCTTGTAGCTCAATCTTTGAAGGAAACTAGTTGATATTGTGTTGTTGTTGGGCAGCTCGTTTTGAGCTATTGATTGATGTCAAATTATTGGTTTTTCTATGAGGAAGCTAAAGAGGTTAAGTAGAGCTAATGAAGTTGCCTTGGTAGTTAGTTACCATTGCTAACAATATGAGAATTCTATGCACTCTAGGTACTCGATGAAATGTCTAAGTGAAGTGACTTATAGTGTATTGATTCGATCTTAATCCAATCATCCATATAACATAGATTATCATTCGTAGAGGTATTCAGGTACACGTGAGCTATCAACAAAAGGTATATAAGGATTACCTATTCTTCCTTTTGGCATGATCTTATGAGTAACGACATGTATCAAAACGTCCGTAAAAGCAAGTTCTACTCATGGACATTGATAACATGTTGGTTCTTTACTATTAAAAGTGGTTTCATGATCCATGTTTGTCCCTTTTCGGGAGTACTTTCCGCACCTTATGATATTTCTGGTGATATGATTGATTTTGAGTTCCTTGTTGGATTGTAACGATTGTTGTACATAGCTCCATAACGATAGGCAGGGGTTAACGACCTTAGGGTGCTCCTCCCTATTCATGTTGGTCTTTTAAAGTCATTCATGTATTATATATATATATATATATATATATATATATATATATATATATATATATATATATGTATCTTTTTATACCGGGCTACGCTATAGTCAGCCGGGTATGACACTTATAAGTTCACACCACTGCAGTTGGGTACGTTATGATGACATTAGCCTCAGAGAGTAACTTGATAATGATATTTCCCCATAGTGTGGCCTATATATATATATATATGGCTATGTTTCTAAACGGAAATCATGCATATCATACGCCCTCAGTGACATTCAGAGTTATAGGTTGTCTCTTCCCTATCCTTATTTACATTTATGTATCCACTTACATTTCTTGCCTTACATATTCAATATATTATTCATACAAACGTCCCTTGCTGGGAAACTACATTTCATGCCCACAGGTTCAGATAGACGGAGCGACGCTCATTCCCAGTAGGACCTCAGCTCAACGATGGTGTTTGAGCTCTCCACTTGTTCTGGAGGTTCTAGTCAGTATAATTTTATTTACATAGTTATAGGTATGGCGGGGCCCTATCCTAACCTGATGATGTTCATGTACTCCATAGAGGCTTGTAGATAGTTGTACTATATACATAAGTCATGTATGGCCTTGCCGGCCTTCCTGTTAGTCAGATGATGTGCATTGTGTCCTTATCGGTCTTCTTAGTATATATATTTAGACTTTTCTGCTTCTACAAGTTATTACTTCTTCTTTTTTCTTGTAAGAGTTACTCTGGGCCTTATTGGCCTATGTACATGTGTATCAGGGTACGGACGAGAAGTGGTACGTTGTACTGTATACATAAGTCATGTATGGCCTTGCCGGCCTTCCTGTTAGTTAGATGATATGCATTGTGGCCTTATCACTCTTCTCGGTATATATATATATATATATATATATGGATAATTGAGATATGCAGGAAGTAAATAAAGATTAACTTACAATTTAGGGTTCCAGTTAAGGAAACCATAAATCAAAGGTTCTACATGAATTTAAATCAAATAGGCGGTAGAACCAGCCAAATATTTAATGCAGGAATTTAAAGTATTTAAAAGATTAGGAGGTAATACCATCCATAATCATATTCATTTAAAATATTAAAATTTACAAAGTATTTTGTCAAGGAGATATACCTTGAAAATTTCTAAGGTATTTTGGACCATATGATATGAATCATATGAACTGAATCATATGAGGAGTATTTTGATCTAACCTAAAGGGGAATTTCTTTAGAGCTCTCACTTCTCTCTAAAATCTGAAATGTATGAGAGAGAAACTAGAAAAGAAAAGCTTGAAAGGAAAAGCCTCTTTAACTAAGGGAGAGGGAGTCTCCTTTTATAGGAGTTATACATGACATTTTGGTAAATAAAAGGGAATCTAACTATTTATCTGAGTGGGGAATAACTATTCATCCTAGTGAAGAATGACTATTAATCCGAATGCAGATTGACATCATCTTTTTTGGCATTTTCTTGAATTATTGCTGATTGTTTTGCTTTTACTATTTTCTTTTTGAAAATAACTTTTTCCAGCACTTTCTTTTGTCGGGATTTTGTCTGAACTCTACTCCGGGTATTTTGAATTCTTTTGGCAATTTTCTTCAGAATCCACTATTGCCAAAAATCGGACTGTCTTTAATATCAATTTCTGGTTCTTCTTCTTCTGATGAAGAGCCTTGTTTTGATGAAGACGGTGCAAACTTCAGAATTATGGCTTGCATTTCTTCTGCATTTTTGGCCGCCGCAAGCATTGAGGCCATCTGGGATTTCTGTGAAAGGAACTGTATGTGCTCCGGTGTTTGTAGTGATGCCGGTGGTGTTTGTAGAGGCGCTTGTACCTGAATGGATTTTCGGGCATTTAACAATTCCTGGACATTTTGTGGTGTGAGACTTACTGGTATTTTAAAGTTGTCCCACCATCTGACTTTAAACCTCCTTCAGATCATTGGCATTTTATTTTCTGAATAATCTACAAACCATGTGAATACTCATGGTAGGTGGAATTTAGTGTGAAAAAGGTGCAGTGGCACAAATCTTTTTTCTTCCTCAGAAGGTTTATATTGGGATTTAAAGAGGCTAAAAGATTTAGTGACTTGGGGTTTTTGTATTTCAAGGGTGGATCCAAATTGTTCCCACCATGAGTTCCACCATGTTGGAAATTGTGATGGATTACATGAGGTATCAAAATGGAAAAGCCAAGTGTGGCGTTGGTTGGTATTTTGAATAAAAAAAGAATTGAACCAAGCTTGTTGGTAATCCCAGTAATTAAATAGAATATCAAAAAATGGTTCATTTTTATGGGTATCTGGGAAATTTAGGAGTTGAGACAGATCATTCCCCCAATTGCCTGGAGCAATTATGTTAAGTATTTTGCAAATAGAATAAGAGGGATTAGAGTTATTTTTATAATAATTATTTTTAATTGTCGCTGATCCTTATATTTCAAGGATAGCTTGATAAAAATATGGGGTTTTGAAAATATCCCATGATTTGTAAAACCATCTTTGTCCGAAATAGTTTTCCAATGCTAAAAAGGGTTTTCATTAAAAAATCCTTTTTCAAGAGTCACAATATTTTGGAAAAAGGGTTTTATGAAAAATTTAGAAGCAGGTTTTTTGGGGACTTGTGGTACCACAAGTTGATTTTTTGAAAATTATTTTTAAGAAAGAGTTTTTGAAGATTTTTCTTTCTCAAGTTGACTTTTTGAAAACTGTTTTTGAGAAAGGGTTTTTCAAGATTTTCCTTTCTCAATTTTTGTAAAATTTTGAGAGGTTTTTTCCTCTTCTGAGCTTTGAGCAACTTCTTATTTGGGATTCTGAAGTTTTATCAATGCATGTTGTAGTTTCGGGGATTTCGCAAGGAGTTGTAGAAGATTCTCAGTAGTTATTTCCTGTGCTGGTGTTTTTTGCACAGCTGCAGCATTTTCATTTTCTTCTTTCATCACTGCGTCATACCATGTCAGGGGTTTTTCAGTAGCAGGTTTGGCAGGGAATATTTCTTTTTCTTCTTTTATTGGTTTGGAGTTTGCGGGTTCTTTAGGGGCCATGGGATTTGTTTGTTGTTGTGGTGCAACAACTGGTGTATTTATTGATGGTGGGATATCATCTTTTCTCTTTTGGAGAAAGGCTCCACACATTGCGTGGACACAGTATTGCCTGGATTCCCGCATGTCCTTCCTGGATATCTTGTCCTTGTAGCCCAGACAGTGGGGCAAGGGACAGTGATTGGACATTTCTGCATTGCAACCAGTATCAGAAATCTGTGCGTTTTCTCTCTTGTTTTTTAGGAAATCACTGGTCAAAAAAAAATTAAAGTAAAAAGTATTAGAAATTAATTTGCAGAAAATATTTTTAATGCAATATTTTGAAAATGTTTTTGATATTGTAAATCATGCTTCAAAAATTTTGTATATGAAAAGGCATCAATTGGTTTGATGGAACGGGTATCACAGTTTCTAGGGGACTCAGAATTCTGATCTAAAAAACTATTCTTTAATTATCCTAGATGACAAGAATAAGTTTTTATCAGATAGAGGTCTCTAGGTTTTGGTTTTGTCGAAAAAGGGAATTTTAAAATTCTTATTATTAGAATCAAAATAGATGAAATCATTAACTACCTTATAAGGGGTGATAAGATTTATAAACGGTGTTCCTAAGATAATGGGGTTGTGAATGTCTTTTACTAAAACAAACTATGTTGCTATAGAAACTCCATTAATAATAACGGACGCACTGATTTGGGAATTGATTTCTAGCTTTGTGTTATTAGCCGCTGCTAAAGTTTTCTGGGTATTTTCATGAAATTTATCTGGTATTAGACCTATTTTTATGAAATTCAGATCTGCTCCTGTGTCAAAAAGAACAATAATAGTAATTCTAAAATTGCTTGGGAATTTAAGGGTTATTTTAACAAGGTATTTTTTTGACGTGATATGTCTTAAGACAGTAAAGAGTTCATTAGGGATCTCTTCAAGATGTTGGTTATCAGAAGGTCCTTTTGGATTTTCAGGGTCAGAATTGTCTGACTTAGAACTGGATTCCAAACTATCCTGGGTTTCTTTCGAAAGGATTTTTTTAGTAGCAGAGAGTATGTTCTTATTTTTCTCGTAGAGCCTTGATCTCTACTTTGATTTTTTTTTTCTCTCTCTGAAGTTCTAGAACTGGCGTTTCTCTGGAATCTTTCATCTTTTTACCCTTTTTCAGAATTTTAGTCAAGTCGTAGGTATTTTTGGAAGTATTTGGTAAAATCGTGTTTTAGTATCTTTTTTCTCGTCTGTAAATGATTTTAGGAGTTTATTCAAATAATCCTTTTGGTGTTCGACATCTATGTGTTTAACCATATCTAACATAAATTCTTGGTCTTTGGTTAAAGCACAAACATGTTTTCCCTTACCCTTATCAGATTTTCAGATGAATTGGTCGTGAACAATTCATCTATTTGGAGGGCTTTGTTGTCTTCAGAAGATAGAGAAAAATAGTCAGGTTCTGACTCGGTATTTGAATCGGAGGTATCAATGAGAAGATTGGAGATTTTTTGGGTCACTTCATCGTCGAGTCTCAATTCTTGTAATTTTTTATTCATTTTGTAGAATCTCGAAGTATGACCTTTTTTGTGACATTTGTAACACATAATGTCTTTGTATTTGGAATCAACTTTTTTGGGATTCGGTCTTTCTCTGGAATAACTAGTACTTTTGTAAGGATTTTTGTAATACTCTTCGTTAGTCTTGTTGAAATCTCTCTTTTTGTAACATCTTGAAGTACTCTTAAGGGATTTATGAGTCTTGCTACGGTTTCTTATACAACTAGAAAAGGGTTTTGAGAAATTCGTATCAAACTGTTTGCAAAAAGTACCAAGTTCGCACCTAGTTCTCTTTAGCTCCAATTTGAGATGTTTTTGTAATTTCAGGTCTTGACAGATCTTTAGACCCTCCTGTTGAGTTATACTGACTAGTTGTCTGTATGTAAATTCACTGTAGGGTATAATCTATTTTTCACAATTCTCTTTGATTTTGTTCCTAACCTTTTCTCCTAAAAGGGTAGGTAGTACGGGTAGAAATTTCTCTTTCCAAAATGGCTGGTTGGAATCTTCCCTGAGCATAACTCTGGTTAAGAAAGTAGTTTTGTACCATTGGAAATCACTAATTTTTTTGCATTTGAGGTTAGAAAGTAACTCGGCATTTTTATCTTTTAGATGCGAAGAATCTCCTATGAAATTTAAAGAGATTGTGAGTATCAATGTTGATACTACATCTTGTAGGGGTTCACCTTGTTCATCAAGGATTGGTATTCCTTCTTCATCAGTTTTGATAGAATTGATGATATCTTCCTTTTGTTGATCAGTGAGATAATTATCCCACCAACCTTTCAATTGACCAGAGAATCATGCGATGAGCAGTTCTGCAATGGTTTTGTCTTGTGTACCATTTTGAGTTTTGTAGGCATTTGCGGCCATCATTTGTTGGAGAAAACTGAGGATATTGTATTCGATCATTCCATCTATGTTCCAATCATAAATGGAAGAGGCATTGAAATGAGATTGAGCTAGGAGTTTTACTATTCCTAGATCTGGGGCAGGAATAATATGTAATTGTTGTTGATGTACCTATTGTATTGGTCTTTGCCAATCCATATGGTTAACAAAGGATTTTTTGTTTTGGATTTGTTCTAAAGTATCACTATCGTCGGAATCATTCGTCTGAGTTGTGATTTTATTGGATGATTATGGGGTATCTGGAACAACGTGTTCTGTATTAGAACTGTTGGATTTCTCAATTTTACTCAATTGATCTTGTATATCCTGAATAAATTCAGAATTATTTTGTTGGATGTTTTTTACACCATTTTTTATACTTGAAAGGGTTTAAAGATAGGGCTTTTCAATTTCGTATCCTTAGTCGTTCCTGGAGAATCTATGGTGACTAAAGGGTTGGTTTTTATGTGTTTTTCCACCCTATCGAGTTGTTTTCCTAGGGTATCCAAACTGATATTGGTGAAATTGTTTTGTGCGAGGATATTCATTGTATTTGTTTTTTCATCCTCTGCTGGATTTTTAAGAGGAATCACGTCTACAGGGCAGTCATGAATGTTTAGCTTAATACCTTGTAGAGGAGGGTGGTTGGACTAGATTTTCCTCGAATCAGCTAGGGTTTCCCACTCCTGTGTCTTGTTCCTAGTCGTAACGGGATTTACCGTTTTAGAAAAGGGATATTCTATGGAATTTTCGGAGGAATAATAATCGAACTAGTCAAAGAATATGATGTTTATCCTATGTTTATTAACAAAATCGTAGAATTTTTCCTGTATTTGCGTCCTAGTACTGGAAAAGGTTTTGAGGAACCAAATTCTTTTTTCTAGGTTGTATTTTTCAAAAGAATCATTTTGTAGGAATTTCTTATCTATTTGGAATTCTTTTTGTAAAACACCAATTTTGTTATATGTGTTCTCTGTAATCGAGGAAAAAGTTGGACTAGTAGGTTCTTGGTCCTCTATCTTTTCTCTAACAATGGAATTTTTATATATGGATCTCGGTATTTCATAGGAGTTGTCTACGTTTCTTAGATTGGGTAAATCTGACGTAGAATGTCTAGGTTTTATTTTGTAAGGAGTATTTTTGACTGAAGGAATCCATGAGACTCTTCCTAAGTCTAGGGTTTCTACGGAACTAGAATCATCGTATCTACTACTCGTAGATTTTCTATGGAATGATAGACTAACTCTACCATCCTGGTATTGGGATATTGCTCTAAGATGGGTATTTGGTTTGAAAGTCTCTATAGGTTCAGGTTTAACTATACCTTCCAGGATCCATTCGTCTGGTAGGTAATATCCTTCCACCTAATAGGTCTTGGTATTACGGTGTTAGCTTTGGAAAGATCTGTTTGTAAAAGAAGGGTTTCACCTTTCTTACTATGGTATCTGACTTTTGTAGCAAAAGATGAATTCATAGCATTGTAATGGATTCTAAAAATTATTGCTACATGAATTGATCCTTCAAGCATTTGGTAATTGTGTGTCTTTATCTGTAAGACAAGGGATTTTTGGATATTTTTATCGTTTAAAGAAACTGATAAATTTGGGTAACAGTCAAAAGATATTGGTCATGTGCAGAGACTAGACTCAACAGAACACAATAGGGAATCTTCGAAATTTGTGAATCTGACATCACGTAAAATAGCAAGGATTGAGGTGTTTAATCCTTCCTTAGTAAGGGGTTTTATCCCTACTTGGACTAATCCAATATGGATGTATTTGTAAATTCTTTCTCTGTGTTTCTTCAAGGAATTTTGAGAAAGTAATTGGATTATTTCAAAAGGTTGAGATAATTGGATATCTCTTTCTTTTGTTTTGATGGTGAAATCGGTTTTGAAAAATTAATATTTGGAATTTTTGTAAATCTGATCTCGATTAACTCTCGGTATTTCCCAATTATCAATAGATTTTTCAAAATCTTTTATCAAGATATCTTCGGTGTTTATTATCTTCTTTGAATCCATGGAAGAAGATGAACCAAAATCACAAGAAGTATATCGGTTGAGAAACAGATTCATGTTATAAAACTCCTATAACAGAGCACACGGACTCTTCCTACAATTAAAAGGGTTTCACGGAGTATAACTGCCTACGTTCGTTGAGGACTTACTGACCCCGGACCATCCTAAGCAAAAAACCTCGGAAGAACCCAAACCTCTAACAAGGAATCTCAAATATATATATATATATATATATATATATATATATATATATATATTTGGGCTTTTCTGCTTCTACAAGTTCTTACTTCTTTTTTTCTTGTAAGAGTTACTCTGAGGCCTTGTTGTCCTATGTACATGTGTATCTAGGGTACGAACGAGATGTGGTACATTCGGGTCGTTAGGCACCAGGTGCCGGCCAAACCCCTCATGGTTGGGGTATGAAAAACTTGGTATCAGAGCAGGTATGTCGTAGGGATGTCTACAAGTCGTGTCTAGTAGAGTATTTTTTATGGGCGTGTAGCGTGCCACACTTATAAACAAGAGTCTACAGGATATTTAGAATGGTTACCTTCCTTTCATGATGTAGATCGTGTGATAGGATTGAGCCATATTGAATCGAGTCTAACGTAAGTGTGGATATAGGTTATACAGGGACGTCTATCCCCAGAAGAGATACAATTTGATGGGATGTCAAAGAAGGATTGAGAAATGATATGAGATGTATGCCCTCCCTCGAGGTAGATCCGTCTGAGGCACAAAGTAAAGAAGTTATGAGATGTACGCCCTCTATTGAAATTAGTTCATCTAAGTCTCAAAATGAGTCACTCCCTCCGATAGTCGGGCTTTACTAACATTAAAGAAGCTAAGAGAAGCATCGGTATCAGTAACCCTAGCAGTTTCACTCCAGTTCCGTCTAACCGAGATATGAGGAAAGCGGTATAGGTAATAGCGCAATTGGTTGCCTTGTAGGCCTGGCGTCACTGAAGGCCCTGGATAGTGATAGAGCTCACGAAATATTTGAGAGTTCACAACTCAAAGGATCCAGAAGCGGGAGTTGTTTACATTCACAGGAGATGATTTAGATGGGAATTATAGGGCAACCAAAGAAGGCTAGGACAATTGATGATTTCAGAAGAAGCAATTAAAAGCGAGATAATGTTTTGTTATAAGTATCTAGACTAAGGCAATAAATACTGATGGTAGTAAGAGAATGATGCAAAGATAAGTGGGAAACTTAAGTAAATATGAGAAGAGGAATTGAGTCATAAGGTAAAGTATAGTAATGAGACAAGTTCATAGCTGAGTAAAACAAAAGGTAAGAAGAAGTAAATGTTAAGTAGAGAAGAAGAATGTGTTATGAGACCTGGTGTCTATTATGAAATTTGAATTGACAAAGGTCAACAGAATATACCAACTGGATGATTTAGCTTCTTGAGCTAGGAAGTATCGATAATGGGAAGTGCCTCAAGCCATGTGGAATACGGGTCAGAGACTCGAGATATTGTTATAATAAATGATATTGTGAAGTTGCAAGGTAAGCAATCAAACAAGTAAGAGAATAAATAACAACAGAGAGACCTTTAGAGGTTGTATAGAAAGAATCCCCCCTAAGACTAATGTATTGGTTAGAGGATGAGAAGTTTATCAAGATTGAGCATGTCATTTATGAATATGTGGCATTTTACCCGCGCAAACGGTTCAGTAATTCCTAGTAAGAAGGAATTGTTTTGGGGCAAATTGTAAGTTGTTAAGAGATCGTAGAATTTCAAAAAGTGTTGAGATAACAATATGCCTTTTTCGAAAGAAAATCCCTGAGCGTATAAAGTGTCCTTCCTCCCATAGGGAGATAGTACGATAGAGAATCGATATATAACTGAAATTATGGTTGAGTAATTAAGTAGGTAAGAAGGATTATAATGAAATGATTCATGACGAATAAGATTGGGTTATTCAAATCTTGCAGATATGTTGATGTTATGGGATATTATGTAAGTATATATGCTATAAGGGTAACAATAGCAACCGTCTGGCCAAACTACTAATCGATAGTAAGAACACCCAAGTGTACGAGGTTCAGAAAACAAAAGCAGGGTGTATAAGCGAAGACAGAAGTATATAGATCTAAAAGGGGGTTATTCAGAAATAATGAATGAAAGGATAACTCATGTTATGATGAAATATGATGTATGTAATGCCTATAAGGCTAGACAAGAGACCGAATGAGCTGTCAGAGGATACAATATTTTACATTAAAGGATGCTCCTGGGGTCTAAAGATTCCATTTTGCAAGTAAGTGATCACAACTCTCAGAAAGTATTTCAAATAGAAGTTATGACAAAAAGGTTTAGTATAAAGAGGATCAAAGATAAGGGGCTATGAATCCTGGAAATGGATGCAAACGGCTAAAGGTTTTACTAAGAATTTGTACTGTCAGAACGAAAGCGGAAATGAAAGTAAGAAGGATAATAGCGGATAGTTAAAGGTGCCCAAGATTCTATAGAGATATATGATGATAAAATTACAGTTTAAAAATGAACGAGAAGTTTCATTCTGAATAATATATTGCTAGAAGATGTTAACTAAGAGACAGTAGAAGAGAATTTACTTCGAATGTAGTGGTTTAAGTATGGAATACAAAAAGGTTGACCAATAATGTAAATCCCTTCAGAATATAGGTGTGTATCCAATAAGGAAATACATCAACAACTCATTGCTAGCTATACTGGTAGAATAAAAAACCTAAACCCAGAACTCAGAGTAATATTTAGGGCCCGACATATAAGAAACTCCATGTGATGGAGGTTGAGATAAATCAACACATTTGTAATGCACATATTTTGAATAAATAAGGAAATGAGATCATTTACGCTTAAGAGTGGTTTGAGAAGCCAAGAATTACTATGAGACCATGATTCAGGGTTGGCTACAGTGAGCACGCAATTGACAAATGGCAAGATACCTTTTTTTACTTTAAAGGTCTTTAAGATACCTTCAGTCACCAGTAATCGAGTACAAAATGAGTTTTTCCTATTTATGATGAAGGCGTACCCCAGGATGAGTCACAATAGTATAGAGACCTATGGGTCCTCTCAATACAAGTAGTGATTCGTGGAAGTGTGAAGAAAGTAAAAACAAGCCAAGATGATATAGTTGGGTATGGTCCTCCCTGAGAGGGAAGCAATTTAAATAGATAGACTATAGTGGAAGAGTATTTCACAAGGTACTAAAGGGGGATTGGAAGGAGATTATATTAGATCTTCTATCCAGAACTCGGTAGTATCACCCTAAGTGGTAAAAGCAAAGGAATAACCGTATTCAGATTATGTTTTAATACATCTGAAAAGAATGTTTAGTAGAACACGGGGCCAACCTTCGGGGAAATATTAGTTATGATCTATGGGTAGCATATCTTACCTAGAGGTAGAATAGAGAGTAAATTAGGCAAATAAATTCACTAGTGAGCGAGTTTAAGAGTTCCAATTCAGGGCTCCAATAAAAGTAGATTCGTGTGGAATATAAAATTATCACCCATGTGGCAGTACTAAGGATAACAATACGAGGGTCCAAGTTAGTGCTATCGAAAGAGAAAGATGATAGGGTTATTAGATACAAAAGTCGGCTATGTGTGCCTGATGTTGAAGTGATCCGAGGGTGGATTATGGAAGAAATTCATCAGTTCAGGTACTCTATTCATCCTAGTTCTACTAAGATGTACCATGATCTCCAACAGGTTTACTAATGGAATGATATGAAGCAAAACATTTCAGAGTTCGTAGCTCAATACCCAAATTGCCAGCATGTCAAGGAAACCATATAGTATCAGAGCCAAGTTGCATGTTGTTAAACATCATGAGTAGCTAAACTCATTCCACTGTCCTAGAGCAGTATTGTCCTAAGGTTATTTGATATTCTGTCTGTTTCTCTTCCCATTCGTACTTTGTTGTTTCCCTGTACTTAAACTCTACTCATAGTCTACAGTAAAAGGCAGTTGTTCTGTATCCATTAGGTTAAGGTATCCGATTAATTCCCGGACCAGATGTTGATGAGCCTGAAACTTCCGTTGGAGTAGCTTGAAAGCTTAGGTGCTAGAGCCGGACCCGGATTTTGTGTCATGTCACCAAGAACTTAGGATATGAACACCCACCTAATACTCGAGATTAAGAATAGTAGTTAGTAAGTATAGGATACCTGCTAAAGTCGGGATAGGAAGACAAACTGTAAGAAAATTTTCTAATTTATAGGATAATAGCTCTAAGGATAGTAGTCTCCTCCATTAAAACACCTCTTTAACATAGTACTATCTAATGAAAACACATCCTTCATTTGAAACAATTAGGGACGCTAATTTTATGAAAATAAATAGTGTAACAGAAAAGAATAAACTTATAAAACAAAAAAATCAAGTTTTAAAAGAATTAAACTATTACAAAACTCTAGTACCCTCTGAGTCACTAGACCCTTACTGTCGAACAATACTTAGGCAAGTAATCGTAAATAAAATGGTAAGCCTATACAAGAAAAATCTACATATTGGATATTTACTATCTAGTCAAGAGACTTTAATCGATAATTCAGACTATGTACTAAGTTTGTTTATAGCCCAATTTTAAATGAACAAGTCAGAAAACCAAAACATGTTAAATAGTGAGAACCTCGCTACCTCAACTTCAAAGATAGCTAAGGTAGAAAGAGACACAGAACTGGAACATTCCAAAAGAATCTTTCAAATCTGTATATGAAACCGGAAGGTTTGATTTTATAAAAAACTATAATATTAAGACTAGTGAGTCCACAGTAGCTATAAATAATTCTAAAGAAATTATTAAGCTATTAGCAGCTCAAGATATAAACAGATACAAAAAAAATTACAATTTCCTACACATAGGACTTGTACAAGTTGAGGTCAAACCTTTATATCGCCTTGGTTTAGACACGCCCATCTGTCTCTTATTAAGAGACGCCAGACTTTTAAACTTCGATGACTACTTGTTAGGAGTCTTACAAAGCAATTTAGCTAGAGGCCCAGTATATTTTAATTGCTATCCAAATTTCTCAGTTGATATTAATGATCAGAATGTTATGGATACCCTAACATTAAATATCAAAACAAAAAATATGAATAGCAAAATAAATACTAGAGCGATAGCTGTGATATACAGAGTATACTACAGAGTAATGAAAATAACTTTAGCCCCAAAAGCTAAATTAATGAGTAACAAAGGAGCTACGATGCTTATGGAAGAAAACCAAGAGCATAGTAATGTCTTTGTTCCTCGAATGCTAAAATGGAATGAAATTTTAGCAAAAGATGAATGGCACTTCGAGTCCATCACCCAACCAAGAATAGAACTAAAAAGTTCTAAAATTGAACAAATAATACAGTATCCCAATGGATCTATTGACTTAAAAATTTTAAGGTCAAATTCTAAGTCCTCTTCAAGATACTCCTTCACAACATCTTCTTCCAAACCTCGGGAGGATGAGTGCTACTCCGAAGAAAATTCAGCAAATTCTGCTCCTAAAGGACAACAAAGGATAAGAGGAGTAGATTATACTTCGGACATACCTAAAGTCCACTATGAATCTATTGTAAGAACAAGTAGTCCTACTGAAAGTAAAATGCAAGGCCCACTACCATCTAGAGAAGGAGGAACCCTTGGCATGATCAAATCAGAAAATAACTTCAAAATAGACTTAAAACTCTTAGGAAAATTATGGGCAAGCCCGGAGCATGCCCTTAAGAGAAAATGGTATGTAGAAACCTACGAAGAAAACATAAGGCTATCTTTTAGAAAACAATGGATTAAAGATATGAAAAGAGTTAACTGCAATATTGAATTCTTCAAATGGTTTGAAATCACAGGACAATTAAAAAATAAAAAGGAATATCTTAGCACCCTTGTTAATAAATGGTATACCAGTACCAAAACCATAGAATCTGAGGTCCCACCATTAGAACAAATCAAAATTCATGTAGAAGGTGAGATCATAATAGCCTCCCCCTTCAAGAGAGAATTGAATGATGCAGGTAGCAGCAAGTTGGAAGGAGATTATAGTAGATCTACTATTCAGAACTCGGTAGTATCACCCTAAGTGGTAAAAGAGAAGGAATAATCGTATTCAGATTATGTTTTAATACATCTGAAGAGAATGTTTAGTAGAACATGGGGTCAGCCTTCAGGGAAACATTAGTTATGATCTTTGGGTAACATCTCTTACATAGAGGTAGAATAGAGAGTAAATTAGGCAAATAAATTCACTAGTGAGCGAGTTTAAGAGTTCCAATTCAGGGCTCCAATAAAAGTAGATTCGTGTGGAATATAAAATTGTCACCCCTGTGGTAGTACTAAGGATAACAATACGAGGGTCCGAAGTTAGTGCTATCGAAAGAGAAAGATGAGAGGGTTCTTAGATACAGAAGTCGGTTATGTGTGCCTGATGATGAAGTGATCCGAGGGTGGATTATGGAAGAAATTCATCAGTCCAGGTACTCTATTCATCCTAGTTCTACTAAGATGTACCATGATCTCCAACAGGTTTACTAGTGGAATGATATGAAGCAAAACATTTCGGAGTTCGTAGCTCAATGACCAAATTGCCAGCATGTCAAGGTTGAGCATCAGAAGCCTAGGGGTTTTCTTTAGAGTATAAAGATTCTGATGTGAAAATGGTAGATAATTAATATAGGTTTCATACAAGTTTTCCTCATTCTTATTGAAGTTCAACTCCATCTAGGTTATTATTGATAGGATTACGAAGTCAACTCACGTCCTACTTGTCAAAACTACTTATTTAACTAAAGATTATGTCAAGTTGTATGTCAAGGAGATAGTTCAGCTTCATGGGGTTCCAGTTTCAATTATATCTAACATAGGTTCTCAGTTTATCGCTAACTTCTGGAGATCTTTCTGGAAGGTTTTGGGTACTCGGGTTAATCTTAGTTGAGCTTTCTATCCGCAGACAGACGGGCAGGCCTAGAGCACTATTTATACGCTCGAAGATATGTTGTGAGCTTGTGTCCTGTACTTTAAATGAACATGGGAAGACCATTTACCACTTATTGAATTTTCTTATAATAACAGTATCATTCCAGTATTAAGATAGCTCCTTATAAAGCCTTGTATGGGCGAAAGTGTAGGTCTCTTATCAGTTGGTTTGATGTGGGTGAAGTAAAGTTATTAGGACTTTACTTGGTACAATAAGCAGTAGAAAATATAAAGTTAATCCAGGAGCGTACAACTGCCCAGAGTCGACAGAAATCTTATTCAGATGTTCGACGCTGATATTTCGAGTTTGCTATTGGCAATTGGGTGTTCTTAAAATATTGCCTATGAAGGGTGTAATGAGATTAGGCAAGAAGGGAAAACTTATCCCCAGGTATGTCAGACTATATAAGATTATCTAGAGGATCGACCGGGTGCCCTATAGGCTTGAGCTACCCTCATAGAAGGAAGCAATCGATCTAGTGTTCCATGTATCTATGCTTCAGAAATGTGTAGGCGATCCCTCTCGTATTACCTTTGTGAAAGATGTTCAATGAGATTCCTATTGCTATCTTAGATCGTTACGTCCAAAAGTTACGGACTAAAGAAGTAGCCTCTGTTAAAGTGTTTTGGAGAAAAAATAATATAGAAGAAATGACGTTAGAAGCTGAGGAGGACATGAAGTCCAAATATCCTCACTTGTTTCAGACTTCGAATGGAAGGGGCTTGCAACGATGGAAGGAACATGTAATATTACTGATATAAATGAGACGGCCACAACCCAGATTATGACACTTGACAATTAAGGTGAGTTATGATCAACCTTCTTGATTTCTGAAGTAGATAGATGGTCGTGTGGGGCCAATATTATTGTACTATGCTATCAAATGGCCCTGTGTGGCATTGAATATGTTTTTTGGTTGATAGAAAGGTTTTGGATAGTCCTATTTATAGAGGAAACTTTGCCAAATTTTTCATAAGGATCTTAAGAGTTAAATTTTAAGCTACGCTACCTCTACATTCGAGGACGAATGTTCTTAAGGGGGGAAGTATGTTACACCCTGTAGATTTATGTTAAATCGTGTCGTTGATTAACTTGAGTTATACGGGAAGGTATGACACCTTGTGATGGGCTAATAAAGGTATAAAACATGTTTATGGAAGTGTCGGGGAATATAGCAGTTAAACAAATCGAAGAGGATACGTTTCGTCAAAGTTTGACAAAGTTGCATTTTTACGTTGGGATGTACGGTCCGTACTTATATTTTATGGATCGTATAATTTGTCTGAGATACCATATAATTATTCAGACAATTGCCATGTATTTTGATAGTTATACGGTCAAATGTACGGATCGTATATCAATTATATGGACCGTATATCCAACCGTATAATTGTGGCAATGGAAAAAATTTGAGTTTACTTAAATTTTATGGGGCACGATGATGAAAGAAAGGCCACGGGCCTACTCTCCCAACATGAGCCACGAGGTGACGTGCGAAGACTGCCAAAGATTATCATCCGTTATATGGTGATATGCTTAATATGGAATGGATTGTGGAGTGGAATTGAATATTGGACGTGAAGATCCAAGAAAGAGCATGTTTATTTTCGGCCTTTATGTAAGTCTTGGCCGAGACCATTTTTCTTTTACCTTATTTAATTCCTAGCTTAACTATTAGCTCTCCTTAGGACATAGTTAATATGCCATGTAATAACTACTAGCTCTCCTTAGGACATAATTAATGTGTCGTGTAATAGAATAGGGTGACAAGGACAAGAATCATCTAGAAGAAAAGCTTCCAAGGAGATATTCATGAACTAACAAGTTCATGCACTTAGCTACATAGAAGACATCAAGAATGGCCTAGGGAACATAAAGGGGTGGCCGAGTATTCTCCCCTATCCATTCTGCCAAGGAAAATGCTAAAGATGGAAGCTTCCAAACGTATTCCAAGGGGATGATTCATGAGTGGCCTAAGTTCATGAATTAATCTACATTAAAGATACAAAGGAATGTCCTAGAGAACTTCAAGAGTTGGTCGAACCCATCCCTTTCCCATTCGGCCAAACTCATTTTCCCATTATGGCCTAAGTAGTTCTAGTTTTATGTCTATTGAGTTATCTTCTAGAAGTGTCTAAATACTAGTATAAATAGGACATATAGTTGATGTAAAGAGGTGTGGAAGATTTATAAAAAATGTTTGAGTTTTACTCATTTTGCTAGGTTATTCAACTTTTGTGTTGTTTATCTTAGTTGGTCCTTTTGTGGGCCATCAATCCTTTTGTAGTCCGAACCTCGATCCTTTTGTGGGCCAACCCCGTGGTGCAAGTCTATTTAGAAATTTTGTGATATAGCTAAACCCAAACTCTTGTGATCCAACCAAACCCAAGCCAAGGGCCTATCCTGTTACTATCACAAGGTCATCAGCCTCCATCACTTGGTTTGTTCTTGAACTTGTACTTAGAAACCTCGGTCAAATCCTTGTCCAACTGGCCTACCTCACTTGGTGTCGACCCAAGCTTTCCCATAGCAATCTCGCGTCTCTATCATTGTCTATTTCGACTGACCCTCACTTGGTTTGTACCCAGGATTACACTAATCAACATCGTGTCCATTACTTGTGCAAACTACCCTATTACTTTCACCATCATACACCATAACACTTCCCAAAAACCCACACCAAAGTCCATTAACCGAAACCACCCATACATATCCATCCAACCTCGACAACATCAAACAGTCCGCCAAACACCCCTTACCGATAACCTCACTGTTCCAGTCAATTTCTGCCAGCTTACCATCATCCAACCACCACACACCGACCACCAATACAACCCTAAACTCATCTAGAATAACCCCACAGAATTCCTTAGACCACATCTACCCTAAACTACCCGTGTGCCCCTCCAAACACCGACTGCCCGGCAAAAATATCCCACCTGACAACCTCCACTCGCCCCATTTTTGTGTCAATCCATTTTCAAATGAACTCCGACATACTCACCCTCACTAACCACTCCTTATATATATCAGTTTGGTATTAGAGCAAGGCAATCCCGTCCCACGCCTTGACGCTAAGGCTCACTTAAACGAAGAACTTCGGAGGGCCGTAAGTGACATCTTTGCAAAAAAAGAGCAAATCTTGAGAAGAGAATTTGCAGGGCATGCCAAGATAAATAATTCCAAGTCCGGGGTTATACAAAACAGGCCAAGACATTAAAGGAAAGAGTGTCAAGATTGTAGGGATTCCTTTGTTATTAAGGAACCTGAAATCATGGAGGTCTTAAAAGAAGATGTTGATCTTGTGGAGAAGAGTAAAAGTTTAGTACTCCAATGTGTGTTGAATGTTCAACTTGAAGAACATGAGGAGGATCAAAGAGAGAAACTATTTTATAGTCGATGCAAAAAGAATGACAATTTATGCAATGTAATTATTGATCGAAGAAGTTGTACCAATGCAGCCTCCGTAAAAATGATGAACAAATTGAACTTGCCTACCCGCAGCCATCCGAAACCATATGCTCTCCCATGGTTGAACGAATACGAAAAGCTAAAGGTAGTGAAACAAACTCTTGTTAGTTTTCGGGTTGGTAGGTATAAAGATGAAATATGGTGTGACATCCTACCTATAGATGCGTGTCATATTTTATTAGTTCGGCCATGTCAATTTGATCGGAAGGTGCAACATGATGAAGAAAAGAATAGATCAAAAGGATGATATAAAGATCTGTTTGATGCCTTTGTCACCTAGTGAGGTGAAGAAAATAAAAATCCAAAGTTCTAAGAACCACAAGGAGGAATACGAGACTCTCTTGTCTAATTCACCGAAGATAGAAGAGGAATCGAAGAAGGTGAGTTCTATAGATATCGACTTAAAGTAACTCTTCGAAGATGTTTGTGCGGACGATCTTGCAACCGGTCACCACTGATGGGAGGTATTTATTTTCAAGTAGTTCACTACCTAAGCATCAAGCCTATAGACATGATCCAGAAAAGGCCACGATACTCGCCTTGTTGGTGCTAAAGAAAGATGAGACTTGGCACACATGTATTAATAGCCAAGCGGTCGACAACATCATCATGGAGTACAAATTTCCTATGACGAGATTGAAAGATATTGTGGATGAAATGGGTGGGGACAAATTGTTCTCCAAAATAGAATTGAGGAATGGCTACCATCAAATGAGAATCCGATAGGAAGATGGATTTCAAAGCCAAGTATGGTTTGGACGAATGGCTCGTGATGCTATTTGAATTGTGTAATGCTCCAAGCTCTTTCATGAGGCCAAAACATTTTGTCTTATATTCGTATCATGAATCTTGGAAGTATTTACATGGGCAAAGAAAAGTGAATCCAAAGAATGCTAAGTGGGTAGCATACTTGCAAACTTTCACATTCTCTATGAGATACAAAGATGGGAAGCGTAACATAGTAGTAGATGCGCTTTCCCGTAGGAACATAATGTTGACCATGTTTGAACAAAAATTGGTCATATTTGAAGTGATAAAGGAGTGCTATGAACGAAATCCTGAGTTCAAAGATGTAAATGGAGTGGTAAGAAAGTGTTCCACTTTTCGAAAGGCTAAAAGATTCTTCCACAAAGAATTGTTTACTCTTTTACCGTCTCCGGAGTGACCATGGGAAGATATGATCTTGGATTTCATCCTCGGCTTACCAAGAACACAACGGGGCAAAAACTCTATCATGGTAGTTGTGGATAGATTCGCGAAGATGGTTCACTTCATTGCTTGTCACAAGACCTATGATGCAACACATATTTCAGACTTGTATTTGAAGGAGATGTAAGGTTATGTGGAAAGTTAGAAAAGTATGCTCTTATTATTACTAGTATCCTATCCTTAGGATACATAGTATCGCATCCTTAGTATACATAGTATCGTACAAGGGTAGTCATATGGATCCATTCAATGTGGAAGCCATCCGGAATTGGCCCAAGCCTACGAATATAAGTAAGGAAACAAGTTTCCTTGGTTTGGTTACTTTCACTCAAGATTGTTATTCCCTTGCTGCCCATATCACGGAACTAATGAGAAATGATGAGTTTAAATGGTTCCAAAGAGCACAAAGAGCTTTGGAAACCTCAGAGGAAAGGATATGTGAAGCACCGGCTCTAACTATTCCAAGCCGCAAGAAGTTATTTAAATTTGAAGGTGGAGTTGGTATTTGTACCGCCTTGATTCACGACAAAAGATCCCTTACTTTCTCTAGTTAAAATTTGAGTGGTACACGATTCCATTCTTCTACTTATGAAAACACATTTATTCTTGTGGGATCTTTGGTCCGATGGGGACATTATTTGAAATCTTTTGTCTCGTATTCGGATCTTTCTACAAGGTGGAACCACCGGACGTATATGGAAGTATTAGTCCCGTGTTTGATGTCAGAGACTTATCCCCATACATAGATGACGAGAATTTGAGGACAAATTCTATTAAAGAAGGGCAGATTGATGAAAAAAGGCCACGAGCCTACTCTCCCAATATGAGCCATGAGGTGACGTACGAAGAGTGCCAAAGATTGTCTTCCGTAATATGGTGATATGCTTAATATGGAATGAATTGTAGAGTGTAATTGAAGATTGAACGTGAAGATCCAAGAAAGAGCATGTTTATTTTCAGCATTTATGTAGGTCTTGGCCGAGACCATTTTTCTTTTAGCTTATTTAATTCCTAGCTTAACTACTAGCTCTCCTTAGGACATAGTTAATATGCCATGTAATAACTACTAGCTTTCCTAAGGATATAGTTAATGTGTCGTGTAATAGAATAGGGTGACAATGACAAGAATCATCTAGAAGAAGAGCTTCCAAGGAGATAATTCATGAACTAACGAGTTCATGCACTTATCCACATAGAAGACATAAAAATGGCCTAGGGAACATGAAGGGGTGGCCGAGCATTCTCCCCTTTCCATTCGGCCAAGGAACATGCTAAAGATGGAAGCTTCCAAACGTATTCCAAGGGGATGATTCATGAGTGGCCTAAGTTCATGCATTCATCTACATGAAATATACAAATAATTGTCCAAGAGAACTTCAAAAGTTGGTCGAACCCCATCCCTTTCCCATTTGGCCAAACTCCATTTCCCATTGTGGCCGAAGTGGTTCTAGTTTTATGTCTATTGAGTTATCTTCTAGAAGTGTCTAAATACTAGTATAAATAGGACATATAGTTTATATAAAGAGGTGTGGAAGATTTATGAAAAATATTTGAGTTTTACTCATTTTGCTAGGTTATTCAACTTTTGTGTTGTTTTTCTTAGTTGGTCCTTTTGTGGGACATCGGTCATTTTGTGGTCCGAACCTCGATACTTTTTTGGGTCAACCCCTTGGTTCAAGTCTAGTTAGAAATTTTGTAAACTAGCTAAACTCAAACTAAGGTTCCCCTCAGTGCAAGTTGAAGTTGGAACTTTTGTGATCCAACCAAACCCAAGCCAAGGGCTTATCCGGTTACTATCACAAGGTCATCGGCGTCCCTCACTTGGTTTGTTATCAAGCTTATACTTATCAACCTCGGTCAAATCCTTGTATAATTGGCCTACCTCACTTGGTGTTGACCTGAGCTTGCCCATAGCAACCTCGCATATCTATCTGTGTCTATTTCGATCGACCCTCACTTGGTTTGTACCCGGGCTGGCACTTAGAAACCTTGTGTTTATTCCGTGTGCAAACAACCCTATTCATTTCACCATCATACACCATAGCACTTCCCAAACACCCACACCAAAGGCCATTAACCGAAACCACCCATTCATATCCGTCCAACCCCGACAACATCAAACAGTCCGCAAAACACCCCTTACCAATTACCTCACTGTTCCAGTCAGTTTCTGCCACCTTACCATCATCCAACCACCACACACTGACCACCAATACAACACTCAACTCGTCTAGAACAACCCCACAGAATACCTTAGCCCACTTCCACTGTAAACTACCTGTGTACCCCTCCAAGCACCCATTGCCCGGCAAAAATGTCCCACCCGAAAACCTCCACTCGTCCCCATTTTTGTGTCTATCCGTTTTGAACCAAACTCCGACCAACTCACCCTCACTCACCCCTCCTTATATACATCACATGACCAGACCTAAATTTCATCATATTTCCAGACCTAAATATCTCATTGAAGCTCTCCTGAAGTTCCCTAAGGTTTCTTGGTCATTCAAGTTAAGATCGGAAGCTATTAACATTAAACGATCGGTAGGAAGCTTGTAGTACTAATTCTCTACTTCTCTTATATATTGGTGTTGGATTGGACATTTAGTTTCTGGAGATTTGAGTGTGTTATAGGCTAATTTTTATCCTTAAGGTAAGCTCCATCTTCTCCTTGTTGTGTTTGAATTTCTACCAGTTATAGTAAGTTGAATTTCTAAGCGCATGTAGCTCAATCTTTGAAAATACTTAGTTTATATTTTGTTATTGTTGGGATGCTTGTTTAGAGCTATCCCCAAATCCACTTCATCACCTTGGAGGCTCGATAGTAGCGAATTTTTGAGTATTCGTCCAATTAATGCCTTGGAGTAAGATTCTTCAACCCTATTTATAGTTTTCAAACTTTTAATTCATGCTTTAATGGTGAGTCTTGGGTGGAGAAGATGTCTTTTTGATTTAAAAACCTCAAAACTTGGTTATATGAATGGTTAGCCTAAAACCCAAGTCCTAGAGTAAATTTTTTGATTTGTTAGCATGAAGTGGAAAAAGGGAACACCACCTTATTTATTCTTGAACTTGAGAGTAGTTGTTCAAGGAGAAATAAAGAGGTAAGTTTTCCTATAAAAATGGAGATTTTTCCTAAATAATGGGACTAAGGTACATGGGTTGGTTAAGAATCATAATGGACTGTTGAAGGGTTCCTTTTCACACTAGATAGAGTGTACTCTGTTAGAATTAGCCTGATATGTTGACTATGTGTGTAAAACTAGGACATCCACATGTTTGGGTTGCATCTTGGCCATCTGATAACTGTCCGAAAACAAGTTGTGGACTAGGAGTTCGTGACACCTGCTCGACAATGAGGTAGGCTATGGTTTTATTTGTTATAGACTCCTATAGAAGTACGTGGTAGTTATAAGTATTAAGGGGTATTTGGCGTAGTTGGGGATCCCACCTTAGCGATTGTGATGAACGCTTGGGTGGGTACCGGCGTATAACTGTGAATATGGGTGATTTAGGGAATCGATGTTAAGCCGATTCCGACTGTTACTATTTGGGCTTGTCACCACTACTTGAGAGTGTTGTGCTTACTCATCACATGGTTTCCCCTCCAGGGAGACCCAATATATATTTAGGAATGTGTGTTGTGTAGGCATGTATCCATGTTGTTATGATAGTGAAACATGTGTTATATGGGCTTGTAGACGATGTAGCATTCTGATTTTACTTGTCATGCATTAATTACTTTACATCTCGTCTAAACACTTGAATAGAAACTGATAAATACTAATGTAAATTGATTATGCTGATTTTATGGTGTACACATATCCATATCAATCATACATTCTATCATTTGCATTGGATTATTGATATATTGCTGAGTATGGATTGGGGAGTCGATTATGGTATATGGTACATGATACAAGAGTGATGACTGATTATGACACTTTAGCCCTTGAGTTGGTATCCGATAGGATCAGATGGGTATATGACCTCATGAGTCCCCCATGAGTCATGTGACAGCTACTGCAGCAGCGTGTGTATGTCAAGTACATATATCATTTGCACTCGTACATACATCATTTGCATTGCACCTTATTTATATTATACATGATAGGTAATTGATGATGTATGTGCTTAGTGTTGGATTCTGTTATATTTGTGTACTTTGGGTTGGTGGAAGGAATAAGTATTGATTGTGTAATTATCCTCTAAAATAGAAATGCACTTGCGTTACACAAGCTTAATATGTGTTGGTTATTGATTAGATGTAGTGTTTGAAAGAACTGTTGGTGACCTAAGGGTTTGTCATAGTTAAATGTGCAATGTGTAAGGGTAATGTAGTTAAGGTTAGTATGAGTGCACAATCATTGTGGTGTATTGATCTAAATGTTAGGTGCATGATTGCTTAATTTTTATCACTTGGATGTGTAAGACCCGTATTTATACTTGTGTAGAGAGAAAAGACCTTTAGAAGGATTATCAAATGGCATGACCGTGAACACATGTGTCATAATGAGACTAAGAGACTAAGACTAACCAGTAGTAAATGAAATTGTGGGGAACTTACTTGCCTAACAGGTCCGGCCGAGAAGTTTATAAACGGGATTATGACAAAGGTATAGTGTTAGAGCACTGGGTGTCAAGATAAGAGTCCCTATGTGCTTTGTAGGTTATTTGTATTTGACTGTGGTTGATGCTTGGCGTGTTGAGTAGATTGTATACTTGTAATCATGGCTTGCATGGATGAACAAAATTAGGTAACCGATAAGCTATCTAGAATAGGACCTACATGTAGAGTAACTTATTACTTATATCTGTTATGTGACTTCCATCATTGTCGACCTATGATGACTACGGGGGTATATTGTGTACTCATACTATGCTTATTGCATCTTTTACGTGGGTGCAGGTACTCAGTATATTTAGGTTGCGGCTTGGAGCACGGGAGAGATAGGCAAACCATACAGTCTGGTAGCCTTGATCTCCATCTAGTCAGGCTGTCACTATTATTCAGGTCGGCATTGTTATATTATGTCATTATTGTACCTTAGAGTCCTTGTACTAGTGACACCAGATTTTGGGGTAGAAACTGTTGTATTCAACAACCTTTGAAATGTCTAAAAGATTTTGTTGTATAAAGGTTTTATTCATTTCTTCCGCATTCTTGATTTAATAGCCTTTTTGTATGATTAAGATAGTGGTTCTCCTACGAGTTAGTGTAGGTTCTCTCATAGCACAAATGGGATTTTGGGTCGTGACAAAAATTAATTATACTTAATTATACACAAATTGACTATTTACTCTTTCGACAGTGTGATAGAGGTTTTTGCACGGACTGCAAGGTAATCCGAGTAAGAACCTCACTGATGTAAATCAGTCCGCGAACCTAAACTCCCAACATGAGTCGGGGAGTTCCTTCCTAAGAGTGCCAACAATGTCACATCATTCTACACTTGGATGCCTAACATGGCATGGAAAATGTAATGGAATTGGACTTGTTACGTGAAGATTCAAGTACATATTTTATTCAGCTTTGTATGTAGGTCATGGCCGAAGACCATGTTTGTTTTTCTTTTATCTTGTCTTTATTTCTTAGCTTAGCTTTTAGTTCTTCTTAGGACATATTTAATGTACCACGTAATAGGACAAGGTAATCAAAGACAAGGATGTAAGGGAAATGGATAACTAGGCCGAGAGGACAAGTTGGCAAGGACAAGAGGATGTCTAGATTGTGTGAAAGGAATTAAGCCAAGTTGGCAAGCACAAGAATGGTCTAGAAGATGAGGCTTCCAAAAATACAATTCATGAACCAACTTGAGGACACCAAGAAGATGAAGTGTTGGTCGAAATACTCCCTTATCCATTCGTCCAAGGCACATAAATGCAAGGAATAGAAGCTTCCAACACATTCTAAGAAGATGAGGTTGTTGGAAGAATCAAGTTAATGAATGTTGTTACATAGGAGACAACAATTTCGGCCTAGAGAATAGGAAGAGGTGGCCAAACTCCCTTGGTCACCAAGTCAATCCAAATGTGTTCACACTAGGTGTTAGTTCGTGTCTTTTCATTTGCTTTCTAGAATAGTCTATTTTGTACTATAAATAGAGGCATTAAGCCATTGTAAAATTCATAGATTTGCTTGATATAAAACTTGAGTGTTTACTTATTTTGCTAAGTCTTTAAATCCAAGAATGTATGTTCTTAGTTGGTTCTCCGGGAGGACCTTTGGTTCTTGTGTGAGCGAAACCCTTAGTGCAAGTTGAAGCTAGGACTGTGTGACCTAGTTAAACCCAAACTAAGGTTCCCCTTTGGTGTAAGCTTGATTAAGACTGTGTGACTTAACTAAGTCCAAGCTTAAGGAACCCCTTTTGGTGCGAGTGGACGTTGGGACTATGTGACCCAACCAAACGCATACCTAGGGTCTATCTTAAGGTTTCTGGCCAACGTTACTTGGTTAGTAATCAGGTTTGTACTTAGAAACCCCGGTCTAGTCTATGTTAAATTGGTCACCCCATCAAGTGTCGACTTGGGCATTAAAAACCCCTTGTCGTTATCCTTAACATATCGACCGTACCTCACTTAAACCACAACAACTAAACCAATACTTAACCAAATCAACCACCCTTCATTCGAGCTTGCACCTTGCTACTCATATTCAATCCTTAACCAACCCACTATATACTGACCATCCTCAACCCGCACAGTACTTCACAAGCATCCCCTATAAAGGTTGTTAACAAAAACCACCCGTATACCACCGTCCAAATCCGACAGCATCAAACAGTCCACTAAACTAACCTTTATCAGAGCCTCACTGTTTCGATTCATCTCCGCAACCTTTCGACCATCAAATCACCAAATCCTGAACATCACCCTGACCGTAAACCCGTGATAACCCCACAAAAGTCCTAAGCCCATTTCCAAGCACAACTACCCGAAACAGCCACCAAAGACCACCCTATCCAGCCAAACCGAGAACCCGAGAACCACCTTTTGAGTTCTATTTTCGAGTTGACCCAAATATACCCAACACCAGACCCACTTACACATCAACACCCTACATACTTACATCACTCACAACCCAACATAGTCTCTTGGTGATGGACCTAGAGATCAAGACGAGGAGGAAGAAGAGGGTTGTGTATGGGAAACCTAAGATCAAGTGGGATTCCCTGACTAAAGAAAAAGTCAAGGATCTAGGGGAGAAGTTGGTAGCTTTGGGGGCCTAGAGGAGTTGTGGGGATGCGAGTAGTAGATGGACCTAGATAGCGAGTTACATTAGGGAAGAAGCTAAAGAGGTGTTAGGTGTAACGGAAGGTTTCTCTGGTAGGCACAAAGGGGAGTGGTGGTGGAATGAGGAGGTGCAAGGAAAATTAGAAGTAAAAAAAGTGGCGTACTCATTGCTAGTAGAATAAAGAGGTGACGAAGAGGGGAGGGAGAGTAGGCAGCACTACAAGCCGACGAGGAAGGAGGCAAAGCTAGCGGTTATGGTAGTGAAGATGACATCGTTTGAATGCTTGTATAAATAATTAGGGGAGAAAGGTAGGGACAAGAAGATTGACAGGCTAGCCAAGGTGAGAGAGAGGAAGGCCCATGATCTGGATCAAGTGAAGTACATCAAATATGAGGAGGTCAATGTATTGGTGGCGGAGGAACATATTAGACGAAGATGGCAGACTTACCACCGCAAACTTTTGAACTAAGAGGGGGATAGGAGTATTATCCCGGGTAATCTAGAGCACTTGAGATTCATCGAGATTTTGGGTATTGTATGTGTATTAAGGTTTAGGAGGTTGTGGGGCTATCCGCAAGATGAGTAGGGTAACGCTACCAGTCTTGACGAGATTTTGATAGAATTTTGGAAAACTGTGGGCAAGGCAGGCTTGGAGTGGTTAACTGGGTTGTTTAACGTAATATTTAGGATGAAAAAAATGCCCGATAAAAGAAGGTGGAGCACAATGGATCCATTGTACAAGAACAAGGGTGATATTTAAAACTGCAATAACTATAGGGGTATCAAGTTGTTGAGCCACATCATGAAAGTTTGGGAGAGAGTGGTGGAACTAAGGGTGAGAAAAAGGGTGTCTATTTTTTAGAACCAGTTTAGATTTATGGCAGGACGATCAACTATGGAAATTATTCACCTTGTGAAGAGATCGATAGAGCAATATAGGGAAATAAATCATACGACAAGGATATGTATGATTGAGCAAAAACATGGGTAAGGACAGTCAGAGGTAACTCTTAACACTTTCCAATCATGATTGGGTTGCATCAGAGATCAACTCTTAGCTCATTTTTATTTGTCTTGGTGTTAGATGTGTTGAGTAGTCACATTCAAGTGGAGGTGCCATAGTGCATGTTTTTGGCGAATGATATTATATTGATCGATGAGACGTGACACGGGGTGAACGCCAGGTTGGAGATTGGAGACAATCCCTAGAGTCGAAAGGTTTTAGGTTGAGTAACACCAAAACAGCGAACATAGAGTGTATGTTTAGTGCGGTGATGAGTGACACTCATGTGGAAGTGAAGCTCGACTCACAAGTTGTCCCGAAGAGAGATTGTTTCAAGTATTTGAGGTTATAATCCAAGGTAATGGGAAGATTGACGAGGATGTCACACATCGTATTGGAGCAGGGTGGTTGAGATGAAGGCTCGCATCTGGTGTCTTGTATGATAAGAAGGTGACACTAAGACTTAAAGGTAAGTTTTACATAGTAGTAGTGAGATCGGCGATGTTGTATGGGACGGAGTGTTGGCCAGTCAAAAACTCTCATGTTCAGAAGATGAAAGTTGCAGAAATAAGGATGTTGAGATGGATATGTGGGCTGACTAGGAGAGATATGATCAAAAATAAGGATATTCGGTACAAGGTATGGGTGGCTTCCGTGGAGGACAAGATACGGGAGGCGAGACTAAAATGGTTCGGACATGTCCAGAGAAGAGGCATATATGCGTCGGTGAGGAGGTGTGAGAGGCTGGTGATGAAGGGCTAGAAGAGAGGTAGAGAAAGGCCGATGAAGTATTGGGGAGAGGTGATGAGCTAGGATATGACTAGTCTTCAGCTTACCGAGGCCATGACCCTAGATAGGAAATTTGGAGGTCGAGGATTAGGATAGAAGGCTAGTAGTAGGATTAGTAGTACCTTTCTAGCTAGCCCAGCATTATTTTCGTCATTTTCTTGAATTTTATTTAGCATTTGCATATTTCTTATTCTTAAATTTCTATTGATACTTGGTGTCCTTTCTACTTTAATTTTCTTGCTATTCTATTGTTGCTTCTGTATTAACTTAGCCGATGGTCTATCGGAAATAGTCTCTCTACTTGCCAAGATAGAGGTAAGGTCTGAGTACACTGTACACTTCCTAGACCCCACTTTATGGGATTACACTATGTATGTTATTGTATTTTATTTTTCATTTCAGGTATTCTTTTTTTCCTTTCTTCATTTCTCAATTTCATTTCATCTTTAATTTTCTTTCTGCTTTGGGCAGAAACTGCTACTAAGCTTTCACAAACGTGAATATAGATAGTCTATTCCTTTTTACTTTCCTTTTTGGGTTCTAATAAGATAGTCTTTACATATTTTTTTCTTCTAATTTTCTGCAAATCATTGAATGTAATTTTGTAGAAGAATTTTTTTTTTAAAATCATTTCTTTACTTTCAGCCATTTGTATCTTAGTCGGGAAACTCATTTGGAGATAATCGTTTGAGCTTAAAATCGAATATATTTACTGAAATTGAAGCTTGAGATTGGAAAAAATTTGACATTTAGAGAATAAAGTTTTGGGGTCTATCGGAGTTCAAAGTTTGCAGTTGTGGATCGATTCAAATGTCAAAGAATATTTCATTGAACTGAATTGTAATGGGTCATTACTGATTTGGAGGCCATTTGTGTTTCATAATAAGGTCTGATTCACCTGAGCTAGAAGAAGAGCCTGAAACTCCATTGACACCATTGAAGAAGAACTTCAAAGATTGACATCAACGATGTCTCCTCATTTCCCCACCTCCATGTCATTCTTTGTCTTCTTTGTTTCTTTGTAAACAAAATTAGTTGATGGGTTAATAATTACACATAATAAAATGCAAATCAAATTTATTTCTTAGATAAACTAGATGTGGGTTTGGTTGTCCGGAAAATGTGTTCACCGACGTTATATTTTTATGATAAAATTGATGACATTGAGAAGAAGAGCAAATCGACAATACTGCTCGATAATGAATTTGACATTTTGGGTTTGGAGGGTTTGTGGGGGGGGGGGGGCATTGATGAATAAGGGATGCTCCATTAGGATTTTAGGAAGTAAATGAAGAGGAAGAAGAAAGATAGGCATGTAAAATTAAAAATTAAAAGAAGGTATACTCTAGTCGGGTTCATTATTTGGAAGGAGTGGGGGTGGTATTTATATAAATCTTTTTTAAATTTGGATGAAAATATTAAAAAAACTCATTAAATGACGCGGACCAATCAAAAAGTGTAACGATCTATTAGGCCATTTTGTACATTATGCTTGTTTTCCGGAAAATACATTTCCCCTAGCTGTGTTTTGATGTTCTTGATGTGCGGGGAAGGGTGGCGCGATTCCCAGGACAATCAAATAGATATAATAGAAGAAAACCCTATGTTTTGAATTTTGGAAGTTTTAAATTTGACTAAGATTTGACTTTTTGGATGACGCACTCGGAATCAAATTCTGATGATTTTGTTAGCCCCGGAATGTGATTTTTGACTTAGGTGAGCGGTTAAAATGAATCTCGAGTGTTTTGAGTGTGATTCCGGTATGTTTATGGAATTTTAAAAGATATTAAGTTAAGAAATGAATTTTAGTTGACTAGAGTCAAAATAGGGGGAATTTGAGTCTTTTTCGAAGTTTTATCGATTCCAATAGGTCCAAAATGTCATTTATGACTTAGTCAAGTCATTGGTTCAATTCCCAAGGGACTCGAGTGGATTTCAAACTCTTGGTTGAGATTTTAGTAACTTAATAAATTTAGAATTGACTTGAGTCAATAGCGGGTCAAGACGACCTCGTATGAATTTGGAGTGCGCGAGCAAGTCCGTTGCATATTTTAGGAGTGGTTTGCATATTTTGTTTGTGCCCAAGAGGTTTTTTATGAGTTTCGGGGGTTGATTCGAAGTTTGAGCTTGACTTGGGAGTTTCTAGTTCTGGTGTCTCGCTTTTGCGAGTTTGGGGCTCGCACCTACGAGGTCGTATCTACCTGAAACGGGTCGTAGGTGGGAGGAAGAGTAATCTGGTGCTTTGCCGTATCTGCGATGGGAGGCTCGCAGGTGCGAAGCCGCTTCTGCAATAAAATGGTCGCACCAGCGAAGCTGGGCCATGTCTGTAGGCCTCACATATGCGATGATTTGGCCGCAGAAGTGGGCTTGCATATGCGAGAAATTCACCGTAGGTTAGAAGTCGTTGATTCATAGGATTAAAAATCCAAGTTCGACCTAGACATTTCATAACTCATATTTTGGACTTGGGAGCTCAGTTAGATGTGAGTTTAGAGGGCTTTTGCAAGATGCATCAAATTGGTAAGATTCTAACTTCCCTTTTGAGTTTATATCATCAATTAGTAAGGATTTCTATGTTAGAAATCATGATTTAAAGTTGGAAAATTGGAGGATTTATGAACCCTAAGTATAATTGGGAATTTCATGATTTGAGCATGCAAATAAGGTTGGATTTGGTTTATTTTTGTCATATAGACTCCATAGATGATGGGTAGACTAATTATAGAAAAAGTTTCCCATTTTACCCTTTTTGGTTCAGAGTCCTATTTCGGGTGACCTTTGGGGTCCATAAGTTTTACATAGCAATACGGGTGGCATTAGAATCGTATGTTGATGTGTTATCTGTATTTGACTAGATTGGCATCTTTCAAAGGCTTTACGAAAAGGCAAGGCTGTGTGGTGATTTTTGGACTCCTAATTCTAGGCAAGTTGAGATCTTGTACCTTACTTAGACGTCATGGTTTATCTAATTAACTAAATACTGGGGAGTAATAGGGATAATAAAGGGGTCCCAACGCTTTGAGGTGATGAGCATTTGCGTCAGATACCGGTGACATGTTATGGAAACTTGTTCCTTTAAATTATGTAGTGAATGGCATGCCTTGGGCACCCGTTGATAGAATAGTACGATCATTTAGATCTGTGATTGGGGTATGAAGCTTGTACATTATATATCATTATTATATGTTTATCTTATATGTGACTGTGTGTTCCATCACTCATGTATACTCATTTAAAAGTGGAAAATAAGCATAAGATTGAGTCTTTATTGTGTATATGGATAATAGTTGGATCTTTATGACATAAATTGATTAAAGATAGAATCTTTATTTCATATCATGACTTATTAGTGTTATGCATGTCATATTCATGCTTCATATAGTATCACATGCATGTTATTTTTGAGGAAATTTATGTGGGTTCGAGGGAAATAATAGGGACGGAGTGATGCACTGATATGAGCCTACGTGGCTAGAGATGAGTATTGTGTGAGCCTATTGATGGATCAGAACCCAAAAGGAAAGGATTTCGGGTGTTATATGGACCTTGCGAGTTCCCTAAGAGTCACATTGACCGTGTATGTACCGGAGATGAGTAATAAAGGCCTTGCTTTTTATTTTCATTCGCATTTCATACTATTCGATATATTCCTTGTTTGATTGATTATGTGAGTACTTGACCCACTTTGAGGGACTAAATACTATAGCTTAGGCCATAATTCATAAACTTAGTATACTTGAACTTGTTGTTGTTATCTTAATCTAATTGTAGTTAGTGTGGTAGTAGTAATAAAAAGAACAGCCCTCGTCTCCATTCAAGATAGGGTCAGTCGATGATGCTGCTGAGTACATGTTATTTTCCGTACTCACGCTACACTTGCTACACCTTTTTGTGTGCAGATTCAGCTCCTAATACCAGTGGACTGCATAACTACACATCACGTTGAGGAGCTGTCAGTGGAGGATTGGGGGTGAGCTACCAGTTGATCTGTAGCACCGGATTCCCTTTTATTTTACTTGATTTCAGTCTTTTTCATTTTCAGACTATATTTCGGCATTTTTCCAAACTATGTATTTCCTATTTTTAGAAAGTTCTTGTACTAGTGATACAAATCTTGAGAGTTGTACTTCTATTTCATAATTTTTATGAGTAAAACTATTTTAAGACTTCTAATTGACTTGTATGATTTATTTCGCACTTAATTTCCTTACTTTATTAGTTACATTTGGTTGTGACTGTCTTACTAACTCGGGGGAGTTAGTGCATTCATGGCTTCCATTTTAGGTCATGACAAATTGGTATCAGAGCTTTAGGTTCATCATTCTAATAAGTACAAGAACAATGTCTAGTAGAGTCTTGCGGATTGGTACAAAGACGTTTGTACTTATCTTCAAGAGGCTATGGGACATCTAGGAAAACTCTAATCTTTCATTCCTTATTGTGCATACTTGATTCTAATTGTTTCTAATAGTTTTTTTATTTCATTCTCTCACAGATGGTGAGGGCACGTTAAGCTACAGTCAGAGATCAGGAGTCTGCACTTATGTACATACCCGCTACCGATATTGTTGCTCCAAGGAGAGGAAAGGGATGAGGTAGAGGTCGTGGAAGGGTAGGAGCCCGCATTGCTATTCCATCCAGAGGCTGAGCACCAGCTGCTGCTCAGGCCCGTGTTAGGGAGTTGAGTCCGGAGCCAGAGGAGGTTCCGGAGGAGGAGCTAGTAATGAAAGAGGAGATAGGACCCGCCCAATCATCTGAGGGATTTATTGCTACACCTCTTCTTCATCTGAGCGTCTTTAAGTGTCAGACTTAGTTAGGAACACTGTCATTCTCTTTAGATGGTTCACAGACTAGGGTTGGGGGTCAAACTCCCGATCACGCAGTTACAGGTTATCATACCCCAGGGGCACAACAAACTTCTACTATGGCTCCTCAATTTTTGGGTTATTCCGCTTAGGGTGTTACTATTCGTCTGGTTATTCATCCCACTATGACAGTTGATGAGTAGAAGAGGTGGGATAAGTTTGAGAAGATGACGCCATCACAGTATGATGGGCATCCAGATGATGATTCTTATGAGTTCTTATTGTCTTGCCATGAGAGGTTGCAGAATTTGAGGTTGGTGGAATCCAATGGAGTTGACTTTGTAGTGATGCAGATGGATAGCCCTGTTAAGCTCTGACGAACGTAGATTCTTCAATTCATTTGACTCCGAAACCTTAGGGTATATTCTTAATACTTATTTAAAGCCTCTTTGAACCTTATAGGGTATCATAACCTCTCCGAACTTGCATTAGGGCACTTATAAGACAAGCGACGTAAAGATTGAAAGCATAACATAAAAGGCATAAGCGTAGGTGTTTGTAACCTTGAAGATAAACTCTTCTCATACTTAGGTTGATTTACTTAAGACGAACATGACGTACAAAGTGCGGGGTGTAACAGACTCTTTGGCTAGGTATGCTCCCATGATAGAAGCAAACATGAGTGATCAATTACATCGGTTCATAAATGGTTTGAGGCCACGTCTGGTTAATGAGTGTACTACTACATCTTTGAATAAGGGTATGGATATTTCTCGAACTCAGGCATATGCCTAGAATCTGGAGGATCATAAGTGACAATAACAGGCTGACCGAGATCATGATAAAGGACAACATAAAAGGGCAAGGTCTGCATGTTACTCAGGTGAGTTCCAAGGTAGTTTTAGGCTACAGTTTCCTAGACGCCCAGCTTATCCCGTGGTCAGTTCCTCACCACAGTTTCAAGGGTCACATCGTGATTGATTTGCTTATTCTAGATCAGGTCAGAGCTCGTAGGCATCAAGTTTGTAGTATAGAGGGGATTCTAGTCAGATGAGACTTCATTTACCTCATTGTGACCAATGCGGTAAAGCATATTTTAGGCAATGTCGTAAGGGCTCAGATTTATGCTATTCTTGTGGGCGACTGAACCACATCATGCAGAGCTATCCATCAAGCAATGGGGGTGGCATGGCTTAATCGACCAAATTTGTAGTTGCTTCTTCATCATTAGTATGCCCTTCTAGGAAAGGTTCTCAAATATCAATAGATTGAGGCAGAGCTAGAGGTGAAGCATCTAGCTCGGGCGGTAACAGAATAACATTTATACACAGGTGGGTCGATAGAATATAGAGTTATCTCATGATGTTGTCACAAGTGTATTATCCATTTTCTCCCATGATTTTTATGCATTAATAGATCCAGGTTCCACTTTATCATATGTCACTCCCTTTTTTGCTAGTAAGTTCGGTAGGGAACCTGAGTTCTTGGGTGTAGCGTTTGTGGTGTCTACACCAGTTGGTGATCAAGTGATTGATAGACGAGTCTATCGAGGTTGTGCGGTGGTAATTGTTAACCATCATACCCTAGCAGACTTAGTGGAGTTAGAAATGGTTAATTTTGACGTTGTTATGGTTATAGATTGGTTGGCCTCGTATTCTGTGAATGCTGATTGTCGAACAAAGGTCGTTCGATTCTATTTTCCAGGTGAACCAGCCCTAAAATTGAAGGGAAACTCTGTGACGCCTAATGGTAGATTTATTTCCTACCTCAATGCACAAAAGATGATTCCCAAAGGGTATATCTATCACCTAGTTCGGGTTTGAGATGCTGAAGTAGAACCCCCGACCCTTTAGTCTGTTTCTGTAGTCAATGAGTTCCCAAACATATTCCCAAATGAACTCTGGCGTATTCTGACCCGAAAGGGAGATTGACTTTGCTATTGACTTGCTTCCGGGCACTCAACTGATATCCAGTCCTCCTTTTAGAATAGATCTTGCTGAACTGAATGAATTGAAGGAGCACATGAATGATTTCTTATATAATGGATTTATTAGGCCCAGTACTTCCCGTAGGGTGCGCCAGTGTGGTTTGTTCGTAAGAAGTATGGTTCATTGAGAATTTGTATCAATTATCGTCAACTGAATAAGGTTATTATCAAGAATAAGTACCTGCGTCCGAGGATTGATGATTTATTTGATCAGTTGCATAGTCCTAAGTATTTCTCGAAGATTTATCTTAGATCCGGGTATCATCAGTTGCGGGTCAAAGAGAAGGATATCCCGAAGACAGGTTTCAAGACCAGGTATGGCAATTTTGAGTTCCTCATGATGTCGTTCGGGCTTACTAATGCACTAAAGCCCTTCATGGACTTAATGAATTGGGTATTTAAGCCATTTTTTATCACAAGGCAGATAAGTTTCAATGGTCAGTTGCAAGCGAACATAGTTTTCAGGAGTTGAAGGATAAGCTTACATCAGTACTTGTCTTGACACTTCCAGAGAGTTCAGAGGGATATATTGTTTACTGTGATATGTCGAGAGTTGGTCTAGGATGTGTTCTAATGCATCATGGAAATGTTATTGCATATGTTTTGAGGTAGTTAGGAAGCACGAGCATAACTACCAAACTCATGATCTTGAGTTAGCGGCGGTGATGTTTGCCCTGAAGATGTGGTGTCATTACTTATATGGAGGTTATGTTGACATATTTACTGATAATAAGATCATTCAGTATATCTTCCGGCAGAAAGAGTTGAATCTGAGGCAAAGAAGATGACTTGAATTGCTGAAGGAATATGATGTTGACATTCTATACCATCCCGGCAAAGCTAATATGGTAGTTGATGCATTAAGTCATAAGTCTATGGGTAGTCTAAACTATGTAGCGGAAGATAAGGTGTCGATGACTAGAGATTTGTGCCAGTTGGCGAGTTTGATTCAAGTGATGGGTAGTCTTTAAATTCTTTGGAAAAAACCGAACAACCAAGGAAAATCACGAATGCGAAAGAGTAACCGAAAAAAACTCAGAAAGAGTTCGTCCTTGGTTTGCACAATAAAACAAGAGAGAGGGATTAAGGGTTTTACCTTGTTGGTGGCACCTCGGCGGAGAAGAGACAAGGCTCATTAAGAGCTTTTCACGAAATGAACGAGATAGGGATTGAAAAAGTGAAGTGCGTACTTGGCTTTGCTATTTTCGACAAGCTGGACACACACACGGGGGTAAAGAGGTTAGGGTTTCATACCCTTGGCCGTTGTTGTCGCGAAATGAAAGAGGGAATGGCATTTTGCCCTCTTATTTTGCGGAATGGGTCAGGTCATACCTGTTTGGTTAGGCTTGGCACGAAATGAACTTTTCAAGGTTTGGATTAAAATGGTAATTTTGCAAAGAGGTGACTATGAATTAATTTTAATTATAGCCACAAATGTTTCAATTTTGACAGAATTGGTAGAAAATTAAATAAACCTTTTCAATATCGTGCAAATTGTCTCCATTAAAACACAATTTGCAAAATTAGAAAAGGTAATTGATTATTTATTTAATTAATTAATTTCTTAATTTAAACGGAGTAAAATACTTATCAATAAATCATTAATAGTTTTAACAATCAATTAAATAACTGTTTTCTTTCACTATCTTGAATTTAGTTTTTGATAAATATGTTTGAAAATATTAAGAAATTTACAAAATATGCAATATGATATAAAATAATATACTTGATGATATTTTGCCAAATGGAATGGCAAAATATCACCTAAATAATTTTGTAAAATAATTTTCGACTTGAAAAATATATACTTTACTCTGTTTGTGAATCGAAAAATTTGAATAATTAAATAAAATTATTGGAGGGCAAAAATTGTCAACAAGGATGAGAGAAGGAGTCTCGCAGCAGAAAAAAGCCAATATTGGAACTTGGAGAAGACGAGGTTCGTAGATATTGAGGTCATGAGTGTGTGTCAAATGTAAGGGGACTCAGAGAGAGTATTATGGCAGAGGTTCATCAGTCGAGGTATTATGTTCATCCTGGGTCAATAATGATGTATCATGACCTCAAGAGATTCTATTAGTGGAATGACATGAAAAGGAAAGATGCAGAGTTTGTGGCTCAATGTCTGAATTGCCATCAAGTTAAGATTGAGCATCAGAAGCTTGGAGGACTAGTCCAGAATATAGAGATTTCGAACTGAAAATGGGAGATGATTAATATGGATTTTCTACCGGTTTTCTCCCTCCTCCCTGTTAAGACTACTTATGTGGTGGAAGATTATGCCAGATTTTATATAAAAGAGATAGATTAGGTTCATGGGGTGCCAGTATCTATTATGAGTAGCGTAATTTACAAATAATTTCTTGACATCCTTTCATAAAGGCTTAGGTACTTAGATGAACCTTAGTACAATATTTAATCTGTAGACAAATGGTCATCTCGAGTGCACTATCCAGACGCTCGAGGACATGTTGCGGGCTTGTCTATTGGACTTTAAAGGTAGTTGGGATGTTCATTTACCACTTATTAAGTTCGCCTACAATAACAATTATCATTACAGCATTATGATGGCTTCGCATAAGGCATTGTATGGGTGGATGTGTAGATCGCCAATTTGTTGGTTTGAAGTGGGTGAAGCCGAGTTGTTAAGACCTGATTTGATATATAAAGTCGTGAAAGGGAATAATGAGATTTGGCAAAAGTCTTATGTACATGTTCGGCACCGAGACTTAGAGTTTGCTGTGAAAGATTGGGTATTCTTAAAAGTTTCTTCTATGAAATAAATAATTAGATTCGGCTAGAAGGACAAGCTAAGCCCCTGGTACGTCGAACCATATAAAATTATTCGTAGAGTTAGCCAAGTTGTAGATGAGCTTGAATTACCTCCTAAGATAGAGGCAGTCCATCTAGTTTTCCATGTATCGATGCTACACAAGCGTATATGAGATCCCTCTCATATTAGTCTTGTAGGGGATGTTCAGATTACAGAGGATCTGTCCTACAATGAGATTTCGGTTGTTATTCTACATCGTCAAGTCCGAAAGTTGTGAACGAAAGAGGTAGCCTCCGTTAAGGTATTGTGGAGAAATAACAACGAAGAGTAGATAACATGGGAGGCAGAAGAAGATATGAAGTTTATATACCCTCATCTATTCCAAACCAAAGGTTTATAACGATAATTGTGGTGGCTCCACCGTGAGTCATAACCAGAAAATTGGAATATGGAATCACCTTTCACGGTGGAAAACACGAACCTTGAATCTTTTTTATGATGGCTATTCCCACCATGAAAAGTTTCACGGCCACCTTGCCCATCGTGAAAGCGAGACGGTGGCCACTTTATTTAACCGACCAAGGTCGATTGTATCCTCGTTTTATCACTTCCAAGACCCCATAGAAGCCTATATTATCTCTCAAAGTTCTCTATAGGTTCCCTAACGATCCAAGTCAAGTTTCAGAAGGAATCAATATAGATCTCTTGTCGGGAAGTTCATGGTACAAGTCTTCTCCTTCTTCTTCTTCTTGTTGTGGAGTTGGAGACTTGATTATTGGAACTAAGTTGTGCTAAAGGCTGATTTTTGGTGTCTAATGTAAGAACCTTATTCTTCTTATTGTTTATGAATTTGTTTAAGTTCTTGGAGAGTTAATTGTCAAAAGCTAGTGAGGTGATAGTCGAAAATCGTAATGTGTTGTGTTGATGTTGTGTTGCATGTTTGGGGGTATTCATGTGATGTTAAAGGCTGGATTTAGTATGGTTTTGAGGTGTGTAATGGTGGTTGTTGGTATGGAGTTGAAGGAGTATATAATAGGAAATAAATGTCATAAGCTAGTCGTATAACATGCTTATCGATCCTTTGAACTTAAGTTGTTAACTCTAATATCATAATCAGTCATTGTAGATTAAAGTATAGAGGTGTTTGGATTGGATATTGTTTAATAAAGCATAAACTTTGAGGTATGTTAAGGCTATCCTTCTTTCTTTTGGCATGAATCTGATTACAACGAGACGTTAATGAACGTTCCTCCAAAATGACTCTAATATTGATAAGCTAGAAATATATATGTTCTTCACTCTATTGAATGTTACTTGAATCATGTTTGTTTCTTTTTGGGAGTACTTTTCGTATCATAAAGTTATCTCTCGTTATATGGTGTTCTATTTCTTTCATTTGTTATAAGAAATATGATGACATGTTAACCACATAATGACAGTCAGAGGTGTAACGACCTTACGTCACTCCGATCAATGGCAATGATTCAATAGACGGCCCAATGGGATAGATGTAGATGAACAACACCCACCTAGAAATGTACGATCTCATAATGTTCTTTATGTCCCTCATGCATATTTATATATATATATATATATATGCATGTATATAATATGACTTCACACCCAAGCTATAATAGGCGGGTACGACACCTAGTGTGAATTACATATATGTATGGTGTCACACCCCAACCTTGGAGGGGTGTGGTCGGCACCCGGTGTCCTAACGGCCAGAGTGTACCATGTTTGAACTGTATCCTGGATATACATATACTTGGGCCAATAAGGCCTCGGAAGGACTCTCATGAGACCACCATGAAATAATAACCTTTAGAAGCAGAAAAAGCCCAAACATATATATATAAAAAAGACTGGAAAGGCCACAATATACAATAACTAACTAATAGAAAGGTCGGCAAGGCCATACAGGACATCTTTATATACATGACAACTATTTATAAGCCTCTGTAGAGTACATAAACATCACAGTCTATTTTACGGTTTGTTGCATGGAAAGTAGACTCGCCTAACTTACATTTATATAGGTTATATAGCTCATACCTCCTTATATACTAGGAAATATACCCCAAAAAGGTGGGCCAAAAATCTGTCCAGCATTGTGCCTGCCCATCCCCGAGTTTCGATGAACATAATTTCTTTGATTTAACCTTGAAACCTCTTGGTACATTCTTCAAAATTTTCTAAGGCCTTTCCTATATTTATATTGATGTCATAACTTCTCCAGGCTCACATTAGTTTGCTCATGATATGATCGACGTAAAGGATACACATACAAGTGGTTTAATGATTCTTGAACTCTTGTAACCCTTTGGTGGTTTAAATTGCTTATTTCCTTTATAACCTAAAAGATACTCTTTCCCTTGAACTTATGTCGACTAACTTACGACAAATTCAATGTACAAAAGTGTGGGGTGTAATATTCTTCCTCCTTTAGGAGCATTCGTCCTCGAATGTTTGGACCTGTAGGGTAACGTTGGTCTTTGGGGTATTTTCAATAGGATTTCCTTTATAGGTACACTGAACCATTCATGGCTCAGATGGAAATATCTCAATCTTGTCTTATAAAATCATATAGTAAGACATGTGAATTTGCTAACTTATTTTCGTACGGACTCATCTAATTCCTTTGACTAGACCATATCTTTCTTGAATGTTAACCATATTAGACTTCTTATGTAATCTCTTTCATTTTCTCAGTGCCTCATAGAGCTCTTCCTTAACCCATAGACTTATTGGTTCATTTATATTTGTTGAAATCCGCTTACATGATCAACTCTCTTATTACATATGAATCATCTAGTGCAATGTTTCAATCTCAAAACATTATAACCGGATAGATGAATCCTATTGCCGAGGACAACTTCCATTTAGCCTCTTTCCTGGGTAACTTAGATGGGATTTTACATATGTCTTGATCACTTGTCTCCTCACTTCATTATGCCATTCATACTTTTATTAACTCGAGATTCTCTTAAGTCTTGTCATCGCGTGTTGGTGTCCGAGTCATAGTAGTTTTAAACATAATCATTCTTGAGTAATGCTGACTCTTTTTTAAGTTGTTACATTGATTAGGTCAAATTCTTTCTTTCAAACTATCTCATTGGAAATCTACGCTTCTTTCCACATCATGCTTTATTAGGAGTTTTTCTGTGATCCTCATGATCCTCCTGCATGTATAATTACTACGATAAGCATCATTGTGCGCTAACTCCAACGGTGGTAGTTGACTTTCCATTTTTTCATGTCTTACAATATATTTGGATCGTCTAATTTGTACAACTCACCTAGTCATCCATCCTCATATCTATACTAGGAATAGCTTATATATTTAAGGTTTCTTAAGAAGTCTAGCAATTTTTTTCTGTAGCTAGGCACTTTTAATGAACATAATTAGGGTGGAAATATCTTTATATTTGTAATGCTTCCCGCACTTCGTATCTTCACACAACCCTTGATAATGTTACACCTTATAGTTTTACATCAAATCGTGTCATAGATTAACTTGAGTAGTACAGGAAGGTATGAGACCTTGAGAAGGGCTAATGATAGTATAAAACTTGTTTATGGAAGTGTTGGGGAATATAGGAGTTAACCAAATCGAAGATGATACATTTTGTCAAAGATCGACAAAGTTGCATTTTTGCATTGGGATGTATGGTCCGTACTTAGGTTTTAAGGATCGTATAATTTGTCTCGGAGACTATATAGTTATTTAGAGAGTTGGACTAGATTTGGGAAATTATACGGTTAGATGTATAGATTGTATACCAATTATACGAACCGTATATCCAATCGTATAGTTGAGGCAGCGGAAAAATTTGAGTTTACATAAATTCGATAGGGCACGAACAAAACTCCATTTCATCGTATTTCCAGACCTAAGTAGCTCCGTTAAGCTCTCCTAAAGTTCCCTAAAGTTTCTTGTTCATTCAAGTTAAGACTAGAAGCTATTAACGTTAACCGATCGACCGGAAACTTGTAGTACTAATTCTCTACTTCTCTTCTCTATTGGTGTTGGATTGGAGGTTTAGTTGCCGGAGATTTGAGCATTTTATAAGGCTGATTTTTATCCTTAAGGTAAGCTTCATCTTTTCCTTTTTGTGTTTGCATTTCTACAAGGTGTAGTAACTTGAATTGCTAAGAGCTTGTAGCTCAATCTTTGAAGGAAACTAGTTGATATTGTGTTGTTGTTGGGCTGCTCATTTGGAGCTATTGATTGATGTCAAATTATTGGTTTTTTCTATGAGGAAGCTAAAGAGGTTAAGTATAGCTAAAGAAGTTGTCTTGGTAGTTAGTTACCATTGCTAACAACTATGAGAATTCTATGCACTCTAGGTACTCGATGAAATGTCTAAGTGAAGTGACTTATAGTGTATTGATTCGATCTTAATCCAAATCATCCATATAACATAGATTATCATTCGTAGAGAATTCGGGTACTCGTGAGCTATCAACAAAAGGTATATAAGGATTACCTATTCTTCTTTTGGCATGATCTTATGAGTAACGACATGTATCGAAACGTCAGCAAAAGCAAGTTCTACTCATGGACATTGATAACATGTTGGTTCTTTACTATTAAAAGTGGTTTCATGATCCATGTTTGTCCCTTTTCAGGAGTACTTTCCGCACCTTATGATATTCCTGGTGATATGATTGATTTTGAGTTCCTTGTTGGATTGTAACGATTGTTGTACATAGCTCCATAATGATAGGCCGGGGTTAACGACCTTAGGGTGCTCCTCCCTATTCATGTTGGTCTTCTAAAGTCATTCATGTATTATATATATATATTTCTTTTTATACCGGGCTACGCTATAGTCAGTCGGGTATGGCACTTATAGGTTCACACCACTGTAGTTGGGTACGTTATGATGACATTAGCCCCAGAGAACGGCTTGATAATTATATTTCCCCATAGTGTGACCTATATATATATATGTGTGTGTGTGTTTGTGTATGGCTATGTTTCTAAACGGAAATCATGCATATCATACACCCTCAGTGACATTCATAGTTATAGGTTATCTCTTCCCTATCCTTGGCTCAACGATGGTGTTTGAGCTCTCCACTTGTTCTGGAGGTGTTAGTCAGAGTCGGTATGATTTTATTTACATAGTTATAGGTATGGTCGGACCCTATCCTAACCTGATGATGTTCATGTACTCCTTAGAGGCTTGTAGATAGTTGTATTGTATACATAAGTCATGTATGGCCTTGCCGTCCTTCCTGTTAGTCAGATGATGTGCATTGTGGCCTTATAGGTCTTCTCAGTATATATATATATATATATATATATATATATATATTTGGGCTTTTCTGCTTTTACAAGTTATTACTTCTTTTTTTCTTGTAAGAATTACTCTGAGGCATTGTTGGCCTATGTACATATGTATCTAGGGTATGGATGAGATGTGGTATGTTATACTGTATACATAAGTCATGTATGGCCTTGCCAGCCTTTCCTGTTAGTCAGATGATATGCATTGTGGCCTTATCGGTTTTCTCTGTATATATATATATTTGGGTTTTTCTGCTTCTACAAGTTATTACTTCTTTTTTTTCTTGTAAGAATTACTCTGAGGCCTTGTTAGCCTATGTAAATGTGTATCTAGGGTACAAACGAGACGTGGTACGTTCGGGCCATTAGGCACTAGGTGCCGGCCAACCCCCTTCCCCCCCCCCCATGGTTGGGGTATGAAAAACTTGATATCAGAGCAGGTCTGTCATATGGATGTCTACAAATCATGTCTAGTAGAGTCTTTTTTATGGGCGTGTAGCGTTCCACACTTATAAACAAGCGTCTACAAGATATTTAGAATGGTTACATTCTTTTCATTATGTAGATCATGTGATAGGACTGAGCCATAGTGAATCTAGTCTAACGTAAGTGTGGATATAGGATATACAGGGATGCCTATGCCCAGAAGAGATACAATTTGATGGGATGTCAAAGAAGGATTGAGAAATGATATAAGATGTATGCCCTCCCTCAAGGTAGATCCATCTGAGGCATAAAGTAAAGAAGTTATGAGATGTACGCCCTCTATTGAAATTAGTTCATCTAAGTCTCAAAGTGAGTCACTCCCTCAAATAGTCGGGCTCTACTAGCATTAAAGGAGATAAGAGAAGCTTCGATATCAGTAACCCTAGCAGTTTCACTCCCAGTTCCGCCTAACCGAGATATGAGGAAAGTGGTATAGGTAATAGCGCAATTGGTTGCCTTGTAGGCCTGACATCACTGAAGGCCCTGGATAGTGATAGAGCTCATGAAAGATTGGGGAGTTCTCAACTCAAAAGATCCAGAAGTGGGAGTTGTTTACGTTCACATGAGATGATTTAGATGGGAATTATAGGGCAACCAAAGAAGGCTAGGACAATTGATGATTTTAGAAGAAGCAATTAAAAGCGAGACGATGTTTTGTTATAAGTATCTAGACTAAGAAAGTAAATACTGATGGTAGTAAAAGAATGATGCAAAGATAAGTGAGAAACTTAACTAAATATGAGAAGAGAAATTGAGTCATAAGGTAAAGTATAGTAATGCGACAAGTTCATAGACGAGTAAAACAAAAGGTAAGAATAAGTAAATGTTATGTTGAGAAGAAGAATGTGTTATGAGACTTGGTGTCTATTATGAAATTTGAATTGAAAAAGGTCATTGGAATATACCAACCGGATGATTTAGCTTCTTGAGCTAGGAAGTATCGATAATGGGAAGTGCCTCAAGCCAAGAGGAATACGAGTCGGAGACTCGAGAGATTGTTATAGTAAATGATATTGTGAAGTTGCAAGGTAAGCGATCAGACAAGTAACAGAATAAACAACAACAACAAAGAGACCTTTAGAGGTTGTATAGAAAGAAGCCCCCCTAAGACTAATGTCTTGGTTAGAGGATGAGAAGTTTATCAAGATTGAGCATGTCACTTATGAATATGTGGCATTTTACCCGCGCAAACGGTTCAGTAATTCCTAGTAAGAAGGAATTATTTTGGGGCAAATTGTAAGTTGTTAAGAGATCGTAGAATTTCAGAAAGTGTTGAGATAACAATATGCCTTTTTCGGAAGAAAATCCCTGAGCGCATAAAGTGTCCCTCCTCCCATAGGGAGATTGTACGATAGAGAATTGATATATAACTGAAATGATGGTTGAGTAATTAAGTAGGTAAGAAGGATTATAATGAAATGTTTCAAGATGAATAAGATTGGGTTATTCAAGTCTTGCAAATATGTTAATGTTATGGGATATTATGTAAGTATATATGCTATAAGGATATAAATAGCAACCTTCTGGCCAAAGTACTAATCGACATTAAGAACACCCAAGTGTACGAGGTTCAGAAAAGAAAAGCAGGGTGTATAAGCGAAGACAGAAGTATATAGATCCAAAAGGGGGTTATTCATAACTAATGAATGAAAGGATAAGTCATGTTATGATGAAATATGATGTATGTAATGCCTATAAGGCTAGACAAGAGACCGAATGAGCTGTCAGATGATACAATATTTTACATTAAAGGATGCTCCTAGGGTCTAAAGATTCCATTTTGCAAGTAAGTGATCACAACTCTCAGAAAGTAAGTAATGACAAAAAGGTTTAGTATAAAGAGGATCAAAGATAAGGGGCTATGAAGCCTAGAAATGGATGCAAACGGCTAAAGGTTTTACTAAGAATTTGTACTATCACAATGAAAGCGGAAATAAAAGTAAGAAGGATATTTGCTGATAGTTAAAGGTGCCCAAGATTCTATAGAGATATATGACGATAAAATTACAGTTTAAAAATGAATGAGAAGTTTCATTCTGAATAATATATTGCTAGAAGATGTTAACTAAGAGTCAATAGAAGAGAATTTACTTCAAATGTAGTGGTTTAAGTATGGAATACAAAAAGGTTGACCAATAATGTAAATCCCTTCAGAATATAGGTGTGTATCCAATAAGGAAACACTTCAACAAATTATTGCTAGCTATACTGGTAGAATAAAAAACCAAAAACCAGAACTCAGAGTAATACTTAGGGCCCAACATATAAGAAACTCCAGGTGATGGAGGTTGAGATAAATCAACATATTTGTAATGCACATATTTTGAATAACTAAGGAAATGAGATCATTTATGCTTAAGAGCGGTTTGAGAAGCCAAGAAATGAGACCATGATTCAGGGTTGGCTACAGTGAGCATGCAATTGATAAATGGCAAGATACCTTTTTTGACTTTAAAGATCTTTAAGATACCTTCAGGAAGTAGTAACCGAGTACAAAATGAGTTTTTCCTATTTATGATAAAGGCGTACCCAGGATGAGTCGCAATAGTATAGAGACCTACGGGTCCTCTCAATACAAGTAGCGATCCGTGGAAGTGTGAAGAAAGTAAAAACAAGCCAAGATGATATAGTTGGGTATGGTCCTCCCCAAGAGGGAAGAGATTTGAATAGCTAGACTATAGTGGAAAAGTATTTCAGAAGGTGGTAAAGGGGAATTTCAAGGAGATTATAGTAGATCTACTATTCAGAACTCGGTAGTATCACCCTAAGTGGTAAAAGTGAAGGAATAATCGTATTCAGATTATGTTTTAATACATCTGAAGAGGAAGTTTAGTAGAATACATGGTCAGCCTTCAGGGAAACATTAGTTATGATCTATGGGTAGTATCTCTTACCTAGAGGTAGAATAGAGAGTAAATTAGGCAAATTAATTCATTAGTGAGCGAGTTTAAGAGTTCCAATACAGGGCTCCAATAAAAGTAGATTCGTGTGGAATATAACATTGTCATCCCTGTGGTAGTACTAAGGATAACAATACGAGGGTCTGAAGTTAGTGCTATCGAAAGAGAAAGATGATAGGATTCTTAGATACAGAGGTCGACTATGTGTGCTTGATGTTGAAAGGATCCAAGGGTGGATTATGGAAGAAATTCATCAGTCCAGGTACTCTATTCATCCTAGTTATACTAAGATGTACCATGATCTCCAACAGGTTTACTAGTGGAATGATATGAAGAAAAACATTTCGGAGTTCGTAGCTCAATCCCCAAATTGCCAACAGGTCAAGGTTGAGCATCAGAACCCTAAGGGTTTACTTTAGAGTATAGAGATACTGACGTGGAAATGGTAGATAATTAATATAGATTTCATACAAGTTTGCCTCATTCTTATTGAAGTTCAACTCCATCTAGGTTATTATTGATAGGATTACGAAGTCAACCCACTTCCTACTTGTTAGAACTACCTATTCAACTGAAGATTATGTCAAGCTGTATGTCAAGGAGATAGTTTGGCTTCATGGGGTTCTAGTTTCAATTATATCTGATAGAGGTACTCAGTTTATCTCTAACTTCTGGAGATCTTTCTAGAAGGTTTTAGGTACTCAGGTTAATCTCAGTTGAGATTTCCATCCACAGATAGACGAGCAGGCCTAGCGCACTATTTATACGCTCAAAGATATGCTGCGAGCTTGTGTCCTGTACTTTAAATAAACCTGGGAAGACCATTTACCACTTATTGAATTTTGTTATAATAATAGTATCATTCCAGTATTAAGATAGCTCCTAATGAAGCCTTGTATGGGCGAAAGTGTAGGTCTATTATCAGTTGGTTTGATGTGGGTGAAGTAAAGTTATTAGGACTTGACTTGGTACAACAAGCGCTAGAAAATATAAAGTTAATACAGGAGCGTACAACTACCCAGAGTCGACAAAAATCTTATTCAGATGTTCGACACTGATATTTAGAGTTTGCTATTGGCAATTGGGTGTTCTTAAAATATTGCCTATGAAGGGTGTGATGAGATTTGGAAAGAAGGGAAAAATTATCCCTAGGTATGTTAGAATATATAAGATTATTCAGAGGATCGACCGGGTGCCCTATAGGCTTGAGCTACCCTCATAGATGGAAGCAGTCGATCTAGTGTTCCATGTATCTATGCTTCAAAAATGTGTAGGTGATCCCTCCCGTATTACCTCTATTAAAGATGTTCAATGAGATTCATGTTTCTATCTTAGATCGTCAGGTCCAAAAGTTACGGACTAAAGAAGTAGCCTTTGTTAAAGTGTTTTGGAGAAAAAGTAATATAGAAGAAATGACTTTAGAAGCTGAGGAGGATATGAAGTCCAGATATCCTTACTTGTTTCAGACTACAGGAAATATTGTTGATATAAATGAGACGTCATAACCCAGATTACGACACTTGACAGTTAAGGTGAGTTATGGTCAACCTTCTTGATTTCTGAAGTAGATAGATGGTCGTGCGGGGCCAATATTATTGTACTATGCTATCAAATGGCCCTGTGTGGCATTGAATATGTTTTTTGGTTGATAGAAAGGTTTTGGATAGTCATGTTTATAGAGGAAACTTTGCCGAATTTTTCATAAGGATCTTAAGAGTTAAATTTTAAGTAACGCTACCTCTACATTCGAGGACGAATGTTCTTAAGGAGGGGAGGATGTTACACCCTATAGATTTATGTTAAATCGTGTCGTTGATTAACTGAGTTGTATGGGAAGGTATGACACCTTGTGAAGGGATAATAAAGGTATAAAACATGTTTATAGAAGTGTTGGTGAATATAGCAGTTAAACAAATCGAAGAGGATACCTTTCGTCAAAGTTTGACAAAGTTGCATTTTTGCGTTGGGATGTACGGTCCGTACTTATGTTTTATGGACCGTATAATTTGTCTGAGATACCGTATAATTATTCAGAGAGTTGGCCTGTATTTTGATAGTTATATGGTCAGATGTACGGACTGTATATCCGTTATACGGACCGTATATCTAATCGTATAATTGCGGCGGTGGAAAAAATTGAGTGTACTTAAATTTTATGGGGCACGATGATGAAAGAAAGGCCACGAGCCTACTCTCCCAACATGAGCCACGAGGTGACATGCGAAGAGTGCCAACGATTGCCGTCCGTCATATGGTGATATGCTTAATATGGAATGGATTGTCGAGTGGAATTAAATATTGGACGTGAAGATCCAAGAAAGAGCATGTTTATTTTCGGCGTTTATGTAGGTCTTGGCCGAGACCATTTTTCTTTTACCTTATTTAACTCCTAGCTTAACTACTAGCTCTCCTTAGGACATAGTTAATATGCCATGTAATAACTACTAGCTCTCCTTAGGACATAATTAATGTGCCGTGTAATAGAATAGGATGACAAGGACAAGAATCATTATGAAGAAGAGCTTCCAATGAGATAATTCATGAACTAACAAGTTCATGCACTTAGCTACATAGAAGACATCAAGAATGGCCTAGGGAACATAAAGGGGTGGCCGAGTATTCTCCCCTATCCATTCTGCCAAGGAACATGCTAAAAATGGAAGCTTCCAAACGTATTCTAAGGGGATGATTCATGAGTGGCATAAGTTCATGAATTCATCTACATGAAAGATACAAAGGAAAGTCCTAGAGAACTTCAAGAGTTGGCCAAACCCATCCCTTTCCCATTCGGTCAAACTCATTTTCCCATTCGGTCAAACTCATTTTCCCATTTTGGCCTAAGTGGTTCTATTTTTCTGTCTATTGAGTTGTCCTCTAGAAGTGTATAAATACTACTATAAATAGGACATATAGTTGATGTAAAGAGGTGTGGAAGATTTATAAAAAAATGTTTGAGTTTTACTTATTTTACTATGTTATTCAACTTTTGTGTTGTTTATCTTAGTTGGCCCTTTTGTGGGCCATCGGTCCATTTGTAGTCTGAACCTCGAATCTTTTGTGGGTCAACCCTTGGTGCAAGCTTAGTTAGAACTTTTGTGATCTAGCTAAACCCAAACTAAGGTTCCCCTCAGTGCAAGTTGAAGTTGTAACTCTTGTGATCTAACCAAACCCAAGCCAAGGGCCTATCCGGTTACTATCAGTTGGAACTCTTGTGATCTAACCAAACCCAAGCCAAGGGCCTATCCGGTTACTATCACAAGGTCATCGGCTTCCATCACTTGGTTTGTTCTCGAGCTTGTACTTAGAAACCTCGGTCAAATCCTTGCCCAATTGACCTATCTCACTTGGTGTCAACCCGAGCTTGCCCATAGCAACCTCGCGTCTCTATCATTGTCTATTTCGATCGACCCTTACTTGGTTTGTACCCGGGCTTGCACTTATCAACCTCGTGTCTATTACTTGTGCAAAAAAAAACCTATTCATTTCACCATCATACACCATAACACTTCCCAAACACCCACACCAAAGTCCATTAACCGAAACCACCCATACATATCCGTCCAACCCCGAGAACATCAAACAATCCGCAAAACACCCCTTACCTATAACCTCATTGTTCCAGTCTGTTTCCGCCACCTTACCATCATCCAACCACCACACACCGACCACCAATACAACCCTCAACTCATCTAGAACAACCCCACAGAATGCCTTAACCCACATCCACCCTAAACTACCCGTATACCCCTCCAAACACGGACTTCCCGGCAAAAACGTCCCAACAGACAACCTCCACTCGCCCCCATTTTCGTGTCAATCCATTTCCAAACAAACTCCGACAAACTCACCCTCACTCACCACTCCTTATATACATTAGTGTGGTATCATAGAGAGGCAATCCCGTCCCACGCCTTGACGTAAGGCTCACTTAAACGAAGAACTTCGGAGGGCCGTAAGTGACATCTTTGCAAAAAAAAGCGCAAATATTGAGAAGAGAATTTGCAGGCATGCCGTGATAAATAATGCCAAGTCCGGGGTTGTACAAAATATGCCAAGTCATTAAAAGGAAAGAGTATCAAGATTGTAGGAATTTCTTTGTTATTAAGGAACCCGAAGTCAAGGAGGTCTTAAAAGAAGATGTTGATCTTGTGGAGAAGAGTGAAAGTTTAGTACTCCAACGTGTGTTGAATGTTCAACTTGAAGAACATGAGGAGGATCAAAGAGAGAAACTATTTTACAGTCGATGCAAGGAGAATGACAATGTATGCAATGTGATTATTGATCGAAGAATTTGTACCAATGCGGCCTCCGTAGAAATGGTGAACAAATTGAACTTGCCTACTCGCAGCCATCTGAAACATATGCTCTCACATGGTTGAACGAAGATGAAGAGCTAAAGGTAGTGAAACAAACTCTTGTTAGTTTTCGGGTTGGTAGGTATGAATATGAAATATGGTGTGACATCCTACCTATGGATGTGTGCCATATTTTATTGGTTCGGCCATGGCAATTTGATCGGAAGGTGCAACATGATGAAGAAAAGAATGTTTATTCTTTTCAAAAGGATGATAAAAAGATTTGGTTGATGCCTTTGTCACCTAGTGAGGTGAAGAAAATAAAATTCCAAAGTTCTAAGAACCACAAGGAGGAATACGAGACTCTCTTTCCTAATGCACCGGAGATAGAGGAGGAATCGAAGAAGGGGAGTTCTATAGATGCCGACCTAAAGGAACTCTTGGAAGATGTTTGTGCGGACGATCTTGCAACCGGGTCACCACTGATGAGAGGTATTGAAAATGCTATTGGTTTATTTCCAAGTAGTTCACTACCTAAGCATCAAGCCTATAGACACAATACCCGTCTTGTTGGTGTCAAAGAAAGATGAGACTTAGCACGCATGTATTAATAGCTGAGTGGTCGACAACATCATCATGGAGTACAAATTTCCTATGCCGAGATTGAAAGATCTTGTGGATGAATTGGGTGGGGCCAAGTTGTTCGCCAAAATAGAATTGAGGAATGGCTACCATCAAATGAGGATCCGAGAGGAAGGTGAATGGAAGATGGCTTTCAAAGCCAAGTATGGTTTGGACGAATGTCTCGTGATACCATTTTAATTGTGTAATGCTCCAAGCTCTTTCACGAGGTCAAAACATTTTTCTTATATTCAGATCATGAATCTTGGAAGTATTTACATGGGCAAAGAAAAGTGAATCCAAAGCATGCTAAGTGGGTAGCATACTTGCAAACCTTCACATTCTCTACGACATACAAAGATGGGAAATCTAACATAGTAGTGGATGCACTTTCCCGTAGGCACATAATATTGACCATGTTTGAACAAAAATTGGTGGGATTTAAAGTGATAAAGGAGTGCCATGAATGAGATCCTGAGTTCGAAGATGTAAATGGAGTGGTAATAAAGTGTTCCACTTGTCGAAAGGTTAAAATATTCTTCCACAAAGAATTGTATACTCCTTTACAGGCTCCGGAGCGACCATTGGAAGATATGAGCTTGGATTTCATCATCGGCTTACCAAGAACACAACGAGGCAAAAACTCTATCATGGTAATTGTGGATAGATTCACGAAGTTGACTCACGTCATTGCTTGTCACAAGATCAATGATGCAACACATATTGCAGACTTGTATTTGAAGGAGATGTAAAGTTGTGTGGCAAGCTAGAGAAGTATGTTCTTATGACTACTAGTATCTAATCCTTAGGATACATAGTATCGCATCCTTAGGATACATAGTATTGTACAAGGGTATTCATATGGATCCATTCAAGGTGGAAGGCATCCGAAATTGGCCCAAGCCTACGAATATAAGTAAGGTAACAAGTTTCCTTGGTTTGGTTACTTTCACTCAAGATTGTTGTGCCCTTGATACCCCTATCACGGAACTAATGATAAAGGATGAGTTTAAAAGGTTCCAAAGAGCACAAAGAGGTTTGGAAACCTCAGAAGAAAGGATATGTGAAGCACCGGCTCTAACTATTCCAAGCCGCAAGAAGTTATTTAAATTTGAAGGTGGAGTTGGTGTTGGTACCGCCTTGATTCACGACAAAAGATCCATTACTTTCTCTAGTTAAAATTTGGGTGGTACATGGTTCCATTCTTCTACTTATGAAAATGCATTTATTATTGTGGGATCCTTAGTCCAACGGGGACATTATTTGAAGTCTAAACCTTTTGTCTTGTATTCGGATCCTTTCTACAAGGTGGAACCACCGGACGTATATGGAAGTATTAGTCCCGTGTTTGATGTCAAAGACTTATCCCCATACATAGATGATGAGAATTTGAGGACAATTCTATTAAAGAATGGCAGATTGATGAAACAAAGGCCACGAGCCTACTCTCTCAATATGAGCCATGAGGTGACGTGCGAAGAGTGCCAAAGATTGTCGTCCGTAATATGATGATATGCTTAATATGGAATGGATTGTGGAGTGGAATTGAAGATTGGACGTGAAGATCCAAGAAAGAGCATGTTTATTTTCCGCCTTTATGTAGGTCTTGGCCGAGACCATTTTTCTTTTAGCTTATTTAATTCCTAGCTTAACTACTAGCTCTCCTTAGGACATAGTCAATATGCCATGTAATAACTACTAGCTCTCCTAAGGACATAGTTAATGTGTTGTGTAATAGAATAGGGTGACAAGGACAAGAATCATCTAGAAGAAGAGCTTCCAAGGATATAATTCATGAACTAACAAGTTCATGCACTTATCTACATAAAATACATCAAGAATGGCCTAGGGAACATGAAGGGGTGGCCGAGTATTCTCCCCTTTCCATTCGGCCAAGGAACATGCTAAAGATGGAAGGTTCCAAACGTATTCCAAGGGGATGATTCATGAGTGGCCTAAGTTCATGAATTCATCTACATGAAAGATACAAAGATATGGCCTAGAGAACTTCAAGAGTTGGCCAAACCCATCCCTTTCCCATTCGGCCAAACTCTATTTCCCATTGTGGCCGAAGTGGTTCTAGTTTGATGTCTATTAAGTTATCTTCTAGAAGTGTCTAAATACTATTATAAATAGGACATATAGTTGATGTAAAGAGGTGTGGAAGATTTATGAAAAATATTTGAGTTTTACTCATTTTGCTAGGTTATTCAACTTTTGTGTTGTTTTTCTTAGTTGGTCCATTTGTGGGACATCGGTCATTTTGTGGTCTAAACCTCGATCCTTTTGTGGGTCAACCCCTTGGTGCAAGTCTAGTTAGAACTTTTGTGATCTAGCTAAACCCAAACTAAGGTTCCCCTCAGTGCAAGTTGAAGTTGGAACTCTTGTGATACAAACAAACGCAAGCCAAGTGCCTATCCGGTTACTATCACAAGGTCATCGGCCTCCATCACTTGGTTTGTTCTCGAACTTGTACTTAGAAACCTCGGTCAAATCCTTGTCCAATTGGCCTACCTCACTTGGTGTCAACCTAAGCTTGCCCATAGCAACCTCGCATCTCTATCATTGTCTATTTCGACTGACCCTCACTTGGTTTGTACCCGGGCTTGCACTTATCAACCTCGTGTCCATTACTTGTGCAAGAAAACCCTATTCCTTTCACCATCATACACCATAACACTTCCCAAACACCCACACCAAAGTCCATTAACCGAAACCACCCATTCATATCCGTCCAACCCCGAGAACATCAAACAGTCCGCAAAACACCCCTTACCAATAACCTCACTATTCCAGTCCGTTTCCGCCACCTTACCATCATCCAACCACCACACACCGACTACCAATACAACCCTCAACTCGTCTAGAACAAACCCACAGCCTTACCCCACTTCCACCCTAAACTACTCACGTACCCCTCCAAACACCCATTGCCCAACAAAAACGTCCCACCCGACAACCTTCACTCGCCCCCATTTTTGTTTCTATCAGTTTCGAACCAAACTCCAACCAACTCACCCTCACTCACCTCTCCTTATATACATCACTCGACCATACCTAAATTTTATCATATTTCCAGACCTATGTATCTCCTTGAAGCTCTCCTAAAGTTCTCTAAGGTTTCTTGGTCATTCAAGTTAAGATCGAAAGCTATTAACGTTAACCGGTTGACAGGAAGCTTGTAGTACTAATTCTCTACTTCTCTTCTCTATTGGTGTTGGATTGGACATTTTGTTTCTGGAGATTTGAGTGTGTTATAGGCTAATTTTTATCCTTAAGGTAAGCTTTATCTTCTCCTTGTTATGTTTGAATTTCTACAAGTTGTAGTAAGTTGAATTTCTAAGCGCATGTAGCTGAATCTTTGAAGATACTTAGTTTATATTTTGTTGTTGTTGGGATGATTGTTTGGAGCTATTGATTGAAGTCAAATTGTTAGATTTTATTAGTGTTCTATGAGGAAGCTAAAGAGGTTAAGTAGAGCTAAAGAAGTTGGCTTGGTAGTTAATTACCATTGCTAACAACTATGAGAATTCTATGCACTCTAGGTGCTCGATGAAATATCTAAGTAAAGTTACATATAGTTCATTGATTTGATATTAATCCAAATCATTCATATAATGTAGATTATCATTCGTAGAGCATTTGGGGACTCGTGAGCTATCAACAAAAGGTATGTAAGGCTTACCCTTTCTTCATTTTTGGCATGATCTTATAACTAACGACATGTTTCGAAACATCTGCAAAAGCAAGCTCTCCTATAATTCATGAATAACGTCAGCAAACCAACATAAATAGGGCGGAGTGACCTAAGGTTGTTAACCCCCACCAATCATTGTGGAGCTACGTACAAAAATCCTTACAATCCAATATGGAACTCAATATATATATATATATATATATAACAAGCCGCTCTATAGTCAGTTGGGTACGACACTTATAGGTGCACACCACTGTAGTCAAGTATGTTATGATGACATTAGCCCCAGAGATGTATGACTATGTTTTTAAAAGGAAAGCACGCATATCGTATTCCATTAGTGGCATTCAGAGTTACAGGTTGTTTCTTCCCTATCCTTATTTACATTTCTGCATCCATTTACATTTCTTGCCTTACATATTCAATACATTATTTGTACTGATATCCTTTGTTGGGGCACTACGTTTCATGCCCACATGTTCAGATAGATGGAGCAACACCCATTCCAGTAGGACCTCAGCTCAACGGTGGTATTAGAGCTCTCCACTTGTTCTGGAGGTTCTAGTCAGAGTCAGTATGATTTTGTATACATAGTTATGGGCATAGCGGGACCCTATCCCAACTTGATAATGCTCATGTACTCCATAGAGGCTTATAGATAGTTCTTTTATATACATAAGTCATGTATGGTCTTACCGGCCTTCCTGTTAGTCAAATGATGTGCATTGTGGCCTTGTCGGTCTTCTCGTAATTATGTTTGGGCTTTTCTGCTTCTACAAGTTAGTACGTCTTGTTTGTATAATGAGAGTTATTATGAGGCCTCTTGGCCCAAGTACATATGTATCCAGGGTGCAGATGAGATGTGCTAGGCTTAGGCCATTAGGCACCGGATGTCGACCACACCCTCAAGGTTGGGGTGTGACAGATAACTTATCTAGTGAAAGTAGGTTAATTTTGATTGAGTTATTAATAGTCACCCATGTTGGATCAGACTTGTCATGATTCGCGATGAGTTTCACATCAATCATTCCTTCATCGTCATATCATGCTTAATATATTTCATATCATTCAATTGAGTCCCTGACACCTTATCTTGACCGATGTGCAATTGTAATACTATGTGACATGTCTTACAATCTTCCTCTTCATACCTCTCTTTCAATGTGACACTTTGACACCATGGTGTATCTTCAATGCTTTGGAACTAATGGAATAGAGTTGCTAACAGACCTCAATCATACTTTTAACTTGTGATTCTTTCTGCACTTGGAACACGCTATCGGTCCTGCTAGATCTAGTTCTTTTCCTTATTGGACTTAAAGTTATAAGTCTTCTTTTGATAATCACTCCTTCAATAGGGAATATTCATATCGACATTCCTTTCTTCCTGATTATATAAGGTGACCCTACTATATTCTAAGTTACTATACCCTTGTCCTCTAGGTTTATCAGGTGGATTCTCTCAATTCGCTAACTAGTAAAGAGTTCCTGGCAACTCCTTTTCTCTCTAGGATTTCTCATTATCAATTACTTGCGGAATGGTCTGGATGGATAACCTTTGGGAGCTAAGTCAAAAATCTCACGTATTCTCCCCGATATTAGCTCTGTCTTTTTTACCTTAGTTTCAATGTGCCGTCTTATATGGGATCACACTTTTCTTTATTCTTCTTACAATCATCGGCTACTAACAATTGCTTATAGCTTATCCTATTATGCTTTACTGGCAGCTCGGTTCTGGTCCCCTCATAGTTTAGATTTCTTGTACGGAAATTCGGGACATCCTTTTTTGATTTCCTCCCTTGTACTAATTCTTTCCACCTCTGTCCTTTTCTTGTTGTCAATCCCAAATCATACCCTCAATATCAATTTGTTTTCCCATTTTGATGATTTCTCTTCCTTTCGCTATCTTTGAAATATTATACTAACTCTTTGTCATCATTGTCGTCTCGGTTAATCTTCGAGGTTTCAACGTCATAATGAATACACTAATTTGTAATGGCTATTTCTTTAGAACACTCTCTAATGTTTATCTTTGATCAGCCTCAATAGAGAGGGCGTACATCTTATAACTTCCTCACTTCGAATTTCAGACGGATTTGTCTCAATGGAGGGCACACATTTCATACCTTTTCCTAATCCTTCATTAACATCCCGACTAGTTGCAGCTCTTCTGGGTAAAGATATCTCTCTACAACCTACATCAACGTATACGTTAAACTCGATTCTCTACAATATAGCTCTATCACACGATCTAAAATATGAAAGGGAGGTAGCCATCCTAAATGTCCTGTAGCCTCCTATTTATAAGTGTGGTGCACTACAAACCCATAAACAATACTCTACTAGACACAGCTTGTGGAATCTGTAGGACACGACTGCTCTGATACTAAGTTTGTCACACCCAACCTTGGGGGGGCACCCGGTGCTCTAACGGCCCGAGTGTACCACGTCTGAGCCGTATCCTATATATACATATACTTAGGCCAATAAGGCTTTAGAATGACTCTTATGAGACCACCATGACATAATAACCTATAGAAGCAGAAAAATCCCAAACATATATACATAAAGAAGGTTGGCAAGGCCACATTATACATTAGCTAATTAACAGAAAGGCCAGTGTCACGACCCATTTAAGAAATCGCGGTGGCACCTACACTGTTCCCACCGGTAGGTGAACCACTTCCCAATTAATAATATAATTAAGAAAATAATGCATAAATAATAAAATACTTAATAAATATGTCTAACCATAATATAAATGCGGAAAATACATCTGATAATCATCAATACAACCCCCGAGAACTTGGTCAATAATACAAGAGCTCTAAACCAAATACATGAGTCAAATGGGAAAAGCAACAAGTCTAATAGGCTGAATATGTATTCGAGTAAATAAAAAGATAGAAGTGAGATAGGAGGCTCCAAGGGTATGTTGGAAGGAAGCATCCTCATCCTGAAGTCTATAATTCCATCGGCTCAGATTGAACCTCGAGGTCCTAAACTGGAAGAAGGTGTTGTATATGCATCCAAAAGAATGTAGCAAGTGTAGCATGAGTAAACAACGTACTCCCGTAGGCATCATAAGCGGACAACGACAGAAGATACGTAACAGAAATAAATATCAAGTTGACTCTCAAATAGATCCTATTCTAGGAAGTTCAAGTTGTCATATAAGTCACCTTATTCATGTAAGGGTTCAGTCATAGCCAAGTACAATTCAATTCATATTGCACACATGGATCTTACAATTAATACCCACCAACTAGTAAACTATGTCTAAGTCATATTAATGTAGTCACCACCAACCCAAGTTATCAAATAATCAATTAAGATAGGTTGACCCTAGTACACAACATCATATGACAATCCTTCTCAAGGGGTATCATGATTAGTCTGATCATAACAATATTAGCTTTTTATTTTCTCTAACTCTTGGACTTGATTACGGTTCTATACCAGTAAGGGTAGGACACATACTCGTTCAGTTAACGTTCTTATTATACTCTAAGTAGAAGTCTGCGTTGTACATCCTTAGTTAAGAAGGGGATCTACATATGCATAACATACAAGTCATTTAACTACAACAACACCTCGACCAATCATTTACTAAACCCGCTATCAAATAACACTATTAATCATCAAGCAATACAAATAGAATCCACCGACCATAATAATGTCCGACAACGAGTACTTAGACTTATAAAGGTATAACTACGAGACCCAATTCGTAGAGAAAAATCCAATCATGGAAACCAATCCAGTCCAATATAGTCAATCCAATCATCCAAATACATTTAATCAGGAACTTACCCAAGTTCCAATAACCAATCCATATCACATTACCAAACAACAAGTAACCAAAGTATGAATTAATGTATGAATGATATGAACGCAATGCATATGCCAGGTACCTTTCATATCCAGTATACAGGCGTTCAAATTCTATGAACTACACACCCATGGAGACCCGCAAAGTGCATATACCTGTCTAAAATTTCTCAACGGACCCCGACTCTTGGCTGTAATAACATCCATTGTAGGTGTGCAACCCAACCTTTTCGCATCTCGTCATTATCATCAAACCAAGACCCTTTTGGAGTCATATCAATCATCTCAATATTGTCAACCATCTCATAATATATCCTTACCTTTTCTGGTCTTATTGGACCCACACAATTCCCATACCACTCTCATTGCAATATTATCAAAACCATGAGTGTATGAATGCAAATGACAAATCCAAGGCAAGTAATCAGAATGTATGAGATGCAATAAAGTATAAGAGATGAATATCACATGCTTTCAAAGAGTCATTAACACATAATTCACGTAAATCAAAATATCACATCGAAAGCAATGTGATGAATAAAAATAACAGTATCAACAATGGCGATAAGCCAAAACAGCAGCAGTCGGAATCAGCTTAAGGCTGATTCCACAAATCACCCATCATCACAGTTCAACACTGATAACCACCCAAGCATTCATCACAACCACTAAGGTGGGACCCCCAAACACGCTAAATACCCCTCAATATTTATAACTACTACGTGCTTCTATCGCAATTTAGAAAGAGAAACTATAGCCTACCTCAAAGTCGAGCGGGTGACACGAAGTCCTAATCCATGAAGTCCTTTCGAATGAATATCAGACGGTCGTAACTCAAACAAATGCATAGATTTTCTATATTATCACACAAATTTAATGTTATATAAGAACCAATACTCAAAGGGAAAGCAACTACTCGGCCCCCTATTCTATAAGAAACCCACATTTCAATCCGTTCAGAAACTTGTTTATAAATAAAATTTGAAGTTTAGAAATAGCCAACCCAAGCCACAAGTCATAAAATTCTTTCAAAAACATCCACCAATTTCATTAATAAAGTTTCCTACCATGAAATCATTATACAAATCATGGTAAAATCATGAAACAAGTTAAAGAGTATTACCCCAAGATTTCTCTTGAAAAAACCCTCCACTTTCTCCCTCAACCAAGCTCCATAGTCCGAGAAACTGTTTAGGGTGAAAATGGTTCGAAGTTGGAAAAGCAGGAAATAAAACATGTTTTTTGATTCAATGATTCTGCATCTGCAGACAATTTCTTGGAGATGCGGGATCGCTTCTGTGGAAAAAAACCGCAACAGTGGAATAACTTAAAATATTTGAAACTCGCAGGTGCGGGAAAACATGCGCATGGGCGGTCTCGCTACTACGAAAAACACCTCACAGAGGCAGAAACTGCCGAATCTCTCTCGATATCGCACCTACAGACCAAGCTTCGTAGAAGCAAGCCCGCAGGTGCAGCGCCAAACTCCGCAGAGGCGGGACACCAGAAATAAGCAGAAACCTAATTTTCACCAAGTTCAACCCAAAACTTGAAACTCATCTGAGACTTCCGGATACAAACCAAACATACAACTAGACTATAATCGATGCTACGAACTTGCTCACGCACTTGTAATCCACATACAACCAAGCTAAGGTCTAATTTTCTACGGAAATCTCAAAATACTCAACTTTCATAAATTTACAAATAATGACACAAAATACATCAAATTCCTAAGGAAGCGAACCAAGGACTCAACTAAGTCGTAAATGGTGCTCTGGACCTACCGGAAGTGATGAAACCCAGAAATGAACCCATACACTTAAAAGTCAACTATTGATCAACACTTTTTCACCTATTCAACTTAAAGCTTCTAATTTCCTCAAAATCAACCAAAACTCACCTGATCATCTTCTCCATAGCAAACTAATTTCGGAAAACCTAGGCAATGGGGTAGCTTGCTATTCTAAGGGGATTTGGATGCATAAAGGTGAGGATTTACCCTCCTCTACTTGTTATTATGATTAATTGATGATTTGGAGTAAGTTGTGAAAGGATTTTCGTACTCAAAACTGATAGACATATGAACGCATGGTGATATGATTTATGGGCTGTTTTACATGAAGTATGAATATATATTGATAAGTAAACTGGTTGTTTGTGTTGTGAACTTAAGAAAGAACATCTCGGAGAATTGTGGGATCGAATTACCCAAGTATCCATTATTAAGAGGTCAAAGAATCTATATGTTTAAAGTTGTCAATAAGATTCCTAAGAGAAGTTTCTCTATAAAATATAGATTCGATATTGATATCGACCCTTTGTTTGCTATAGATAACCATCCGTAAGGAGTGCGAGGCTTCACGGGACCTAGCTAATGTTTTTGATAAGGTATGTAGAGCTTTCCTTCCTCTTTCATCATGATCTCCATAAATGTGATGTAAACATGATTCTACTCTATAACACTTCCATTCTTGACAACTAGAAGTCTTTTTGCCAAGTCATGATCATATAATATCATTCTGAGAAGTTTTATTCATCGGTTGTAAGCTGATAGAGTCGTGTAATAATAATGATGTCAGTCTCACAATGTTGATCGTAGATGTAACGACCTTAGGTCACTCCGACCGAATTGGTAAGCAAGATATGTCCTTCAGTTGTTGATCATATATATATAATGCATTCATATTTCCCTCAGAGGTCTATGGCATTATATACACAGCTTATACACATTAACATTAATGATATTTCCCTTAGAGGCCTATGGCGTTATATACGTAGCTTATACATACTTGACATTGATGACCTTGACCTCAGAGGCCTACGGCGCTATATACACGATTAGTACACATATCTATACAGCTTGAGGCATAGTGACATTATATGTTTCAGGTGGTATCTCTCATTTCCTTAGTTATTGTTGGTTTATTTACAGTCGATTATTCCCTACATATTCAGTACAGATTTCATACTGATGTCCCTTATGGGTACTGTATTTCATGCCCGCATGTATAGATGGCAGAGCGACGCTTCTCCTTAGTAGGTGATCTACTCAGCTATGATATTATCGCACTCCCTTCTCTCGGAGTTGCAGAACAGGAATCCTTAGGTACTATTTTATATAGTGTTTTGGGGTATAGCGAGGCCCTGTCCTGACCTATTGGTACGTACATGCTATTTTTATAGGCTTGTAGACTTATGTACAATGGATGTTGGTATGTCATGGCCTTTTTTGCCCTTTTTGTTATTAGTACACTCATCTAGTGGCCATGTTGGCCTTGGCCATCTGTATATATATATATCATATTAGGACTCTTGTGCGTGCAAGTTGTCATTCAGTCTTGTATTATATTGCTATTTGGAGGCCTTGTTTGCCCAAGTTTCATATTATAGGGTTCAGATACTACAATGGTACGCTCAGGCCTTTGGGCACTGGGTGCCACCCCCCAAGGTTGGGGTGTGACAAATATGGTATCAGAGAAGGTCTTTCCTAGGGAGTCTACAAGTCGTATCTAGTAGAGTCTTGTTTGTGGGTGTGTTGTGCACCACACTTATAAGTAGGAGGGTAGGATATTGAGGATGGTTACTTTTCTTCTTGATCAAGATCGTGTGATAGTACTAATTTGTAAGTGTTCACTTTTCATACCCATATTGTTTATGTTTTCAGTTATGCCTGCTACTACAACACGACAAGAGGCTCTGCGAAGAGTAGATGAGGAGGCGGGAGAGGTGTCAGTCAAGCACCACCCGCTGATCCGGGGAGAAAAGAGCACCAAGATGAGGCGGTATATTTCTTATGTTATCATACACATTTAATATTATATAAGAACCAACACTCAAAGGGAAAGAAACTACTCGGCCCCCTATAAGAAACCCATATTTCAATCCATTTGGATATTTGTTTTGAAATCAAATTTGATTTTTAGAAATAGCAACCTAAGCTACAAGTCATAAAATCCTTTAAAAACATCCACCAATTTCATTAAGAAAATCATAACCCTTATAGGGTTCATCATCTTGAAACCCTTATTTTTTCCAAAATCGAATATCATAGGAAAAGGAAAAGGAAAAGTCAAGCTTAGCAACTAGTTACGCCTAATAATTAATTGATTAGATTCAAACAATCTTTCCAACAACTTAAGATTTATAGTAAAAGGGAAATCAATTTCAACTTAGGGTTTATCACTCAAAACCTCTCTTTTAAAAATAAAGTTTCCTACCATGAAATCTTTATACAAATCAAGGTAAATTTATAAAACAAGTTAAAGAGTCTTACCCCAAGATTTCGCTAGCAAAAACCCTCCACTTTCTCCCTCTACAGAGCTCCATAGTCCAAGAAAATGTTTAGGGTGAAAATGGTTCGAAGTGGAAAAGTAAGAAATAAAACATGCTTTCTAATTAAGCAATTTTGTATATGTGGACAATCCCTCATAGATGCGCGATCTCTTCTGTGGAAAAATACCCGCAGCAGCAGACTAACTTAAAATATCTTAAACTAGCAGGTGCGGGGAAGTATGGGCATGAGTGGTCCCGCTCCAGTGGAAAACACCTCACAGAGGCAGAACCTGCCTGACCTCACTTGACATCGTACCTGCGGACCAAGCTTCACAGAATCGAGCCCACATGTGCGGCACCAAACTCCGCAAAGGTAGGACACCAGAATCCAGCAGAAACCTGATTTTCTCCAAGTTCAACCCGTAACCCTAAACTCATCCGAGACTTCCTGGATACAAACCAAATATGAAACTAGACTATAATTGATGCTACAAACTTTCTCGTGCACTCGAAATACTCATACGACCAAGCTAAGGTCCACTTTTGTACGAAAACCCTCAAAATACTCAACTTCCAAAAAATAAAAAATAATGACACAAAATACATCTAAACACCTTGAGAAGCGAACCAAGGAATAAACTAAGTCATAAATGACGCTCCGAACCTACTAGAAGTGACGGAACTCGGAAATGAACCCATATACTCAAAAGTCAACTATTGGTCAACACTTTTTCACTTATTCAACTTAAAGCTTCTAATTTCCTCCAAATCAACTAAGACACGCCCAACCATTTTAGGAATCGCTCCACCTATCCTCGCAAGATGAATACACTCTAAATATGCTAGGGTAAAGGTCTACATGGGTAAAAGGGTAAAATGCCTAAATGACTAAATGGGTCGTTACAGCTGGCAAGGCCATACAGAACATCTCTATACAGGATAATTGTCTACAAGCCTCTAAAGAGTACATAAACATTATAAAGTAGGGACAAGGCCTCACCATACCCATAATATATATATATATATATATAAGTCATACCGACTCAGACCAGTACCTCCGAAACAACTGGAGAGCTCTAACTCCACATCTGAACTTAGGACCTACTGAAAATGGTTTTTCACTCTATTTATCTTAACCTGAGGGAATGAAACGCAGCGCCCCTAACAAAGGGATGTTAGTACGAACAATCTACTGAATATGTAAGGAAATTAAAGCATAACAAAGTGCAGTAATGTAAAGAAAGATAAAGGAACAACATGTAACTCTGAATGTCATTTAAGGCGACTGATATGCATGTTTTTTTATATAAAAAACATATACACACACATATATATAAGCTTTACAATGGGGTAATACTATCACCATCAAGCGACTCTTTGACGCTAATATCATCTTAACATACCCAACTGCAGTGGTGTGCACATATAAGTGTCGTACTCGGCCGACTATAGCTTGGCTTGATATGGTAAAATAGACACACACACACGCACATACATAAACATACACACACACATACACACATACACACACACACACACACATACACACACACACACATATATATATATATATATGTGTGTGTGTGTGTGTGTGTGTGTGTGTGTGTGTGTGTGTGTGTGTGAGAGAGAGAGAGAGAGAGAAAGAGACCTCAGAAAATAATTATCAAACAGAGTGAAATAAGGTCGTTACCTTCCAACTATCATTATGTAACTACGTACATCAGTTGTCATGAAACCAATAAGAAATACAGAACATCACATAATGCAAGATAATACAAAGTGTGGAAAAATACTCCTCGCAAGGGACAAATAAGAGTCAAGATGATGTATGTACAGAGGGCTTTGAGTTGGTAAGTGGTTCGGGTGTTAGTGAGATTCAGTTTGACCTGAGAGTAGGTGTGGAAAATGGGGTTCTTGCTTTATCGACAAGGTAGGCAGTTTGGTGGTTGAAGACTATTTCGGATGGCTTGTCTTAGAAGCGTGAGTTGGCATTTTGGGAGGTGGTCTCGAGGGTCTTGCAGGAGAGGTTGGTGGTGGTGGTTTGGTATTTTAGTGGAGCTAAGGTTGTGGAAACAACCTGAGGCAGTGAGGGTCCGGTAGAGATATTTGATGGGGACATTGGTGTGTTTGGTGGTATTTGCGTGGAGTTGTATTTGGTTTCGGATGGAGGCCTTTTTGTGGAGATGGTAATGAGGCGTTATGGGAGGTAGAAATATGGAGGAACAAGTAATTGGAGCATGGATTGTATATGGATTGTTGGAAATAATCTGAGACATAAATCAAGTCATAATTCGGTCGATATGGGTCATTGGATGGTAACACGAGGAGTTAATTGCTCGGGTGGGCTACAAGTTGTTGTGATCAATTTCAAAAGGACTAGCTTGAGGTTTGTTGCCCGCAATGCTCAAGACTAACCTAGCAAGGGTGATCAAAACCTTCGACACAAGGGTGGTTCTCCCAGAGAACCAAGTTACCCTCCCGGAGGATCAACTAAGTATAACAATCCCGGATTGAAATGCTTAGCTAAATTGAGTTAACACTCCAGTTTTTCATTCAACAACAACTCTCTGAATTTTACAATGGCCTAAGGCCTCTATTTGTAGTACAAGATGGACTATTCAAGATGAAGATAAAAAAGACACAAATTGCTTGGGAGTTCGGCCTAGTGTGAACGGATTTGGAGTGACTTGGAGACCAAGGTGTTTCGTCCACATCTTCCTCTTCTTTAGGCCAAGATTGAGGTCTCCCATGTAACTATATTAATGAATTTGTTAGATCATAAATTCTCCCAACAACCTCATCTTCTTAGAATGCGTTGGAAGCTTCTATTCTTGGTATTTGTTTTGATGATCATTTCAGCCAACTTCTTCATCTCCCCATGGACAATTTTGAACACTTTAATGTATCCAAATTCATGAACTAGTTGGTTCATGAATTGTCTTCTTGGAAGCCTTTTCTTCTAGATCATTCTTGTGCCTTGTCCTCTCGGCTTGATCACTTCACTCGGCCTAGTCACCTTGTCTTCTTACACGACACATTAATGATGTCTTGAGGATAACTAGAAGTTATTACATATTTCCCCTATGTCCTAAGGCAATCTAATAGCTAAGCTAAGAACTAAAGGAAAACAACAAGCTAAAAGAAATGCATGGTCTCGGCCAAGACCAACAAGAAGGCCGAATAAAATATGTTTCTTCTTAAAATCATCAAGTCCAATTTTCAGTCCCGCTCTATATTCCATGCCATTTTAAGCATATTATCATCGAATGATCAAACATCTTGGGAACTCCGAGCTTATCCCTTCGAGGATATAATTGGAACCTTGAGCTCACGGGGATTTTTGCATCACAAGAAATATTTTCAAGAGTAAATAACAATCATATCTTTATAGACAAGAGTGGAGTTCTCTTTTGTGGACGTTTCGTTATATGTCGTCATTTCAAGGATCATGCCAAAAGAAAGGAAATGATAAGACTTACATACCTTGTCGCTTGGTCAACGGTATCTTACAAGGTCCCGTACGTTCTGTGATCGACAACCTACGTAATAGAGATGATTTGAGTCAAGTTTAGATTGATTACCAAGAAATCGATTCATTATGACATTTCATCAAACACTTAATGTGCATATAGCTTCATACTCTTTAACAAGGTAACTCAACATTTAAACAACACTTTTAGCTATTTCTAGCTTCTTCTCCTCACTTATAAATTACCGACAACATCCCATAACTTCCACTAAGCTTAAATTTAACTAAAACAACCCAACACAAGTTAAAATCTTCAAGTCCAATAAGAAGGACAATAGAATATGCTTCTTCTTAAAATCTTCAAGTCCAATTTCCAATCCTGCTCCATATTCCATGATATTTTAAGCATATTATCATCGGATGATCAAACATCTTCGGAACTTCGAGCTTATCCCTTCGAGGATCAAATTGGAACCTTGAGCTCACGGGGATTTTTACATCATATTCCCCTTCTTCAAAAGAATTCATCCCCGAATTCTTGTCGCCTAAATGTGGTAATAAGCCTTCAACAACAATAGTTGATCTACCACCTTTCTCAAAATTTTCCAAAAAAAGATCCAATTATGAGACCAATGGTTTTGATTCAACAAATTATCTGTATTGGCTCACGGATTCCTTAAAACAGAATGCCCTTCCATAGGTAGAATCATGGAATTTTACACCCTTCAATTTTGCATTAGAGCAAGAGATGACATTTACTCTAGTTTCATGTTTGGAGTCCAATAGATCTTCACGGAATGGGGCTTCACAAATCTCCCTTCTCAAGGCAGCCAAGTCTCTTGTTGCTACTTGGAACCATTTGCTAAGGGCAGTAAAGGTACCATGATTCCGTATGACAAGATGAGAACAAGAAGCCTAACCAAAGAAACTATTTACCGTAATGGTACCAAGTTTTTGTTCAAATTGCACCATCACAACCGTGATAGGGGTAGTATGGACATCACCTCTTTGGATGTCATAACTTCCGTGTGATGCTATAAGACATCCATACTTACCATGTTGCTTTTTGACGAGCCCTTCTTGTTCAATCCCCATGCAGATCGCTACTAGTGGATCTCTTCTCTTCAAGTCATGTGAGGATGGAATTATAGTTCCACACAACTCATTGAAATAGGTACTCATTCTTGGCCATTGAGTCTCGGAACTCATGGTAAGATTATAGACTAATCGAGGACCAATGTGCACCTTACAAACTTTACTTTTTTTTCGTATCTATAAGGTGGGTGCCATGTCGGAGATAGGGCATTCTCGGTCAACCCATTGGCTGAATTGTTCTTTTTGTTCTTTACATCCGTAGGTTTGATGAGTGGACAACGAACCTCTTGAAAATAAATCAAGAATAAGTTCATTACCTCCCCTTGATAAGACTTCGGATGTATTGTCCTTTGGGAATTCCATGTCGGCTCCTTCCTCTACCCTTGTTTGCTCATATAAGGGGTTGGCAAAGAAGGTACCGCCCATATCCTCATCTTGATACAATGGATTGGTCAAGAATGTCCTCTATTTTTTTGTTTTTTCATCATTATGTATAGGAGTTGGACATGGAACAAGGTTCTATTGCGCACACGGCTCGGTTGTTGCCTTTGCATTTCCATAGGGAGGGAGAAATCTTCCGAAAGCCACCTCACAAATAGTGTCAACATTGTTGTTAGGTGGTAGTTCGGTTGTCGACCCATTCAGTATGGCATTTCCCGCATCCTCTACGGCTTATTTCAAACTGACATTTTCAAAAGTATGTGCCTCTCTACATGCCAAGACATTGATAGTACTCCACTTCTTAGATTCGTCTTTGACTTTCCGCCCATCAAGTGGTACAGTCTCGGATTCTCTACGGGTCTCAACACCTTGAGTCTTTATCTCCTTCACCTTACTAGGTGATAGTGGTACCAACCGGAATTTCTTGCCATCTTTTTTAACATAATAAATATTCCTTTCCCCATCATGTTGTGCCTTCTGATTCAATTTCCAAAGTAGGCCGACAAAATATGGCAAGTATCCATAGGCAGGATATCGAGCCACAGTTCATCCTCATATTTGCCAATCCAAAAACTCACGAGAACTTGTTTCGTGATTCTTAGCTCTTCGTCTTCATTCCCCCATGGAAGATCATATGGTTTAGGGTGATCACGGGTAGGAAACTCTTATTTGTTCACCATATCTTGGGAGGCTAAGTTGGAACTACTTCCTCCGTCAATAATCAACTTACACACTTTATCTTTCACTTTGCACCGTGTGTAGAATAGTTGATTCCTTTGTGTTTCATATGGAACCTCCAACTCACGTTGGAGTACCAAGCCTTCATCCTTTGGACTGTTTGGTATAAGCTTAGATTTGGTATGGTTCCTCATAGTATGTCCGGCAAGTTCCTTTCTCAGGGCTTACACATGTTCCGCAAATAACTCAGACATAACCCTCATAAGTTCCTCATTTAAATTGGCCATAGCGTTATTGTGTGGGACGGGAATGCTTGGCTCTGATACCAAATTGATGTAAGTATGAAGGGCTTTGAGTTGGTAAGTGGTTCGGGTGTTGGTAAGATTTGGGTTAACCCAAAAGTAGGTGAGAAACATGGGGTTATTGGTTTATCGGCAAGGTAGACAATATGGTGGTTGAAGGCTGTTTCGGATGGCTTGGCTTAAAAGAGAGAGTTGGTGTTTTGGGAGGTGGTACCAAGGGTCTTGTGGGAGAGGGTGGTGGAGGTGGTTTGGTATTTTAGTGGAGCTAAGGTTGCAGAAACAACCTGAGACAGTGAGGGCCCAGTAGAGACGTTTGATAGGGATGGTGGTATGTTTGGTTGTATTTGCGTGGAGTTGCGTTTGGTTTCAGATTGAGGCATTTTTGTAAAGATGGTAATGAGGCATTATGGGACTACGTAATAACAAGTAATTGGAGCACGGATTGTAAACGGATTGTTGGAAATAATCCGAGACACAAACCAAGTCACAATTCGGTCGATATGGGTCCTTGGATGGTAACACGATGAGTTAATTGCTCGTGTGGGCTCCAACATGTTGTGATCAATTTCAAAAGGACTAGCTTGAGGTTTGCTGCCTGCAATGCTCAAGACTAACCTAGAAAGGGTGATCGAAACCTTCGACACAAGGTTCATTCTCCCGGAGAACCAGGCGACCCTCCCGTAGGATCACCTAAGAATAACAATCCCGGATTGAAATGCTTAGCTAAATTGAGTTAACACTCAGGTTTTTCATTCAACAGCAACTCTCTGAATTTTACAATGGCTCAAGGCCTCTATTTATAGTACAAAATGGACTATTCTAGAAGAAGACAAAAAGACACAAATTGCTTAGGAGTTCGGCCTAGTGTGAACGGATTTGGAGTGACTTAGAGACCAAGGTGTTTCGGACACCTCTTCCTCTTCTCTAGGCCGAGATTGAGGTCTCACATGTAACCATATTAATGAATTTGCTAGCTCATAAATTCTCCCAGCAACCTCATCTTCTTGAAATGTGTTGGAATCTTCTATTCTTGGTATTTGTTTTCATGATCATTTCGGCCGACTTCTTCATCTCCCCTTGGACGATTTTGAAGACTTTAATGTAGCCAAATTCATGAACTAGTTGGTTCATGAATTGTCTTCTTTGAAGCCTTTTCTTCTAGATCGTTCTTGTCCCTTGTCCTCTCGGCTTGATCACTTCACACGACCTAGTCACCTTGTCTTCTTACACAACACATTAATGATGTCTTGAGGAGAACTAGAAGTTATTACAATGTTCCCCTATGTCCTAAGGCAATCTAATAGCTAAGCTAAGAACTAAAGGAAAACAACAAGCTAAAATAAATGCATGGTCTCGGCCAAGACCAACAAGAAAGTCGAATAAAATATGTTTCTTCTTAAAATCTTCAAGTCCAATTTTTAGTCCCACTCTATATTCCATGTCATTTTAAGCATATTATCATTGAATGATCAAACATCTTGGGAATTCCGATCTTATCCCTTCGAGGATAAAATTGGAACCTTGAGCTCATGGGGATTTTTGCATCACAAGAAATATTTTCAAGAGTAAATAACAATCATATCTTTAATAGACAAGAGTGGAGTTCTCTTTTGTGGACGTTTCATTATATGTCGTCATTTCAAGGATCATGCCAAAAGAAAGGAAATGATAAGACTTACATACCTTGTCGCTTGGTCAACGTTATCTTACAAGGTCCCGTACGTTCTGCGATCGACAACCTACGTAATAGAGATGATTTGAGTCAAGTTTAGATTGATTACCAAGAAATCGATTCATTATGACATTTCATCAAACACTTAATGTGCATATAGCTTCATACTCTTTAACAAGGTAACTCAACATTTAAACAACACTTTTAGCTATTTCTAGCTTCTTCTCCTCACTTATAAATTACCGACAACATCCCATAACTTCCACTAAGCTTAAATTTAACTAAAACAACCCAAAACAAGTTAACAATACCAAGAACAACTTCTACATATTTTCTAGCCAATTCTCCTTCGAGTTTGATATTCCATTATCAATACCAATACTTAAACAAGCACAACAACAACAACTACAACATAACTAAGTTATCTTCCATAATCTCCAGCCATAACAAGTCATGGATATATCCTTAAAACAACCCATCAACAAGACAACAACATTTCGTATCAATTCAAGCTCTAGTTTATAGTTTCTCATCCAAACAACTCTACCAACATATATTTAACCTTCATACCAACAAAAAAGATAGTAAACTTACCTTAGATAGTATATACCACTGAAAATCTAATCCCAACTCAGCTCACAAGCCCTCAACTACACCACAACATCATAAAGGTGTTACTCTTCTTCTATGCTAGCTTTTAGAAGTTGGATTTGGATGTAATCTCTTGGATATAGCTTGAAACCCTTTTGGAACTATTATGGAAGTTTGAGAGGGTGTGGAGGTGAATTATGGTCGAAATATGACCAAGGACCAGCCCAAAATATATTTAAAATACCCCAAAGTTGGTCCCACCGTACATTTCATTGCCCTAAAAAGTTTCACAATGTCACACCCCAGCCTTAGGAGATGTAGCCGGCACTCGGCACCCTAAGGCCCAATCGAACCAACTATAGTACATATACCCCATGATATGAAACTTGGGCCGACATGGCCTCTAAGTAGCAACCATAAGATAAAAAGCAACCATGACATACATGAAGAAAAGGCCCAACACAATATATATGCATAAACTAAGGCCGACAAGGCCATCATGAATATATCAGCAACCGACAAGGGCCTACAAAGTCACAAAAAACATATATACAGAAATTGCTAGTCTTCAAGCCTGTACCAGTACTAACATGTGTTATCAAGTCGGGATAGGGCCCCGACATACCCAAAATAAATATATGTGTATGTAGTAGCACCTGCCGACTCTGTACAACGATTCTGGAGAAAAAGAGTATGACAGCCAATAGTTGAAAGTCGTTATCGTACTGAGGAGGTATGTCATTATGTCTACTTGTACCTGCGGGCATGAACACAACACCCCAAAAAAGGGGATGGCAGTACAAAAGATGTACTGAATATGTAAGACAGGTAAACATAAGTAAGAAAAATAACCAGAGTATGGTGAAGTAAAGAAACAAACTGAGCCTCAGGAAGCAACTATGGCCATATGCAATGTATAGTATCACTGAAAATCATTATGTATGTATATATGTATACCACACTTTGGGGAAATGTTAATATTATGTAGTACTCGTCCCTAACATGGAACTCAGCGTGGGCATACCTGGCCTTAATAGGACTCAGTGTTATTGTGCTCGGCCTTAATAGGACTCGGTGTTGTCATACCCTATTGCAGTGGTGTATGTATATAAATAACACATTCAACCGGCTATATCATGACTCGGTGTCATAAAACAAATATATATATATATATATATAATAATGCATGAGAGACCTCGGAGAAACAATTAGGAACAAGATAAGGTGACACGTGGTCGTTAACCCTCTGTAGATCATTGTGGAACTCATTTACAGCAAATGTTACAATCCATCATGAACTATGAACACAACAATATAACCAATATTACCAAGAACAACGATACACTATTCCCGACAGGAGAAACAAACCAATGGATTTCAATAGAATACGATGAATGTCTTTGACAAGAAAACAAGTCCAACAATCTAAACATAATACAAGGAGTACTTTCAATAAGGACATATGACAGTCATGAAGTAAATTGGAGGAGTTATGAATACATATGATATTGACACTTAAGAGAAACACTGCTTGAATCTTCTACAAATAGGAGTTTTTCGGAGTGTTTGATTTGATGACGTTTGACTTGAATCATGCTAATAATGACGAAGAAGGTAAAGAGTTACATACCTTATCGATGAAGTTTTCTACACTCCACAAGCTCTCGCACATTATATGGACGATTATCTATATTAAACGAAGAAATTTATATCAATTTTGGATTCATAACTTATAGGAAAGTTTATTTAGAAATTTCATCGGCCAACTTGTGTGCACAAGTTCATGAGATCGTTTATAGCTCAAGCTTTATCCGTAACATCACAACAATCTTCATACCACTTCTACTAATCACCACTACCCCATCCATAACTCCACAACTTCATATAACACCTCTCAATCAAGTAAAATATCGCCCCAACAACAATACATGCTTCAAGATCTTACAAATACTTATTCTTTAAGAAACTTCCAACTATTCCATCCTAAACACTTGTAAAAAATTAGATAGATGATGTAGAAGATGAGACTTACCTTAGGTTGCAAGAAACAATCCAAAACAGAGCTTACTTCACCACCAAGCTTTCTCCAAAATCATTAGAACAAGGAAGAAAATGATCTAGCGATGATCACGAGATTCCTTACGGCGGATTTATGTAGTTTGTCTTTGATTTTCCTTTGATCTTAGCTTAGAACCATGTGAGACTTGTTTAGAGAGTATTTTAGGGTTCTTACGGTTAGGAGAATGAAATAAATGAGATACAATTCGAGGTGAGGGTCTATTATAAGGGATGAAAAATGAGCCTCTGACCTGTCCCGTAGCACTTCTTGCAACTCGCAGGACTATCATGTGTCTCGCAGGACTACCACAGGATGTGCCCTGAGACAAGAAAACGCAATGTCCATTATTGTGGTATTTGTGCATCTCTAAGGCACTTCCTGTGGGTTGTAGGTTGTGCCTCGCGATTCGCAAAATGCTTTGAAAGGTTACGTATTGAAGAACTTTAGTTGAAATCTATTTATGTTGATCTGATGAGTCTTAAACCATTTTGAAACTTACGTAATATGTTCGTAAACCTTCATAAACCTCATGGAGGGGTATTACCATCCTTGAGCCTATATTGGCCATGTTACGATAGCGACTATGCATGAAAATCTGAGGTGTAACATCCTCTCCCCCTTAAGAACATTAGTCCTCGAATGTTGAGGAATATTTTAACTCTTAATATTTCTGAAAAATTTGATAGAGTTTCCTCTATATATAGGACTATTCAAAACCTGTCAAGCAGCTAAGATACATATCCAATGCCACACAGGGCCATAAAATAACATAAAATCACAATATCGACCCCACATGACCATCCATCTATCCCGTAATCAAAAAGGGTTAGCCATAACTCACCTCAACTGTCAACTGCCGAAGTCTGGGCTGTATTTTCCACATTTGTTTCAATAACATTACTTATAGAAGATATATAAGATAGGCTTAATATGCAAGATAAGAATAGGAAAATCATATCATACGAATATAGATATAACTCGTATTTCAAAACAACTAGGGGTACCTGAACTTCATGTCTCTCCTTAACTTCTCGAATCATCTCTCCTATCCCATTGCTCCCTTCACGATATTCTAATTGGAGGTTTTCTCTTTACTTTGTCATTTCTAGACTCACAAATATAGAATGGCAACTACGATATCAGCATAAAACATATTCTCTGCTTCATGAACACCTTCGGCTAGTGATATGTGAAACGAATCTCTGATATACTTTCATAACATTGAATTATGGAAAATTGATTAAACTTCCTTTAACTCTTGTAGGTAACTCAAGCTCCTCAGTCACTTGTCCAAATTTGAGTAATCGTATATGGTTCGATATATTTGGGGTTAGGCTTGCTCTTTTGGTCGAATCTCATTACACTTATTATGGATTAAATTTAGAATACTCAATCATGAGCAATGTTATTAATGTATCAATACCACACACTAGCAGGTGATTCCTGAAAATCCTAAATCATTAACATTTACTACTGAAGTGGCTTTACTTCCTCTACCGCCTGGTGGGTTAACATCCATCTACACAACTTCTATTTTCTCACATCGGATCACTCAATGGAAGATCTGTACTACTAATCATACAAGGTCTCATAAGGATCCCTATAGGTATTAAGATGACGATGACTATGATATATCACTCCTTGTAGGGTAATTGATCTTCTCACTCTCTTGTGAGTCTAGCACGCTTGCATGCGACATGTCATTGAGAATCTATATTGTGCCATCAACTGGTCACTTATCCAGGATAAAATTATAACAAGATTTGCCTGCACTCTCACTCCTTCTGAGCGATTCTCTGAAAGTTCAATGTAGTTGAGCTCTTCTAGCTGAGATAATAGACATTAGAATATCCTGAAATCGTCTAATCTTCTTTCATATATACATATTATTTGTAAATTCTTTATCAACTAATGTATCTTTCATCCTTATAGATAGGATTCTTCTAGGTTCTACATATATCATCTTCCATCTGAACCCAACTTACCCCTTTCATTCCTTAATTCAGAATACCCTTGTTGGGATTGTATACCTTTGTGTTTTCTTACGGACTATGCTCTTCTTTTTTTAGCCTTATATCTAGTGCCTCTTACCATTTCTTAATTCATTTAACCAGGGGGTTTCTACCATTCCTCTCTTAGCGTTGATACTTATATCTTGTTTTATAGTCATGACACATTCGTCAAATTTGAATGACACTATCTGATTTGTCCTGAAACTTCTTTGTTATAACTTTCTTGTCATTTTTTATTATACAATCATGTGAGTTCTACCTCGATCTGTCATCATACTATCTCCCCTATAGGAGAAGGGCCACTCTCTGTGCTCAAAGATTTCCGTCCTGAAAGGTCATGTTATTGTCTCAACTGTTTCTATACTTCTGCGATCTTTTAACAACTTACAATTAACTTCAACAAAATTCTCCCTTACTAGGATTTACTGACCAACTTATATAGGTAGAACGTTATGGGTTCGTAACTAGCATTCTCAGTCTTAATAGACTGATCTTCTAGTCAAATCGTTTAGTCTGTAGGGTTTTTTTCTTGATAATTTTTAAGGATTACGCCTTCCCCTTACAGTTTACTCTCTTACTATCTGACTATTTATCTTGTAGTTTCCTAATATTCTTCATTATAACGATCTCTCATGGTTCCAACTCTCATTTCATTTAATCAATAAAATTTCCCAATATTGATACTTTCTAGTTCAAAAAGCTAAATCACCTGATCAATGTGCTCTGTTGTCATTTGTTTGTTCTATTCTCATAGTAGATACTTAGTCTCATAACACATTTATCCCCCTTGACTCAGCATTTTCTTCTCTTTGTCTTCTAGTTTACTTGGCTATCAACTTGTCGTATTACTATGTTTTATCGTATGAATCTCTGTCAGTCCTCATGTTGCCCACATGCCCCACCTATACTCATATCATTCCTTTAATATCAATTTCACTCCTTATCGTAATCCAGATATTTGTAAAAAACATTCTTTTGCTTTTAACTCCTCCTCTTTTAATCAGTCTTATCTTTCCGGCACGTAGTATTCCCACTCTATTTTGAACAAGAGCCTCCCTAAGGGGAAAATGTTTACCTGGTACACCAAGATTGCAATACCTGGCCCCAAAATTTTCAAGATCTCCAAAGGCCCTACCCAACTAACAAATTCCCTGATACATCATGTACTAAAGGGGGGTGCCTTCAATGAAATTTGTACTATTTTTCAGTACTCTTATGCTAATAATCATTCCAACCTTTACTAGCTTCGATATCTTACTTCTTTCTAAAATTATGTTATCGACGTCGGTAACTCACAAACTGGAATATGTATTTCTTATTTAGGTTTTATCACTACTGACGGCAAGATAACAATACTTACATCATTCTATCTAAATGTCATTCTCCTTACAATCCTTTACATTCAAGTACTCTGTACTTCCTTTACTTTACTCATTTTGTATCATCAAACCAGCACTTTACCTTTCTAGGCATTCATTATCTCTTCTGCATAAGAGTGAGATAAATGCTCGCACTCTGATAATTTAACATGATACTCACACTTCTGGTGTATCAATACTATAGTAGGGGGTCTTCATTTACTAATTACGAATACGAACTAGTCGAAGTCTTTCTGGTAGTCGGCGTTACTAAGATAGTATAAGGCACAAGTTAGACTCAAATTCTTAAAAATCACCTCTATTGAACAATCTATGAGATAAAAGAATGGGAACCACCATTAAATGTCCGGCAGCCTCTCGCTTATAAGTATGGTGCATAACACACCCATAAATAAGACTCTACTAGACATGGATTACAGACTCCCTAGGACACACCTGCTTTGATACCAAGTTTGTCACACCCCAGCCTTGGAGAGAGGGGTGGCCGGCACTCGGCACCCTAAGGCCCCGAGTGCACCAACTATAGTACATAGACTCCATGATTTGAAACCTGGGTTGACAGGGTGTCACACCCTAACCTAGGAGGGGTGTGGTTGGCACTCAATGCTTGGCTAGGCCCGAGCGTACCAAGCTAAACTCTCAGTCTGAGCCTTGAAGGAAAACTAGGCCCTTGAGGCCTTACTGAAAAAATCAATCTTAACTTAGGCCGACAAGGCCAAACTTGTTCTTACTAAAAGCTACTATGGGCCAAGGAGGCCTCTATAAAATCCTACGCTGAGTAAACTCAAATAAACATAAAATAAGGGCCGACAAGGCCACTGATATACTTAACATACTAAACTTGTACCTACAAAGTTTCTAAAGATATTTGATATCAAACGTGGTCGGGACAGGGCCTCGACCTACCCATAGTCTGTAAAGAATATTTGCTACCTGACCTCTAGACTCGGCTGCATTCTAGAAGAGATAGAGTCTTACATATCCTTTGCTGAATCCCAATCTGCTCTATTGGGCGAACTCGTCGAACTGATTACCTGCACCTGCTGTCATGAGATGCAGCACCCCAGTAATGGGACGTTAGTATAAAGAAATATACCAAGTATGTAAGGCAGAAAACAATTTAAATAAATATAAACTCTGAAACTGAAGAATAGTAGTAAATATAATGGAAGTCCCTACTGAAAAGAATGGACGGGAGTGGACTTGACCACCACCTCTCGGTCAACTTACCCGGTCGATGTCACATGGATCACTTGTCCACTTTGATTATCTATACAATTTATTATGTCTCGGCTCTATGTACTATCCTTACTATCTCTGACTTTTGATCTTTATTACGTTACTATATAGCATACAGTCTGAACATATATATTCCGGCCTCACAAGGGATCCAGTGTGTAAGTGCATGGTCCCGAAGGAACGTGTATCTGAATGACCCCATAGGCAATCTATATTTGTAGAGCCCCGAAGGCAAGCACGCGTCTCTTTAGCCCGAGGCAATATGTATATATGTAGCCCCGAAGGCAATGTACATATTTATATGTCCCCTAAGGCATTTTGTATCATAACCACAAAGGAAGTGTCAATATCCCCGAGAGCAACATCATATCCCCGAAGGCAAGTGCACACATACACAAGAAGCAATCATCTGCAAATGAAGTACCTACGTAAATAACTCATAGCTCGTCTAGAACTTTCTATAACCTACAGTCCATACTTACTATCTTGTGAGCAACTTTGTTAGCTTTGTGGAGTCTTGTAATATCTTAGTTCTCATCCAACTATCTTGTTATACTACTCAATTCGTCTTTATAACTCGCATATCTCTTCCTTTATTAGGTCTGAGGCGTACCTTATATACTCATGTGCTATACCCTTCTATGGGACTTATTCTGTCATATCTCGTACTCTATTTCTCTTGGATTTAGAGAGTATCCTAGTCCTCTTCAAATATGCGTACATGCTCATCTTTCTAGGCTATTACAACTTGATCATCCAGCTAGTGCATTTGGACGTTATCAATTTTGTCACCATAGGTAATGCTTGCCTATGAACAACCACCTCTTGTAATATTACATCGGACTAACACCTCCACTAGATTGTACGATCATTCCTCTCAGTGTTCCTACTATGTGGAGTCATATCAATAGCGATTGCAGATTTTTGATAACTCTTATGAAATAAATTTAATGTCCACATACATTCTCCATATTTGGTGAAACATCTGATAACTCCTTAACTAATAAATCTTCACACCTGTTAATTCCTAAAATCCATTCTCATTAGTCAACCACTCCACTCTAGTAAATAAGGTGTAGTTAAATATACCGACCAATTCATCATCTCCCAACACATACTTTAAATATAAGGTAGCCTTGCTCCATGCCAACCCACTTGATATTCCACTTTTCAGCACCATAACCATAAGGGACACCATACTTATGTCACCTCACCTAACACTCTTTGCACACTAAGTAATCGCAGTGCATTACATAACCAATAAGTCCTTAGCCAAAAATGACCTTTATATCATCGTCCTCAAACTCAAGCAAATCCGTAAAATGTGTCCTTTGCTAAAGGACTACCACCATATATTCCCACAAGATTCAATCATTGTGGGTAACTTCCCCACTTGGACTAAAGCCAATAATCATGCCATTAGGGAACTCATAACAACTATCCTTATTCAACTACCATGCCATCCCTCTCACATTCATGTTATCCTATCATACACTTAGTTGATATTAAACATAGCACACCTTGTGACTTCCGTCAAATGAATAGTTTAATATTGTGACCTTCGTGTCACCAAGCATAAACTATTTAAATTCTCTTCATTGCGCCTCCACTTTGTAGGATAGAAAGAAAAATCTTCATATGAACTCCATAAGAAGTACTACCACGTCGAACTTCATCACAAAAGATCGCATTTCATGCCTTTTTCCTTACTTAACTCCTCTTCATAGCCTTACCTTGGTCACTATCTTCTCATCTAATCAATTAGTTCTTCAAATCTTACTGTAACACCTCATACTTCTGAGATAATGGGTGACTTATTGAAAATGAGTGGTTCAACTCGAACCAAGAGGGTGCACATTAACGTTTAGGTTCTAACACATCAGGTCATTCGTGAATCCGAGCTCTATAGGAAGACTAATGCACATTTTACCAAAATTAGGAAAATATATTCTAAGTGTTGGACCCTTCAGGCATTGAGATATGTGGCCCATCACACTGAAGTTGGTCATGGTGGACATTGTGCGCAACACCCATCGCACCAAACTTCAGCCCAATGGAGGTCGCATCAGGCGGCTAGTTAATCACGATGGACACCGTGGCGCATCGATTGGGGGTTCTTCCTTCAGTCTATAAATACGACCCTTGTGCATTTTATTTCAATTTTTCATTCCAAACTTCATTTTTAGAGCCCTAGCTCTATCCTCTGCTCCTGTCGTCCTCCCATGTCAAGGTAATACCATTATAATTATTTTCACGTGATGTCGGTGTCAATTATTGAATTATTAACACAAATCACCATTTAGTCTTAGGATTTTCAAGGTAAATTCTTTACAAAAAGCTCAAGCAACGGTTTGGTATTTTTCATCAGAAAAACTAGTTTCGTTCGATTATTTGGAGCGACTAAAGGTATGTAAGGCTACTCTATGTGTGGAAATATCATTGTTCTTCCCCGCACCACGTTCATCCATGATTACTATGAATTGTCGCTGAAAGTAGGATTATGCACTAAAATATGAAAAGTCTTATTATCCTTATGCTTCCACTTATGACACATAGTATTTGTTCATGTTGTATCTTTTCAAATATTGTGAACTCTCCACATAATATATGAATACTCATAACTTTAATTACATGAGTCTCCAACACAAACTATGAAATACATGATGAACTAGAATTGTTCTAAATTGGTGAACTCTTAATGATCCCATGTTTTATGAAACTATGCTATGATTCACTTGATGAACTATAATATGAAATTATTGGCTTATAAGCCATATTTATCACATAATGATTTGGGAGTATTATTTATTACCGATAAGGTGTTAATTCATGAGACACACGCCTGAAACTACGTATGTCAATGTAGGATAAGGATAGTTCCATTGATTTGGATGACTCCTTTATGTTACCCCACTAGGTATTTTATGTATAGATACAATCATGTCATGTATGTCTCATCACCCTGTCAAGGTATGAGATGGCTTAGCCGATCGGACAGAGATCGAACTCCATATTCTCACATGGTGGATTATATGACTTTTATGCATGCTGGGTGTTCGACGAAATATCTAAATGCATTTTTCTTATGAGTTATAGATCCGTTGTTAATATTAATAATTTGTATGTTGTATATAGTCATCCGTAGGACATACGAGGGCTTGTGGAACCCGTATAGCTAAGGCAACAAGGTATATAAGGTTTACATTTCCTTTTTTCTGGCATGATCTTAGAGAACACGTCACGAATCGAAATGTCCTTTAAGAAAATTCCATTCTTGAACATAAAAGTGTATCCTCTCTTGTTTTGAAATGTTGTCTGAATCTTATATGTCCTTTGTCGGGAGTACTTTCCGCACTTTATAGCATCTCTTCTACATTGACATAAGTGTAGTTCCTTGTTGGTTTTCTGAAAAGTAGAAAGGATATTGTTTACCTCTTCTTATTGATTCATATGGAAAGGTAAGATGATATGTTATCCGTATAAGGATAGTCAGAGGTGCAATGACTTTATGTCACTCCGGAAAGGTCACAGAGTAATTCATGTTCGTCGGATGGTCTTCATGTATATGTATATGTATATATGTTACACATATAATCCTATGGCGTTATATACGCAATTTGTACATATATGGTACCACTGATCAGTTGGTTATGTATTTACGATATTGACCACAGAGGCCTACGGCGTTATATACACGACATACTATATAGAGGATATTTCCCACAGAGGCCTACGATGTTATATACACGATTATATCTCATTTATATACATTATGGTCCACAATGACACTTTTGGGTTACATGTTATCCCTTTTGGTTTCCATTGCACACTGATATCTATATTTATGTTTTATCATGCCTTACATATTCAGTACATTCTTTCATACTGATGTCTCATTTGCTGGGGCGTTGTGTTTCTTGTCCGCAGGTGCACATAGACAGACATACAGATAGACTGATGTGAGTGCGTGTGCATGCCATGTGGCGGAATAATGAAATGCATGAATGACAGTAATATTTTGCAGAAAGTAAGGACATAAGCAATTTATATCAATTAAAACATGTTGTATTGGAACCTTATGGTTAGAACCTAGGATTTATCCCAAGTAGAGTCGCAATCTGTTACAGTTCACTTTTACGCGAAGGCATAAAAGCTACTAAGAGGTTGTTGGTGCTCTAATCAGATATTTTGTTTTTAGAATCGTCACATAATTTATAGGTAAATTAGGAAAATCAAATTTAAAGGGTTTATTCAAAATTTAGTGAAATATCCTTTAGAACCAGAGTTTGAGGTAAGGGTTCTGGTGATCCCGGGGACGGTGTTACACACCCCGGTATTAAGGATCCATATAATACGGTTGACCTTCGTATTCTATAGCATGTTTCTTGTTATAAATTACTTAAAAATGTTTACTTCCCGTAAAAAGCATTAACATGTCATTCATTTTATTTCAAACTCATAAAAGGGTTTTGAAAAAATCAAAGAGTTAAATTTCGCCTGACATAATTCGTATAGGGGTAATTTTGTCAATCCATTTTCAGACTAAAGGGGCAGCCCGGTGCACTAAAATTTTCATACTAAAGTACACACAAAATTTAATTTAAGTAAAACTCTACTATTTAGTCCAATGGGTTGTCAAATATTTCTTATACATTTCTCTTTAAGAAAATCTTTTTAAAAAAAGAGTGTTTTATTTAGAATGACATGCGTAAGGATTTTGAAAAATATTAGTTTTTTCTTTTAAATGATTTTGAAGGTTAACTCATATCCCACATCCAAGTCCATTACCATAACTCAAGTCTTTGAGGTTTCAAAAAATTCACTTGTTGAGTCTGGCTCAAAACAGCTTAAATTGTTTATAACTTGGTCCATTTACATATGAAATATGCTTTTTAAAATTCATTCTTTTGTAAACAAGATTCAACCCATTTTTCACTTTAAAGAAACAATCCGAATTCCTTTATCAAACCAGCCCAATAATATTAACCGGTCCAGTTAAAAAGTAATCCAATTATCTTAAATTTTTAAAATTAGTCCAAATTGATTTTCAAAATTATTCTATTTATCAAAAAATGTACGAGTCATTTTGATCCGTTTGAAATTAATTTCGTGGCAACTCTAAACTAAACGATGTATGTATCATTTCGCCTATCCTAGGTCATAACCATAATGATTCCAATAATATGTCAAGCATGTATTTATACAAAAATTATATATAATACACACATATTGAAATGAAATGAGGAAAGTTTAGGCTGGTGGGCCTACCGAAGCCCACCAGTTGGCTATTTACACCTATAGCTGGGCCTTTAATACGCAGCTATGCAATCGGAATCAATGGAAATGGATTAGTGGGGCCTTTGGCCCGACTGTCTTGAGAAATGCGGAGGTCCAAGTGGCCCGCCCCAATGCATGTGGAAGGAGGAGAGGGGAAAAGGGTGGAAAAAGTTAAGAGAGTACCCGAAATTATCACATAAATTAAATTGCACAAGTGATTCGACAGTAAACACGACCCAAATATTAAAATATCAACGACAAGCCCGAAGCATGTATACCAAACACAAGATGTGTGGGCCTGGACCAAAGGAACCAACAACAATGCAGATGATGCAAAAGGGAAGAGGAATGGGCCAGGCCCAACAAGCATATAAATAATTCAGTTCAGGTGATATACTTGACTTGTATACCTTGTATATCATGTATACCAGGTATACAATCCATATATATGTACATACCAATCACATACATACCTTTAACCCCCTATTTTACTTTGTCATGGTCATAAACTAAGCATTCAAAATAAACAAATCACAACTTTTACTTTCTAAGGTTCAGGTTTTGGTAGACAATACAAGTAGCAGACCCATATGCATTAAACAAGTACAACTTTAATGGCACTTCCCCAAATTTCATATCTCTAAATTATATATATCAAGGCTAACACGCAAAAGGCATTGTGCTATCCTATATACATATATCCCTAAAGTCTGATCCTATTTAACAGAAGCAAATGCACATGGTACAACACTGGCAACAAACCATTATAATAAATCTAAAAGACCTTTCTTAAGGTTAAATTGCAGACATATAGCATTAAAGACATCATGGTCATTTAGGATTAAGAGAAGCAGTTACAAAATCTCAACAAGACTGACAGGGTGTCACATTCAAGTTAAAGACCTAGTCATGGTTTTACTTAAACAGGTGTAGATAACTTAGTTAAAACACTTTACCTAACCTCCTAAGTTAACAAACATGATCCAACATGTCTTCCTAATCAAACAGAAGGAGATAGCACTTTAACAGGAAACTAAGTCATTTTTATCTCTTAGCATGGAGCAGATCAGATATACATTAGTTAGAACTAGGCATCAAGATCATCATATAACATGCAACTCATAGATTTTATTCCTCATTTTAATTGGGTGTTCAATTAAGTGGTTCAGACCTAGTAATTTGGCAATTGGTATGTTGAAAACACACAGACATAGTACCCAACATAGCATTGTTATGCTAATTTCTCATTCAGCTCAGACTAGATGCAGACAAGCCAATCCAGAAAGGAAAGGCACAGGACAAGTGGTGCTAAGGTTAAAACCTATAAACTAGCATATAGCATGGAACACATATAAGAGAACATAGGCATGAATTAGGATCCTAGTGACAGATCATGTCATTTTTTTTTGGTTTACTTCCACATACAAAAACTCTAGGCTAATCAGGAAATACTAAACAAGTAGTAGACCAGCAAGATTCCCATATCACAGTTAAGCAAGGCATTAGAAGACTTCAACAGACCATAACATAGGTACATGTTTGACAAGATTGACTCAAAGAAGGTTGTGACATGAATTACAAAAGGCAGCAAGATACATGTTATTCCAATATTAGGCCTGATTTAGCACTTTCATACACAAGATAAGCATAACTTAAGAGCTAACACATGCTCGATCACATATAATCCTGGGTTCATTCCTAACCTAACTTGGACCATAACTAATTATTATTACCGTTTGCTTTTTTATACGAGTAAGTGCATAAAGAGATACTAAGAGTTTGGATGGTGCTCTAAATTGTATATAATTGCTTAAGGTTTAAAATCCACAAAATAATTTGTCATTTCATGTATTTAAAAACTCAAGGTTTTGTTTAAAACAAAGAATTAAAATCCTCCGCCAAAAATAGTATGTACAAGATGTTTAACCAATTAAGTTTTCGGAATAAGAACACTTAAATGCAAATTTGAGTATAACTTCACATTTAGTCCAACTAAATTGACCATTTTTTAACGATTGCATCTTTTGTTTAAAATCTTTTCAAATTTTCAAAGTAGTATAGTTCCATTTGAAAAAAGACGAGTATGATTTTTGAAAAGATATAGTAAGAAAATGATTTTCCTTTTATTCTTTAGCATGCCATATTCCCATAGTCAACACTATACTCTAAGTTTTCAAAACCTTCCACTTGACTCAAGTCCAAAATTAGTTTTATTTGTCCAAAATTCCTAATCCTATTGGGCTTAGCCCGGACTCTAAACTAAGTCAAAATAATTCATTTTTAGTCCAAGCTCGAGGCCAATTTTCCAGCAGTCCATTTGTCATGTAAATGTCACTCAGGCACAACATTTGGTCCTCAAATCAAAGTCTAAATCGTTGTTGTTAGAAGTCCAAAATCAATTTTAACACTTAGTTAAAAATCAGTTTTATTATTTCCAACTTTAAAATGTCTCCAAAAACAGTTCATTTTAACCAAAACAATCATTTTATTACAATTTCCAGATTTTATAGCAAACATTGAAAACTATTTTTGGCGATCTAAACTAAACGATTTACGTATAGTTTGGCCTATCCTAGCTTCCAATCATAATAAAAGCTCCAATATTTGAGAGTATTTTATTTACAACAATACACATATATATACACAAATAATTAAAATTTAAATAGAGATGGAGATATTTTTACCCACAGCTGGGTCTTCATGCAAATATTAACTTTCCTTTCATATTTTATTTCATCGGAAAACAATTGATTGGGTCTCAGCCCAATCGGCAGAATGTGTGAAGAGGCAGACTTGTCCGAGTGAGGTGATGGGCCTTGTGAAGGCCCAACTCGATTCAATGCAGTGGCAACAACAAAGGGGAAAAAGGAAATTCAAGTTAGAAGACACCTATAATTATCTAATGCAAATAAAAATTAATTAAACTAATCAAACATAATTAAACCAATGTAATCTGATGGGCTTAAGTCATTAGCAGCAAGGCAAGAAAGGAGAATAAGTAAACAGTTTGGCCAAGCCCCAATGCACAGTTATGAAGAAGGAAATGCAGAAGTAGTTAACGCACATGGGCCAAGCCCAATACTTAAATGCAATCAAGAAATGCTAGAATAATTAACATAGCAAGCCAGATCCATTAACGATGACATTATAAGGGATATACATAAGATATGTGCACTTATAAAACCTAGGATATTGACTATATCCAGTGTATAAATGGTATACCAATTGTATATCCATGTATATTGAAACAAAGAAACAAGAGAAGGTACCCAGAAATGTATAACACATGTATATTCTTATTAAACCTTATCATGTGTACTCCCCAACCATCCTAAACATATCTAGATTATAGCAATTGGTAGTTACACCTAATTAGACAGTTATTAATCATACAAAGCTCAAGTTCCAGCCCTTGTTTCAAGATATGAATTGCTCAAACAAAATGATCACACCCTCAGAGTTTCAATATGACAAAGGCAAGAATAGTTATAGGCACACATAGACTATTCTTATGCAAGTTCTTATGAATTGATCTTCTGCAAAATAACAGGCTACCACATACACATCACTTAATCATGTCCTCACTCACAATTATCTTAATAGATCCAGATAACCAAAAGGATGGACATAACACTAGTCCTAGACCTAGATATGCATGGTCATGAACTAATAGAACTTAAACAAATAGTCTGGGCATGTTGAGACTAATATATAGGCAAATGAAATCAATAGGCATGCAGGATATCTATCCTAACATTGGTCTCTAAATGATAATTCATAGATGTAAATATAGGCAGCTCATACAACCACAATAGATGTGAATTAAACCATTAAACTTGTTTAGGGACATGCCAAGGGTAGGGAAAGCAACTGAGGTACCTCATAGATTATGTAGACACGTCCTTGTTAAATCAAACATGACTTATATTAGGAGAGGATCAATTGAATCAAACTCTTGACACACTGGATAGTTTTTAACTTAAACAAGGGCTAAGTAACACAATAGAAGCCTATTCAAGACCCTAGACTCTTTTAAACTCAGATTAAGGCCCAAGAAATCTAAACACCAGACTTTAAACCAACATAAATAGATGGCATGGAATGATTGTGAGCTACAAATCCTTAAACATATGATTCAGAAGAGTGAAACATGATTCATATAGACAGGACAAAAACATAGGGAGGTATGCATGAATTTTAATTTAAGATTAGCAGCTACGAGTCCTAAGATACACATGCAGTGGCTCATATAATCTTAGGGAAGACTTCACATGTATTGACTTAAACTAAAATGCAAGCAAAGTCATTTAACAGAACTTCATTTATACAAACAAAGACAAATGCATAATTCTGAGACAACATGGATTAGACCAAACTCATAGATACTCATACAGGAATGTCTAGAGGCATCATATGGACGATCCCATAAGGATTTAAACTATGGTCTAAAAACCTCAACAAGGGCCAGTGTCACAGACATTTTTGTTTATGTATGCTAGACTGGACCAAACTACAAAAAGGACATTTATCCAGATTTTAGCCAAAGTTAAACAAAATGAACATGTCAAAACCATACCAATGTCTAAATAGTTACCACAACATATTATATTTCATGCAAGAGGTGTACAGGTTACTCTAGTCACACAAAGGGCATGTTGTGGGGTAAAGAGATATATTAACATAGGACAAGCATCTGGGGATCCCTTTGGTTTACATTTCCCTTTTATACACAACTTCTGGGTAGAACATAGGTCTTATTCAAATTTAAACAAGCAGAGATACATTGACTCAACAAATACCAAGTATTAATTCATTTTCTTGGTGTCCAACTATCTCTAGGTGGAGTTAAGGTAGGCAGTGATAACTTAAAATAGTCCAACCATCATATACAAGTTCAAATAACAAGTGGTGTGGCTTAGACAACTCATTGAAGGTCATGTGAACTACAAGTGAGTACATATATCCCTATATAAGATCGACCAGCCCTCATATCTAATTAGATATGCCTTAAACTAGTTTTAAATTATCAACTTGGGGCATTAAGCTACTGAAATGACTTAGAGGTGGCTTGTATAAGCTCTAAATGAACACATTGTACCTTACTCTTAGATTATACCTATTAGTCCATTTCTTTGGTTTTGATCCAATGTTGAATGATATGAGAAACAAACTATGTTATCTAGTTAATCAAGTATCATTCCTAACTATGGTAACATGTTTCCAGGCAACTATTCAGACCTAACAATCTATACTTAGTTAAAGCAAACCTCAAACTAGCACATTAACAACACAACAACTCACACATTGCTAAGATAAGCTTTAAACTGACATATTAGCTACCATTTTGACTTAAACAGCCTTCATACAATTACAACAAGCTTCATACTTACATACTAGGCATTTCAAATCAGCACACATAACCGAATAGGTTTCCAACTAATAGATTGAGTATTACATTTTGGCTAATCAGTCTCTATGTGGCTAAACACACTTTAAGTTAACAAAACTAGGTATTATATTAGCTAAACAACATATACATGATTAAAACAAGTCTGCCATCAACACCTTATGCCCTATTTTAACTATACATGCTAGTTTAGGTCATTACAATATCTCAAATCAACATATAACCACCAAACTAATCATATATTAAACTAAATCTACTAGAATTAAAGAAAATAACGACAAGGAGATGTAATTACCTTGTATGGAGGCAACCGAAAGGTCGAAGGGGAACATGTTCTTCACTACGGGGACCTCGATAGTTCGCAAAAACACATGAAAAACAAAGATTTTAGAACTGAAGGCCAATTTTCACAAATTCTGGGTTCCCCAAAATAGTTTGGATCCCAACTTAAGTAAAATTAACCAATTTAAACTTCATTAGGCTCTCAATCAATATGAATGCCTTGAAATCAAGTTTCACAGACCATTATGAAGTGGGATGGGGTATAAATTGTTGGTTACAAAGATGCAGGAAATGGAAATTACTAGTAAATGCTAAGTATTACAAGAACTGAAATTACAATTGATCAAACAAACTGAAATTACACAGAACAATAAACAATAAACTGAAACAGTTTTTGGTATGCTGAGTCGAGTGTTTGCACTCTGTATTTAAGATAATATTACCTCGTATATATCATTTCTATGTCCTGGACAATTGTCTTCCAAGATAAAACAGCAAATGAACAATTGAGCAAAGAAAACTCAAGTGCTACCGTGAAGAATTTTGAGTAATGAAATGATGCTTGGAAGATTGTAGGAAGACTGAATTCGTTTCAGTTTGTGTTAAGTGTAAAGTATAGCTCAACAATGGTGACAAATGGGTTCTTAAATAGTTGAAGGAGAGGCTGATGAACTGCCTCCATAAGTGCCATTATTGGCCAAGTAATGGCAATTATGGAGGTAGTAATTCCTCCTAAATAAATGGTGAAAATGTGCAACGGATTGGCCATTTAGTAAGAGTAATTCAGCCAAAATAAATGGCTGAATTGAGTGATGGTGGACGTTTTTGCTCTCTGCCCAATTCTGACTTTCTTGAAACTTCAGGGACTAAACTGTACATATGAAAGAATTCTGGTCCAAACTGTACATATGAAACTTCAGGGATCAAACTGTACATATGAAACTTCAGGGATCAAACTGTACATATGGCAAAGCTTTGTGGTCCAAAAACATAATATCAGAAGAAGCACAGCCCACGACCTGTGACCCGAGAACCCGGAACCGGACCGGACGGGCGGGCGGCGGCGGCGCGCGTATGGGCTTTCCTCGAACCGAAGCACATCTAGGTCCTTCCTTCTTTAAACACATGGGATACCCCTTGGGGTCCCAAACCTCAAGCCAACTTTGAGACTTATAAACAAAACAATTCTTTCTTCCTCCGCCGATAAGGGAGAATTGATCTCAATACCACACTTTTCCATGCTTCAAACACCTCACTTCGTGGACCAATATCTCTTTCATTCTCAATGAAATTTGACGATCCTTGGCTCTACGATTATCTACTAACTTAGTAGATCATGCACGTGTGAATAACCGGATTCTCTAACATGCGTAACACTAGTGTTTAAGCCGTTAAAGTTGGTCGGACGCAACTCCCACCAAAGGCAAATTTCCAACAATCCCCTCTTGAAAGAGATTTTGGCGCACTTACGTGTTGCCTTTTTCATTTCCATAAATATTTCAGCGGACCGATGTTGCATTAGGAGAGGTAGCTTCAGCTTTGAACCTTCCATAGTTAAATACCATCGGACTTACTTACTGCGCGGTGAACGTGATGTCTTGAACTGTCAGTCTTTAGTGTAAGCCAAGTCAATAGTACCAACACAACAAATTCACTTACTCTCTTCTTCGTAATGTTTTGTCCGTTGCGGCCATGGACAACTTCTTGGATTCTTAAGTGCGTTCATTTGAGGTGGCCCATCCTCGCACTTAAATAGGTGGTCTCCTACAAGGTATCCTACTATACCCTACTTCACAAGTGTTAGGAACCATTAAAAGTTTTCCAAAACCTAACCTTACTGTTGAGGATCATTAAAGGTTTTGAAAACTTAACCTTTACCCATACAACAGATAGCACTTAACGTCTATCATGGGAACGGCATTGGATTTGGTGTTTCTTTACAGAAATCACTATCCGAAGTGCTCATGCTTCCACTGAAGCGATCAACTGAACCTTTACAGCTTAGTTTTCCCATTGAACCAAATTATTGGGATCTCCAGTTAGTAAGGTTGGGTTACCACCGTATTGGTCCTTATATTTTGGGTTTTAAGCCCATTCCCCTAGACAGGCAAGCCATCTGATCCTTGGGTAAGCCCTTTGTCAATGGGTTTGCTATATTATCCTTTGACTTAATGTAATCAATGGATATTATACCCGTGGTGATCAGCTGCCTAACGGTCTTATGCCTCCGTCGAATATGACGAGACTTGCCATTGTACATAGTATTCCGTGCCCTTCCTAGAGCTGACTGACTGTCGTAGTGGATCATTACCGAAGGTACGGGTTTGTTCCAACATGGAACATCCTCTAAGAAGTCATGAAGACACTCAGTTTCTTCTTCTGCTTTGTCTAAAGCGATAAACTCTGATTCCATTGTGGATCGGGCGATGCAAGTTTGCTTAGAGGATTTCCAAGACACAGCCCCACCACCAATTGTAAATACATACCCACTGGTGGACTTGGTGTTCTCTATATCAGATATCTAGTTTGCATCACTGTAAGCCTCTAGTACAGCTGGATATCGCGAATAGTGTAACCCGAAAGTTAGCGTATATTTCAAGTATTGTAATACCCGATTCAACGCCTTCCAGTGATCATCACTCGGATTACGGGTGAACCTAGCCAACTTATTGACTGCATAAGCAATATCATGTCGGGTGCAGTTTGTTATATACATCAAACTACCGATCACCTGTGCATATCGCTCCTGGTATACAGGTGCACCAAGATTTTTATCAAACTTTTGATTTGTATCCATTGGTGACTTTATCGGTGAACTGTCTAACATCTCGAACGTTCTCAAAACATCCTCGATGTAGTGAGACTGAGATAAGACCAGTCCGTCAGACGTCTTAGAGATTTTTATCCCTAATATGACATCTGCGATACCCATATCCTTCATGTCGAAGCATTGTTTCAACATGTTCTTAGTCTCTAGGATTACCCTAGGACTGCTTCATGTGATCAACATGTCGTCTACATACATGCATATCATAATAAATGAGTCCGAATTACCTTTCGTGTAGACACATTTATCACACTCATTAATGGCGAAACCATTCAATAGTAGAGTACTATCAAATTTTTCGTGTCATTGCTTCGGGGCTTGTTTCAGCCCGTACAGAGATTTGACAAGTCGACAGACTTTCTTCTCTTGCCTTTGAACCACATACCCCTCGGGTTGGTCCATATAAATTTCTTCTTCCAAATCACCATTTAGGAAGGCTGTCTTGACATCCATTTGATGTATCTCAAGCTCACGCAAAGCTGCGATAGCAATGAATACCCGTATGGATGTCATCCGGGATATCGGGGAGTATGTGTCAAAGTAGTCAAAACCTTCTGTCTGCCGATAACCCTTGACTACCAACCTGGCCTTGTACTTATGTATAGACCCATCTGCTTTGTATTTCCGTTTGAGTATCCATTTACAACCCAACGGTTTATTTTCTGAAGGAAGATCAACCAACTCCCAAGTATGGTTATGCAGAATGGAGCCTATTTCACTCTCAATAGCTTTTTTCCAGAGCGGTGCTTCTGAAGTTGACAATGCCTTAGCAATTGTCCTTGGTTCATCATTAACCATATAAGCTACAAAGTCAGGACCGAAGGACTTATCCTTCCTGACCCTTTTACTTCGCCTTAGATCCATCTCTGGAGTCTCCAAGTTCTGAGAATCTGGAAAACTAGATTCCGGATGTTCAGCCACCTCGAGATCCGCTAGATCTGAATCATCTAGATCCGGGCCGTCGACGACTCCCGGTTCTTGAGAGCTTTGTTCATAACTTCATTTGCGAGAGGTTATGTCTTTTTCCTTTCTAGGAAAGGTACCTTCAAAGAAGAGAGCATTCCTTGATTCCATGATTGTACCCTAGTGGATATCTGGAATATCTGACTTATGCACTAAGAAGTGATAAGCACTACTATTATTTGCATATCCGATGAATATGCAATCTACAGTCTTACGCTCAATCTTGACCTGCTTTGGCTTGGGTACTTCAACATTTGCCAAACAACCCCATACCTTAAAATATTTGTAGGTGGGTTTCTTTCCCTTTCATGATTCATATGGAATTTTGTCCTTACCCTTATGTGGGACTTTGTTAAGAATCGTATTAGCGGTAAGGACGGCTTCTCCCCACATATTTTGGGGAAGATCGGAATTGATGAGCAAGGCATTCATCATTTCCTTCAATGTGCGGTTCTTACGTTCCGCCACACCATTTGATTGAGGTGAGTATGGAGCCGTAGTTTGATGAACAATGCCCGATTCGACACAATATTCCTCAAATGGCGCAACATATTCTCCCCTTCTATCACTACGAATGGATTTAATCTGCATGTTTAGTTGGTTCTCAACTTCTGCTTTGTAACGTCGGAACGCTTCAAAGGCTTCATCTTTACTTTTCAACAAGTAAAGGTAACAATATCTTGTGCTATCATCAATGAATATCACAAAGTACTTGTTCCCCCCTCTAGTTTGTGCAAACTTCAAATCACATATATATGTGTGAATAAATTCTAGAGGAGCGGTATTCTTTTCGACGGATCGAAAATGAAGCTTGGTGAGTTTTTCCTCTATGCACACCTAACACTTATGTTGAGGGTTTACGTCGATAGACGGCAACAACTCTATTTTTACCAGCTTTTGGATAGACTTGTAGTTAACGTGTCCTAATCTATGATGCCATAAATTAGAAGACTCAAGCAAATAAGAAGAAGGTTCAACTTTATTACTTGGACGCATTACAAACATGGCATTCACTTTGAAGAGGCCTTCACAGACGAAGCATGTCCCCACAAATGTGTCATTCTTAGTGAGTACAAACTTATTGGATTCAAACACTAGCCTAAAACCAGCATTAACCAATAAAGGTCCAGAAATTAAATTTTTTCTAATCTCTGGGACATGCATCACTTCCTTCAGAGTGAGCTCCTTACCGGAAGTCATCTTCAGGACCACCTTTCCTACCCCCAACATGTTGGACGAAGCGTTGTTGCCTATGAACAGCTTCTTGTCGGTGACTGGTGTGTACGTGGAGAAGGCATCTCTGTTGGAACATATGTGTCTAGTAGCACATGTGTCCATCCACCACTGCATCAGATTCTCAACCAGGTTGGCTTCTAGCACCACTGCTGAGAACTCCTCAATCATGTCATCCAGGAGCGTGTCCTTGACGACGTTAGCATGCGCCTTGCCTTTAGCCTTGGCTTTCTGTTGTTGCTCAGTCTTGAACTTGCGGTATTCCTTGATCTTATGACCAGGTTTCCCATAGTAGTGACAGTTGTCTCTGAACATCTCCGCTGCTTGGGCCTTGCCGTCTTTTTGGAACTTTCGCTTCTTGCTTGAGTTCCCTTTGGCCTCAGCCAGATTTACCTTTTCCTGAGCAGGTTGTTTACCCCTAGACAAGGCCTTCTTGTTATCTTCCTGGATTTGTAATTTGATAACAAGCTCTTCAAAGGTCATCTCTTTTGTCTTGAGTTTCAAGTAACTCATAAACTCATTCCATGAAAGAGGTAACTTTTCAATCAGCGATGCAACCAAAAACTGCTTATTTGGTTTCATTCCTTCCAAATCCAGGTGATGTAAAATCATTTGGAATTCCTGGACTTGGGACATCACTGTCTTACTATCCACCATTTGGAATTTTAGAAATTTCTCAATGATGAACTTCTTAGTACCCGCATCTTGTGTGTTGTACTTCTTTTGCAGTTTTTCCCACAGCTCTTTGGCAGTGCCAACGGTGCAATAGACCGTGTAGAGAAGGTCTGCCAAGCAGTTTAGTATGTAATTCTTACACATGAAATCGTTATGATTCCCCGCATCAAGAACCATCTTCATGCCATTAATGACATGGATACCAAGGCCCCCTTCACCCATTTCATTAGGCAAAGAGTCCATTTCATCTCCAGCTTGTGGAGGATCTTACGTTAGGAACCGGGCCATGCCCATAACTGTCAAATAGAACATCATATTTTGTTGTCATCTCTTAAAGTTTGAGCCCATGAATTTTTCAGGGCGATCATGGTGGTGGGAGGCAGAAGGTGGAGCAGCAGCAGTCGGAAAGGCAGCGGAGTTGCTGCCTTGAACAGTAGCGGCAGCAATAGTGAAGGCAGCAGAGTTGTTGCCTTGGCCAATAGCGGCAGTAGCGAGAAAGGCAGCATTGTTGCCTTGAGTGGCAGCAGCAGCAGAATCAGTCATATTTCCAGCCATGTTGAAGCAGTTACAGTAAGCAAATATTGTCTTAAACTTGTTGGTTACAAAGATGTAGGAAACGAAAATTACTAGTAACTGCTAAGTATTAAAAGAACTGAAATTATAATTGATCAAACAAACTGAAATTACACAGAATAATAATAAACAATAAACTGGAACAGTTTTTGGTATGCTGAGTCGAGTGTTTGCACTCTGTATTTAAGATAATATTGCCCCGTATGTATCCTTTCTACGTCCTGAAAAATTGTCTCCCAAGATAAAACAGCAAATGAACAATTGAGCAAAGGAAACTCAAGTGCTACCGTGAACAATTTTGAGTAATGAAATGATGCTTGGAAGATTGTAGGAAGACTGAATTCGTTTATGTTTGTGTTAAGTGTAAAGTGCAGCTCAACAATGGTGACAAAGGGGTTCTTAAATAGTTGAAGGAGAGGCTGATGAACTGCTTCCATAAGTGCCATTACTGGCCAAGTAACGACAATTATGGAGGTAGTAATTCCTCCAAAATAAATGGTGAAGATGTGCAACAGATTGGCCATTTAGTAAGAGTAATTCAACCAAAATAAATGGCTAAATTAAGTGCTGGTGGACGTTTCTGCTCTCTGCCCAATTCTGACTTTCTTGAAACTTTAGGGACCAAATGACGGGCGGGCGGCGGCGGCGCGCGTATGGGCTTTCCTCGAACCGAAGCACATCTAGGTCCTCCCTCCTTTAAACACATGGGATACCCCTTGGGGTCCCAAACCCCAAGCCAACTTTGAGACTTATAAACAAAACAATTCTTTCTTCCTCCACCGATGAGGGAGAATTGATCTTAATACCACAATTTTCCATGCTTCAAACACATCACTTCATGGACCAATATCTCTTTCATTTCTCAACGAAATTTGATGATCCTTGGCCCTACGGTTATCTACTTAATTAGTAGATCATGCACGTGTGAAGAATCGAATTCTCCAACATGTGTAACACTAGTATTTAAGCCGTTAAAGTTGGTCGGACGCAACTCCCGCCAAAGACAAATTTCCAATATAAATTTATAGACCTCAATGAAAACCCTAGACAAGCCAAGGATTCCGTATGGAAGAACTAAAATGGAGGGGAAAATCTCTCCAAATTGTCCTTCAACCAATAGAAAATCAAAGTTTGAAATCCAATCGAAAAAAGTATCATAAATGCTAGTAGAAAAAAATAGATAAGAGGGGTAACCTCACCTTAGGGGGTTGGGGTGGAGGTATGATGGTACCAAGCATGGAGGAGAGAGGGAGGAGGGCATTAAATTCCCTTTCCATCAAGGCAAATAACACAGTAAAGCAACGTACATTGTGCCTTTGCAAAACATGGCATCGGCGCCGTATGTGTAACGACTTGTTCTGTGATTACATGTATTTTGGTCATTTTACCCCCATAGACTCGATTCCCGGAACTTTTCCAAACTTCTAGTAGAAGTTGTGAAATTAGAACCTTATAATATGAAAGCATTGATCGAAAGTTGACTTTTGTGTGAACGGGCCTTTTTCAGAATTTTGTTGATTCCGTGAGGTCCAGAGGGTCGTTTATGACTTGGGGATAGTTTTTTTGGTCCCCGAGGCCCTAGGGAGTATTTTTGGCTATTGGTTTGAAAATTAGTTTAGCCCATAAAGGGTTGACTCATAGAATTAAAACTCCGATGGAAATTCTGAGGCCACGAGTGAGTGTATCATGTTTTTACATATGTGTACATATATGGTTTATGTCGGGGAGGTCTCGGGTGATTATCAGATTTGGATTTGAAATTGCATAAGACTTGATTTTTTTGGTTGCCGGTGTACTCGCTGGGACGAGCTTCAGTGCACCCTAGCGGATGGAGTCCTCCGTAGCGGAATACCATCTAATGAGGTGAGCTTTTTGACTTTTTGTAAAGAACCGCATGTGCAGAGAGGGTCCGCGGGCGCGCGTCCACTACAGCAGGACTGTGTTCGCTAGGATGGGCGACGAGATTCCAGATTGCTTTTTAAGTGTCATTCAAACCCTATCTTTACTCATTTCAAAAATACATTTTCAAAGCACCATTAGGGAGATTTCAAGCATCCATATGTGATTTCTTTTTTAGGTAACTTTACTTAACCTTGTATTTCCTTTACTTAGCTTCATTATGTTGATTTAATGGTGGTCATAACCTAGAATATAATTGGGGAAGAAGAGTTCAACCAAATTAGGGCCTTGTGATTTGTTAAGCTTAAAAGTGAGAATTAATTAGTGGGTTTTGTTAATCTAAGCATGGTGATTCTAATGTAAGAAAGCCCACAGACTTAAACTCTCAATTCGATCCTCGAGGTGTTATGCTCGGAGTTCCAAAGAAGTTTGATCATCTGAAGATAATATGCCTAAAATGGCATGGAAAATGGAGTGGAGTTGGAGTTGTCACGTGAAGATCTAGGAAGCAAGTTTCTATTCGGCCTGTGTATGTAGGTCTTGGCCGAAGACCATGTTTTCTTTTAGCTTATCTTTAGTTCTTAGCTTAGCTTGTAGTTCTCCTTAGGACATGGTGTAACGTGTAAATAACTCTTAGCTCCCATTAGGACCTAGTTAATGTACCATGTAATAAAGGGACAAAACCGATAGGTCCTCCAAAAAGGTGACAAGGCCGTGTGAAGTTGTTCAAGCCAATGTGGCAAGGACAAGAAGGATGACTAGGCCGAAAGTGACAAGTGGGCAAGGACAAGAATGGTCTAGAAGATGAGGCTTCCAAAAAGATAATTCATGAACCAACTTGAGGACACCAAGAAGATGAAGTGTTGGTCGAAATACTCCCTTATCCATTCGGGCAAGGCACACAAATGCAAGGAATGGAAGCTTCCAAACTAGTTTCAAGAAGATGAGATCTTGAGAATCCAAATTCATGCACTCTTCTACTTGGAATCCACAAAAGGAGTGTGAAAGATTCTTCATTTGTCCCCAAGAAAAGCCAAGACCTTTCCCATTGTCTTGGTTTGGTCGAAACACCCTTGGTCACCAAGTAAACCCAAACCCGTTCCCACTTATCCACACTTGGCCGAAAGTTTACATGTAGTTTTTTTCTTTTAACTTGTCTTCTAGAATTGTCCATCTACTACTATAAATAGGACCCTTAGGACATTGTAAATATTCAGAGTTGATTTACGATAATTAGTGAGTTTTACTCATTTGCTAAGTTATTCAACTTGTGTGTTGTTTATCTTAGTTGGTCCTTGTGTGGGCCTTCAGTTCTTGTGTGAACCAAACCATTGGTGTAAGTTTAGCTAAGACTTGTGTGACTTAGTTAAACCCAAACTAAGGTCTCTTCGGTGTAAGTTTGGTTAGGACTTGTGTGACCTAGCTAAGCCAAAGCTTAAGGAACCCCCTTGGTTGCAAGTGAACGTTGGAACTCGTGTGATCCAACCTAACCTAAGCCTCAACCCCGGTCAAGTCCTTGTGAAATTGGTCACCTTCATCTTGGTGTCGACTCGAGCATTAAAACCCCTGTGTTCATATCCTTGACATATCAATCGTACTTCACTTAAACCATAACAACCGAACCAATACTTAACTAAACCAACCATCCTTCACTCGAGCTTGCATCTTGCAACTCATGTTCAATCATTATCCAATCCACTATATGTTGACCACTATTTTATCCCACAGTACTTCACAAACTCCCCCTCCAAAGGTTGTCAACCGAAACCACACATACACAACCATCCAAACCCAACAACCACAAACAGTCCACTTAAATAACCTTCACCGGAACCTCACTATTTTAGATAGTTCCCGAGACCTTGCCATCATCAAAACTCCAAACCCTGATCACCATATCCACCCTCAACATACCCGCAACACCTTCATAAAATGCTTGACCCAATTGCATATAGAACTACCCGAAATAATCCAACAACACCATACTTCCCTGCTAAGCCGAGAACCCGAACTTTGGCATCTATTTTTGGGTCGACCCATATAAAAACAAACTCTGACCCACTTAAACACCAACACCCCTCCTTACTTGTATCAGATTCTTTATTTAGTACTTGTTAAGCTTAAATCTTTTATTTATGTTGATAAATTTGAATGTTGGAAACTAGGGTTCATACCCAAATTATGGGGTTTGCTTATAAGATGAAATTACCCTAATGGTGAATTGATTTAGCAACTATTTAGTAGTATTGGACTCCTAGTATGTAGAATTTCATAGTTCACCTTGAAAATGATCATTTTCCCCTATAATGTTCATTTCCCCTTCTTCCCTACTTGATTTGGATCCAAAGGACTAATGTAATGATATGGGTATTGTGAATTCCTTATTCTAACTTATACATCGATAATACTAGACTTCGAGTACGATTGTGATCTGCAAAAGGGTAAGGCATACGCGTGATTGTGTGACTCCCGCTCGGCACTCCAGGTAGGTTATGGCTTACCTTCTGGTTAGACTTCGGTTAGCAAAACTAGATTTATAAAATATTCAGTTTTATAGTTGAGTGGGTTCAAGAAAGGGTTAGACGGTGACGATGATTATGATTTAATTGGAATTGGGGAATGGAATAGTAAAAAAGAAGTATAGTTGATCGAGAATTGGTAAATAAGGTACATATTCGGGACTACTTTGGTCGTTGTGTCTTGTGGTGTGTGGTCTTGCATATTTTAGATGAGGTGTGATTTTTGGGTATTCTTAAATAAGGGAGTCCATAGAAATTGACTAAGCGATATGATGAAGTTCAGTGGGTTTCGTGATCGACGACCAGTGAGAAGAAAACTTCAGGTAACCGACATGTTAAGGCTTATGGAAGTGGCTTATGTGGTGCACCGTTGGGAAGTTTTGTAACACTCTTCGGAGGATGGGTTAGTGTGGTTTAAGGGAAATGAATTGTGGAAATCCCTATGATGTGGAGGCTAGAGCTATATGTTTGAGATAAGACCATATTCGTGGTAGTGCATTATGTTGCAAGTAATATTGATTGGACAGCTTGAGTAAACACTTTTGTATATTAAGGACTTGGGAGTAGTTGCATGAGATTTAGAGCGGTAGTTATAAGATTTCATACTTTTAGAATTGTTATAGGCATATCGAGGTGTTACAATAGGAGATTTGATGGTTAATGGGATGTTATATGAGGCTACACGTTTTGTGTTGAAAAGGTTTAGGGTTGTATCAGATTTGCGTATCGGGTAGAAGTTGAGATTGCAATCATAAGGTATAGTTCTTCAGTGCTAAGTGGACAACTTGGATAGGACTCAACTTTTTAGAGTCAAGAGTGACTTACATGATTGATTTTGCATGAGAAAATGATTAGAATTAGCCCCCACAGATGTGTGGTAGGGCTGTGATTGGTTTCGGAAGGTTGGAGTCAGTTCGAGTGTCTATTGGTTTTATTAAGGGTTGTGCATTCATTTCGGGTCAGAAATTGTTCGGTTGGAGCTCGATAGACTATGTTTTTATTTCAAGGAGAACTTATGGGTCCCAGTAAATTGCCTTCACGAATTCAATGAGTTTTAGTTCTGATTGAAGTATGATAGGTTTACTAAGCTTTATTAGGGTTTGCAAGAGGACTGATGATATTTTAGCGAGAGCAGCTAATCGGACAGATGTAATGGGTTACGTCGGTACTTGCTAATGATTTAAGGAGGTACTATGATCATGAGAGGTCTATAGAGTGATCAGATGGTGTCTTACGAGCTTGGCTCGGGGGAGGGGGTATTCAGCGGTATGCTTCATGTATTGTGATTTGAAGGTTTAAAAAGACTTGGAACTAGCGAAATCGGCTGTGAGTAAGATCAGTTTGATGGAATTGCTTAGCATTGCTTTGATAAAGCAAGGATTCTTTTATGGCAAGAGTAATTCATGGTTTGGATTTTGTTTTTGTGTGTTTCTGTGAAATCATGGTACGAATAACGTCTTGAGAGGGGTAAATGGAAGGTTAGCAGGATCAGAATATTTTACCGGTTCAGCATGGGCTATGATTGTGCCTTTATTTAAGGTTTGTATTGTCTTGAGAAATATTATGGGACCTATCAATCATATTCATAGGTATGGTTATATCGGATTAGAAAATTCTAGCAAAAGCAGTTCTTATATTCAGGAATCGATGATGAGAGAAATTCAAATATGGAAATATGGAAAGTGGGTCTTTAGCTAAGTTAGAGGGAGTTTCGACTGATAAGGAGAGAGAGCTGTGTTTTTGGCGCATTTCGTGCCGTAGAGGATTCTGTGTTGTTATATTAAAAATTATTTGGTTACTGTCAGCATTCGTTCTCTCTTGTCACTCAAGGACGAGCGATTGTTTAATTAGTATTTGATGTAACGACATATTCCATTATTACGTGTATTTTTGCCATTTTACCCCCGTAGACTCGATTCCTGGATCTTTTGGAAAATTCTAGTAGAAGTTGTGAAATTGGAACCTTATAATATGAAAGCATTGACTGAAAGTTGACTTTTGTGTGAACGGACCTTTTTCATAATTCTGTCGATTCAGTGAGGGTCATTTATGCCTTGTGGGATAGTTTGTTCGGTTCCCAAGGCCCTCGGGAGCATTTTTGGCTATTGGTTTGAAAATTCGTTTAGCCCGTGAAGGGTTGACTCGTAGAATTAGAATTCCAATAGAATTCCGAGGCCACGAGTGAGTCCGTAGCGTGTTTTTACATATGTGTACATATCTGGTTTGTGTCGGGGAGGTTTCAGGTGATTATCAGATTTTGAGTTAAAATTGCATAAAACTAGATTTTTTTGGTTGCTGGTGTACTCGTTGTGGCGAGATTCAGTGTACCCCAGCGGATGGAGTCCGCTGCAGTGGATAGTGATCCGTTGTGGCGAGCTTTTTGACTTTTTGTAAAAGACTGCAGGCGCGGAGAGGGTCTGCGGATGACGAGATTCCAGATTTCTTTTTAATAGTCATTAAAACATTATCTTCCCTCATTTCGAAAATACCCTTCCAAAGCACCATTATGGCGATTCCAAGCATCCATTGGTGATATCTTCTTGAGGTAACCTTTCTTAAACTCTTATTACCTTTACTTAGCTTCATTATTTTGATTTAATGGTGGACATGACCTAGAATCTAATTAGGGAAGTAGAGTTCAACCAAATTAGGGTTTGTTGATTTGTTAAGCTTAAAAGTGAGAATTAATTAGTGAGTTTTTTTAATCTAAGCGTGGTGAATCTTTATTTAGTACTTGTTAAGCTTAAATCTTCCATTTATGTTGATAAATTTGAATGTTGGAAACTAGGATTAATACCCAAATTTGGGGGGTTTGCTTATAAGATGAAATTAGCCTAATGGTGAGTTGATTTAGCAATTGGTTAGTAGGATTTGGACTCCTAGTATTTTGAATTTCATAGTTCACCTTTAAAATGACCGTTTTACCCCTATAATGCTCGTTTCCCCTTCTTCACTACTCGATTTGGATCCAAAGGACATACCCTTCGGTGGAACCCAAATTAGCTCTTGAGTTATGCATATCTTGCGTGTGGAAGTGTTGAACTAGGCCTAATATAGGAATACCATGTATCTTGCTGCCTTTTGTAATTCATGTCATAGCCTTCTCTAAGTCAGTCTTGTCAAACATGTACCTAAGTTATGGTCTGTTGAAGTCTTCTAATGCATTGCTTAACTGTGATATGGGAATCTTGCTGGTATGCTATAATGACATGATCATATCTGTCACTAGGATCCTATTTGATGCCACTATTCTCTTATATGTGTTCCCTGCTACATACTAGTTTATAGGTTTTAACCTTAGCATCACTTAACCTGTGCCTTTCTTTTATGGATTGGCTTGTCTGCATCTAGTCTGAGTTGAATGAGTTTCGATGTGAAACTAGCATAACAGTGCTATGTTGGGTACTCTGTCTGTGTGTTTTCTGCATACCCATGCCAAATTACTAGGTATGAACCACTTAATTGAACACCTAATTAAGATGAGGAATAAAATATGTGAGTTGCCTGTTATATTATAATCTTGATGCCTAGTTCTAACTAATGTATGTCTGATCTGCTCCATGCTAAGTGATAAAAATGACTTAGTTCCCTGTTAAAGTGTTATATACATCTGTTAGATTAGGAAGGCAAGTTGGATCATGTTTGTTAACCTAGGAGGTTAGGTAAATTATTTTAACTAAGTTATCTACACATGTTTAAGTAAAACCATGACTAGGTCTTTAACTTGAATGTGACACCCTGTCAGTTTTGTTGAATCATGTCCAAAGCAGTTTGTTGAGATTCTGTAACTGTTTCTCTTAATCCTAAATGACCATGATGTCTTGAATGATATATGTCTGCAATTTAACATTGAGAAATGTCTTTTAGTCTGATTATAATGGTTTGTTTCCAGTGTTTTACCATGTCATTTGCTTCTGTCAAATAGGATCATATTTTAGGATAGCATAATTCCTTTTGTGTGATAGCCTTGATATATACAATTTGGAGATATGAAATCTGGGGGAAGTAGTTGTACTTGTTTAATGCATATGGGTCTGCTATGTCTACGAAAACCTGAACCTTAGGAAGTAAAAGTTATGATTTGTTTGTTTTGAATGCTTAGTTTATGACCACGACAGTGTAAGAGTAGGGGTTAAAGGTCTATATGTGATTGGTATGTATGTATACCTGTCCATTTACCTCCATATATCTTCTTTCATGCTTTTGCTTAAGGAATATGTGGGATATACACCATGGATATATGGACTGCACACCTGGTATACAAGGTATACAAATCAAGTATATCATTGAGTATATCAACTGAACTGAATTGTTTTATATGCTTACTGGGCCTGGCTCATTCCTCTTCCCTTTTGCATCATCTGTATTATAGCTCTGTCCTTTGGTCTCAGGCCCACACATCTTGTGTTTGGTATACATGCTTCTACTACTTGGCTAGCTTGGGCTTAGCCTATTTGGATCATTCTTTTTACATTGTTGTATACATTTATTGGGCTTGTCATTATAATTTTAATATTTGGGCCGTGTTTATTGTCGAATCACTTGTGTTATTTAATTTATGCGATAATTTTGGGTACTTTAACTTCTTCCTCCCTTTTCCCCTCTTCTCCTTCCACGTGCATTGGGATTGGCCACTTGGGCCTCCGCATTTCTCAAGACAGTTGGGCTAAAGGCCCAACTACTCCATTTCCACTGAGTCCAATTGCGTAGCTGCATATTGAAGACCCAACTATGGTTGAAAATAGCCAACTGGTGAGCTGTGGTAGGCCCACCAGCCTAAACTTTCCTTTTTATCATAGTATACTCAGTATATCAAGTGTGTACGAGCCTGTATATCAGCATACAAATCCCACTTTGTCACAACATAAATGAATCATTTGGGCTTGGCCCATTCTATGCTTGATTGTTTCTTTCATACGACTTTGGTCCTCTGTTCTGCTCTTTCTTCTTTTCCCAACATATTGATTGATTGTTGGGCCTATTGAAGGCCCTTGTTTAATTTATCCTAATTATAGGTTGTTAGTTTAGTTTAATCTTTACTTGTCTTAGATAATTTGGGGTACATCTAACTTGCACTTTCATTTTCCCCTTTGTGTGTTTCATGTTGCATTGCACGAGATGGGCCCTTATAGGGCCCATCATTTCTGTTCAGACGAGTTAGAGGCCTTTCATGATTAATTGATTGGGCTGAGGCCCAATCATACCTATTTTGGTCGAAAAGAATGCAAAGGAAGCTAACATTTGCTTTAAAGCCCTAACTATGGGTAAAAATAGCTAACTGGTGGTCCACCAGCCTAAACTCAATTTTTGTGATGTGTATATACGTATATGTATTGTAATAAAATATTTCCACTATTGGAACCTTATTATGGTTGGGAATTAGGATAGGCAAAATATTATGTATGTTGTTTAGTTAGGTTGCCAAAAATGATTTCAAAAACATTTATTTAAAATGGATTGTTCTTAAATCTGGAAATAAATTGACCGTTCTCTTTAAAAGGATTGATTTGGACTTTGAAAAATTTCTGACTTAGGCTTTTAAAAAAGAATTGGACTGATATTGAAGGACCCATTTTGGGCCTGAGTGATATTGTAAATGGACCATTAATAAATCTGAATTTTGAATTTCGACACTAAGGATAATTTTGTGTTCAAGTTATAGGCCAAGTTGAGCCCAATAGGATAGAAAATGACTTTGGATAAATAAATACTTATCTTGGGCTTGAAATAGGTTAAGGACTATGGAAAATGGACTATGGTATTGACTAGCGGGCTCTATGTATGCTAAAGAATTAAAAAGAAGTTAATTTTTTCATGCTTTTAATAAAACCGAACTTACTATTTTAAGGGGAATTATATCACTTTTGAGATTTGAAAAAGGTTTTTGAGTTAAAAGGATGCAAGTGTAAAATAATCAAATAGTTGGGCTGAATGTAGAGTTCTACTCAAATTCAATTTTGAGTATTCTTAGTCTAAAAACCAAATTGATTAGACATCTCGTACATGTCATTTTGGCGGAAGTTTTAAACTCTACGTTTTAAACAAAACCTTGAGTTTTTTAATACATGAGAATGACAATTACTTTGCGTACTTTTAAGCACTAAAGAAATCTAAATCATTTTTAAGCATGCTATAGAGCCCGTAGGTCAACCGTATTCTACGGATCCTTAATATCGGGGTGCTAACACCTTTCCCAGAAAATCACCAGAGCCCTTACCCTGACTCTAGTTTAGACAGAATTTTTCAAAGGAATTTGAATAAACCCTTTCACGCTGGTTTTTCTAATTTACCTATAAATTAGGTGGCGACTCTAAACACAATTATCCATTTTAGGGCACCATCCAAATTCTTAGTAGCTCTTTTGTATGCTAACCCGTATAAAAAAGTGAACCGTAACAGATGACGACTCTAATGGGAATAACCCTAGGTTCTAACCATAAGGGTTCCAATACAACATATTTTAAAATGATCTAAACTACTTATGTGTTTAAATACCACAATTATAATTGTCATTCATGCATCATCTTCCGCCAAATGACATGTGCGCACATACTTGCATATTTGCACAAAGGTGATTATGCGGATTCACATTAACCCTCCAGTATAAAATCAAAATCATTTCCTTGGAACACATTGAAGACAGAGTTGGTACGCAGTCATTCCAATAGTCGACAACGGTTCACATGGGTTGTCCGCTCGGGTTCCCTACGTCATTTGCTAAACCACTCTAGTACAACTAGGATAGAGCGAAGCCAAATCCATTTAGCGTATACTGACTTAGATAGGTTCGAGTTTATCAGACCTACCTGGACCTGACAGGCTAACGCCCTTGTGTCCTAACGGTTTCCAACCCGAAGTCACTACATCCAACTACTCGCTATGTGGAAGGATTTATGTGCCTTGTATGATGAACCATTATTCCTTGGGGGGAAAAGACTAATCGTGTTTTGTTTTGTAGATGGTTCCCAATTTGAAATTTGACATGATTGTAGAAGCACCTGAGATGTTGAGAGTTTGGTGGGCATGGTTGAGTAATGACCAAAGAAAGGAAGTAACGAACTGTTTATGACACATTCCTTCCCCTATGACTATTAAGGGCAACCTTGACCTTTTAGAAGTCCTCACCGAGTACTGGGACAGTAAAGAATGGTATTTAGGTTTGGAGACTTTGAGATAACCCTGACCTTAGAAGAAATCTGAGACTGCATAGACAATATTTGAACCTGTTTGAGGTGGAGGATGAGACCTGACTGCAACTTTCTAACACCCCACAAGCCAACGCTGGACGTGATTCTCAAGATGTTATCCCTAGCTAGCTCCAACTGGATATTTGGCCCGCCCGTAGCTTTTAGGGATTTCACACCCGATTTGGGTCCACCCTTACATAGAGCATTCGGTAGAGTTCCACTCATTTGCCGATTGGGAAGCAACCCAACCTCTAGCCTTCACTATATACCTTCTAGGGACCATGGTATTTCCCAAAGACCATCACCAAGCCATAGATACCCGGTTCATCTTTGTCGCCCATGCTATATTTTATGGCATAACCACCAACGGGGAAACCAAATACTATGACCTAGTCCCAGTCATCCTAGCCAACATCTACCGAGCTAGAGGCCAATGCCGGAACCTACATGGGTATTTTCAAGGATGTAACCTTCTAGTACAATGGTGGATCATTAAGCATCTCCACAAAACCAAGGTTACATCATACTAAGACCCTGCCCTTAGAGAGGATGACCTACTAGTCACTTATCCACATCCTGAGTCTCAATCCAAAGAGGGGTGGGCTTTTATCTTTTCTAGAATCCAAGAGGATATCATATAATGGAGGTTTCCTGACTTTTATTCCGAGACCATATCCATTAGAGGCCGAAAATGCCCTTTGTTACCACTTTTAGGGATCCGAGCATATGCACCTCTTAGGGTCCTACAACAATTCAGAAGGGAACATGTAATCCCCCAAATTAGAAATATGAGGAAGTATGTGTATGACTACGAGGGCGACAAGATAGAAAGAGTTACTGACATCATCCAAGAGTGGAATGGTCGAATCAGATGGGGTCCAAGGACTTTAGTCGATGACCCTCTTCACCTAGGTTGTGATGAGGACTATGTAGATTGGTTGAGGGCATATTTGCAAGGTACCCTCACACCGGGTCCTAACCTCTACCAAACCATACAAGATTTGAATTCAAAAGCTGAGATCCAAGTTCGCCGCATTCGGAGACAAGTAGATGATCGGGATGCCAAGTACCAAGAGAAAATACAACAAGATCAGGTTATCATAGCAAGTTTGATCGAGGAGGTCGACTTCACTAAGGAGTTTCTCGAGGATTAGACACTCATATAAAGGAAGCTATGGATAACGCAAGACCGATAACACCCATAGAGAGGAGTCTATGGGTTGGATCAGTTCTAATGTCTACTCATCTCCGGATTCAGGCCGCCCTTCGAAGGGCCAAGAAAGCTCGAATTGATAGAGCTTCATCATCAGCCATTGGATGAGACTTTTTCTGATTTACTACTTTATTCATGTTTGTAATCCCTTCGTGTAAGATATTATTACTATTAATGAAATGATTATGGGAGCAATGGTTTGATTAACATTTAGTGCATTTATGCTTTAAACGATTAGAAGTTTTGGAGTAACGAGACATAGAAATACAAATATTATAACTTTTATGTGCTTATATGATATAAACTGCTTATATGATATAAACTGCTTATATGATATAAACTGCTTATATGCTTTCATGTATTCCATCTTGAACTCTTGATTGGTCCCACATTCCGGACACCAACTTAAAAGGAAAACAAAAGAAACACCAAAAGCTGACTAATTTAACCTCATCTCAAAGGATGATTTGCTACTAATGGATACTCCAAACAGTCATAGTGCCACATCACCAGTCATTGACCTGATAAGAGATGAAGAGACCGAGGAGTCAGTTCAGATCAAGATCCGCAAAATCGATGCCAAGATTGAGTTGGCAAGAGCCAAATTGAAGGAAGTTGACTACAAGACCAATATGGTGAACGCCAAAATGAAAGAAGTAGACAAAATTCTGGAATTCGTGGAGAAGTTGACCGAAAAGTCTCTCGAAGGAAAACCACAACACCAAAGTCTTCTAGAAGAAGTCCAAACCATAATGGACGACTATATACCTTTGAATCAACTACAAAAGGATGACCCGATGCTGTACGGAGAAGAATGTGGGGAACTTGATGGAGTTTGCCCAACCATCAATGAAGTTACTGACCAACGCAGGATGCCATAAAGGCCTTCCCGTGAACCATCTCGTATGTGGTAGGCGATTTCCCTCAAAGCCTGTGGATCCTACTTTAGAGTCGCACCAGCGGAAGTGCGCAACATTAAAGTTTTCGACATGATGAAAGCCATCGGATGGGCAAAAACTAGCCCCAATGTCCTCGTCCTCCCAACTTATGCACCACTCTTTACTCACAAAAGGTGCCCATATCACAGGAACCAGCCCGACCACGACATATATAAATATGTGGCCTTTAAGAAAATGATTGCCATACTGATCAATCGAAAAGTCATCCGCTACCTGTGGGGACCTTACTCCTTAATGGTCTTTGACCATGCTATGCATGGTGCATAAATCACCAAAGGCACATTGTTTTAGCGCTACAACTTCATTGCTTTTGAGGATTCGTATGCCGACCTCTTCTCACTATTGTGCCGCATCAGCAAGGTTCAACCTCTCCAAACTACCTGCAAGATCTTCCCAAGGACTTCAAATATTAATATATTCTTGTATCATTCAGGAGCTCCCGAGC